>JAACJT020000016.1:15371242-15472203 GCA_009936485.2 Gymnarchus niloticus | reverse complement strand
ATCCTGACTGTTCATTAGAAGGACAAATAATGAAGATGAAGCTCAAATATTTTGGGCACATAATGAGAAGACAGGAGGGAAAGGTTGAAGGCAAAAGGAAGATGGAATGGCAGAAGATGAGATGGATAGACAGCGTAGTGGAAACAATGAACATGAGTTTGGGCAGGCTTCGAGAGGCGGTGGTGGACAGGGCGGCCTGGCGTGCTGTGGTCCATGGAGTCGCAAAGAGTGCGACAGCAGAATTTCAAAAACCCCTCTATGCCAAGCTAAACTTTTCCAACTTCAATTCAATTCAATATTATTTATATAGCGCCTTTAACAAAGAGCATTGTCACAAAGCACTTTACATAGTCTCGGGCCCAAGGTCTCCAGAGAGTAAGCCAAAGTCAACAGTGGCAAAATAAATCTCCCTCATTAGGAAGAAACCTTGGGAGGAACCAGACAAGAGACCAGTAACAAGTAAGAGGTCATTAGCTGCATTTTCAAAAATAAACTTCTCTTAAATCCTGTTCCTGTGATACCTTTCATGTTTGATGTTTGGGTTGGCCAATCAAACCCATATAGAGTCCTGGACCCCCCCAATCAAGAATTCATTTTATTTATTTGTAATATGATTGGTGACACTGCTGGTGTTTCTTGGTTTCTGCATGTTTGCCCCACCAACAGAACAACTGACCTGACGCTGGTCCGCCTATTTGAAATGGTCTTGAATGACCACTGCTGGACATCCTACTCCAAACCAATCTGATTCACCTTTTCAATCTCCTCAGTAGGTTTGTTAATAGAACTACCTCCCGACCTTTATTTTGGTTCACATATCAGTACCCCAGCTGCATCAGTCTCCCCAACTGCCCCCAACCCCATTAATGAACTGCCAGGCACTGTACAGAATGAACTGGACATCACTGCACAGATCTCCAGGAAGGAAAGCTTTACAGTTGCTTATGGGATCTACAGGACAAGGAAGGTGCCAGGACAGAATGCTGAGTTTCTGCTATTATCATCCCTTCATTACGTTTACATAGAGATGAGATGGAAGTTTCCAGAATTTTCAATCTACTTTCAATAGAGTCTGTGAGCACAGAACTGGTAATCCTACCCACAATTCATTGTAATGTCTTGTGACTGTTGTTAGCATTAATGCAGGGAATTACTATCCCTAACGATATGACTTTCTTTATGAGGTGCACGTCATTGGCAAGGCTGGGTTGTGTTGAGGTTCTGAACATCACCTTTAATCCCCTCTGGAAGGTGGAGATGGACAATAAGGCCAGGTCCTGCTGCTCCTCAGCGTAACGAACGAGGTAAACATAAACCAGCTTCTTCACCTGCAGGGTACGTGGAATTTTAGTGGCACACAGAAGATACATATAAATGGTATTTTCATGTATGTACTTGTACTACAGTGTAACACTGGCTCTCTTTGTATGTACATGATTATGCAAATGACTATGTAGAAATACATATCTTTGGAGGGAAGACTCACCTCAATGTTCTTGCAGGCCACGTTCTTCACCACAGCAGGGAACAATTCTGAGGCATTTTTTCCTCTGGCAATCATCTGTGACATGACATCATTGTTAAATTAACATCTTGAGTATTTATAAAGTTGAATATGTATATACACACACTGTATATATATATTTGTTCCAGGTTAGAGCAACAGAGCTCCTTCTTGTACCTTTGTAAACCTTTTGGTCACAAAGTTTGCTCCTTAAACCCAAAGACATCTGCTGGCTTAAAAAAAATTCTATATGGGCCATCAGTTACTACAGACTCTTATGGAACAGAGTGGAATCTAATTGCTAAAATGACCTCAGCTTGGCCCACACCATGGTGAACTTCGAAAAGAGCCAGGCATGTTAGATTACTTTGGAATTGCCCATTTTTAATCGATAGGTTCATACAAAAATAGTGTACAATTTAATAATAAAAATAATAATTTTTATTGTCCATAATAATTATTATAGATGGGAGGTTTTTTTAATCAATTAGTTTATTCTATTACATTTAAAACATTAGACAATTTCACAGAAAAATCAAATGTCAAAGTTAGTTCAACACTAAAAAAATGTATTACCATTAGAGATGGGAGTTGAAAAGACGAAGCATTGTGTGGCTTCAATACAACAAAAGGATGACAGAAGCACATCACCCCCTCCACAAAAATGGTCTGTGCCACACCTCTGTGACATGCTAATGGAAAAAGGTACAGGACCTGTGGAGGTCTTTTCTTTCTGCCTGTCTCACTCTCTCTCATGAATATTTCAGCACCACGCATCTTCCAGCAAAACTCTGAAGCTGACACCATCAATGAATATTTAGCACCTCCACCACACCTTTTGTTTCCAATTACACCCCTCTTTTTTAATTGAGAGCCCTGTCCCTCTGGCCACAGCAATGCTGGGCAGCCAGGAATGATGTCATAGCTTGGTGATGCCTGTGCCCTGTTTTCAGTGTCTTGATCAAGAGAGCAGAAAACTTGCCCATGATGTAAGACGTCTTTGGTCATTTTAATTATAGGCAATATGCTGAACTTTACAATTTATTTCTATAATTTTTTTTTTTGGATATCAATCCATTTATATAAAGAACTTTAGCTTCAGGATATAATTATAATTGACAAGAATATCTAAAGTAAAGCTCATAGGTCTGACAAAAATGTTAAGATATTTCATTCCAGAACATCTGGAACATCTAAAAGTGTAGGTAAATTCCTTCACACAGTTTTGGACCGGTAGCTACAAAAACCAATAAATGTTCTTTTGGTTGAACATACCCAAAGATTTTTTCATGACCCTTGTCATTTTGTACAGCTAAAAGAATCTTTCACTGGTTTCTGAAACTATAATGTTTCCCTAACTCAAAATGTCCTTGAACATGAAAAAACATAACCTTCCCTTTAAAAAAAGTAAGTAACGGAAAACAAAACCGATATATCAATTTTAAGGACCTTGACATTCTTCAATTTTGGAATCTGCTAGTTGTAAAATGTTCAAGAAGCCTGATTGATTGATTAACTTCATTATTCTTTGTCTTACATCCTCATGAACTACTCATTAAAGTCAAAACTAAGGAATTTAAAGTGACCTAATCTAAAGTGATTTATTTCTCTCTCATTTTCTTGACAACATATTTTTCTCATTACATTGAGATAATGAAGTTGTTTTCTTGCTCTGTTATTGTTGCTGCTATTGTATATTGTTAAACTAGATGTGGGGTGAACTATTAAGTGAGTTTCACACACTCACAGTTAACTCGATGAGGCTGGGCTAATTAACCCTAATTGCCGTAATCAATGGGAAAATGGTACTATGATTGTGAGCTACGATTCGTAGTACCCAGAACTCAGAAGTATGCCTCAAGAAACCTTGCTAAACCAGTAAACTCGATTCATAGTACATCTCAATAACCTAAAGTATGTGGCTACTCCTATTAATTATTGCAATTGGGTAATTAGGCCACATCTATTGCTGGCACAGTTGTATAATTAAACACAGGCATGCAATCTCCAGCAACAAACACTGGCAGTGGAATGTGTTGTGCTGAAGAGGGTAGTGACTTGGCTCTGTCGTAGGGTTCCAGCTTTCCAACAAGTCTGTTTGTCAAATTTCTGCTCTCGTCACAAAATGCAATAGATTGCGATGTCTTAGCAACACAAGCAACCAGAGTTCAATTATGAAGTGGTAGGCCTCAAATTGAAAGGGACCTGATTGGTCAACCTCAATACCTAACCTCATTAATGATTTTACGACTGAATGACAGAAAATCCCACCAATAATGTGCCCCCACCCAATTGAAAGCCACAATAGCAGGAAATGGAGGAGCTACTTCTTTTTTATACCATTTTTTTTGGAAGGAGGTGTTGCACACACTGTTGTCCACATACTTCTGGCCATATAATGTATAATCTTAACAAACTAAGATTGGTAAAAGCTTGTCCTTTATCTTCACATTGACTGTGTAAATAAAGCAGACCTACAGTAGTGGGACCCCCAACAACATCTACACCTGAAAGATACATGTGAGAGAATCTCTAATGAACAGTTAGCCATGATAAAGTCAAATGAATCATACTTGCCACAGAATATTCTGGAATGCCCACTCTCCCTTCACATCCCACCTTGCACTACAAGCTATACGGTAGCTAAGAATCATGATTCACTTGAAACTGCATGATTTCATGACAGAGATAAAACCCAACTCACCCCAACAATCCGTTTCATGGCCTCCAGCTTCAGGGCGTCCTTATTACTGTCCAGCATTTCCTTCAAGTCATCATTTCTGGTAAGCAGATATCGATATATTAAAATACTGTGCTATTAAGATGTTCTCTCCTGATCACATTAAAATGTTCAGTCTTTGGGGATGACTGAATAAGCATTCTGCAAGTGACACATTGAACACCCCCAACATTCAACTGTAATTTTTTTCCACTACAGAAACAGAGTTATGGCTCACTGAGACATTAATCCAATACCCCAGAAGAGAAATTACAATTAATCTCAGTTCCAGAGTCCAGACTGCTACAATGTATTGCCTTAAAGATTGATAGTATTCTTCGAGTTATATTTGACTTGAGGCAGAATTGAGCAAGGGGTCAAATAAATTTAGTCCCAAGAGAAAAACACTCCTCATACAGTAGAACAATATTCACCACATTTTTAGCTACTGTTTTCTGAAGAGGCAGTCCCACTCAGTGCCATCTGTGCTATTCATACCTTCCACTTTAACTCTCCACTCCTGTGTTCTGTGGCTTGGACATTATGGAGGAGCTGTCAGAAAAACCCCCTCACTTCAGCTGTCAGGACCTCTCCTGCTGCAGCAGAGAGTCCAAAAAGTAGCTTTAAGCTTCTCATAATATGCAGTGCAGATCTATTCTGCACTGCTATGCTGGCTATCAGCTTCCTAGCAAGCAGCCATGGTCCAACTAACCACCACATGACTTATAAACAGCACTTCCTCTCCTCATTGGGTGCTTTTGACAGTCCAAATGGCCTCCTTAGGTAGTCCTTCAGGCCTTGACTGTTACACTGTGCTGGTATGCCACTAGGGGGTGTCTTGTATCTCCTGCATGTTCTCTTGCCTATAAGTGCTCACTTATTGTCCATTACCTGACTACCTGTGTTCCAAAGCCTGTCCTAGTGTTCTGTGCTAAGCCCTGTGACTATGGTTACCAGTCAGGTGTCATGTGCTTCTTAGTAAAGCCTCTTCTTCCTTACTCAGTCATCTTGCTGGGTCATTCTGCCTCTGCGATCGAGTCTGTTGCATGTGCCGATGTAACATTTACTTGGTTTTATTCTATCGTGCCTTCACATAACTTTTGAGTTGCCAGTTGTTTTCCTTTTCCAGCAGTGACTGAAGAGCCATCTTTTCAGACTCACTGCTGAAAGACTGCAAACGATTCATAATGAGTATTAGCAACACTAATATATGGTTTTTCTCGTGTCCAATGAGGTAGAGGCATTTTTTGCTTGTATGGAAGGGTATTTGCTGTCAAAAGGACATTTAAATTAGCATTAATGTAACGTTCATACTACAAAAGCAGTGTGCAAGCTCACCTTTACTTCCTTACCATAACAGCAACCTGATATGCAGCTTCATTACTTAATCATTGACCTTCTCTTAAACGATCCTGAAAACACGGGTAACTTAATCAGGTGACCATTGACCATGCTCATTGTTTGTTATGCTGTTGTCTTGGCTTTACTTTTAGTAAAGAGCAAATATGTGACTTTAAAACCTCCATTGCCTGCTAACCCATTAGCTCACATTAGCTTGTAACCTTCTTGAAGATTTTACCTTCCCCCAGGATGTAGATGGATCCCCCCTCCCATTTTACTGAGAGATCTGTATTTTTGCACCACTGGCATGCATCTGTGAAGAGAATGAAACTTAAACCTGTAATATCTGGTCAGGGCCTGCCATGTGTTCTTTTACGTTCTTCACTTGTGCTTCTGCTGAATCAGGCTGCTAATCTAGATGTGCAGCATTTTAACACCAGTGAGAGGAATCCTGGTCTATTGAATTGTTTTTTGCAACAGCTTTAGCCAAGTCATTATTTGGATAAGAACTCAAGTTCAGCTGGTGACTGAGGTGTGAATGAGTTGGCAACTGAAGTCAGATGCTGGCAGACAAACCAGGGATTATATCTTGGGGATTCCTGCTATAATGAGAGTGATGAAGCCAGGACCTCACGCTGCAAGTCTCCGATGATTGATTCCGCCTTCCATTTGGTCGTTTTCACCAAATGCCCACAGACACCTTTTGCAGCAGAGAGATTTTCATGAGCTGTGACACAGTCCAACAATACGTATTTACGTACATGTTCTGGAGAAGCCCTAATAAGTTCATCACAGCATGCACGCTTCCTGTCTCAATGATGGGCAGTCATGAAACAATTAAATTTAATACCAGCGCATGACTCACCAGCCACATGAATCACTAATCTGTGCCGTTTGTCCCAAAATAATCTGCAAAATTGCCTTCAAAACATTGGCTGGGTGAACAATGGGAACAAGGGAAAACACGTTAGTATGAAAAATTAGTGGACAAGAAAATCATCCTAGTCTGTAAGCATTCGAGTGAAATCAAACCGTCAGGTGTGAAACAGACTGCAGAATGGCCCCAAGAATAATATGGGTGGGATAAACATTCCCACCCATTCCCCCACTCGTGCCTGTATGGTGATAAATATGAGCCTCTTTTGACATAAAAGTGACTGTCCTGTACTTCCAGTCTCAGTCTAGGTCCAAACCACTATCAGAGCCATAGATCTAGCATATCGACCTCCTTAGGAGGTCGGAAGATGCACTTTTTCTATCAACCCCAACTTGTGATTGACGACATACTCTATTTCTATAAGGGTGCCTCTCCACTACATGATTTTTCAAATCTTATAGGATTATGAATAGACTGGGTGGTCTATACTTAATGACGGATCTGTGCAGATTTTTGATGTGTTGGGGGTCACACACTACATGACTGATCTGGACTGACTGTGAAAAACTTTTGAGAGAACATGAGATTTCTCACAAAAGATTACAGACTACAGAGTGAACTGGAGATGAGCTCTTCGAGAATAATATACATGCTGTTACCAGTACATAGTAGATGAAATTAACAGTCATTAACTAGCAAGCTAACATATTAGTAGCTAAACTGGAACTGAATAACATTTTATTGCATTAAGGAATGTTGTGAAACTAGTGTGTGCAACTTACTGTAACTATTCCACTTCCTTATGACCAGAGGCGACTGCTCTAAGACTACAAGGGAAGCTCCACCTCCTCTAAAATGTCACGAAAAAAATTCGTCAAAAATGTACTGATGTATTTACATTGCTATTACAAGGAGCGTGCTAAAACGTGTTCAACTTCATGGCTAGTTTATTCAGTATCAGCAATAATTTCTTGCAGGTCGTCTAATGTGATTTTTTTTCCCATACATTCCCATGGGAGCACGATCCATATTAAACCCCATTGAAGCTCAGCTTCACTGGACTTCAATGGCACTTCAGAACATGCTGTGTTTTCAGCGCAGCAATGCTAGACATTTGTTGGACAAATGCTTAAAAACGTCATTTCCAGGGAAGCTCAGCTTCTCTGGGAGCAAATGGTGCAGTGGGCTGGCCAGGATGCTGGGCTGCTGCATGATGATTGGAGAAACTGTCTGGATGGTGGGACCTCTTTTTGATTGACAGCGGTCCCATGCGGACTTTTGGTGAGTGATTTCGTGAGACAAGCTGCTGTTCGTGGTCTTATTTGCTAGTGATATAGCCCACTATTTTCATTTGTACATATCCTACTGTAAATATAAGCATAAATATAGCATTGAGTTTGCTCCTTGTTTCAGTTTAGTAAAGTTCATTCATTTATTTCAAACTAGGTCGCGGGGAGCAATAACTGACTAATTTTATGATGTATGTCTAAAATGAACTTCCGCTGTTTGAAAGACCACGAGCCACCACTGCTTATGACACAGACACATAACTGTTTATAGGCTGCTTATGACAGAAGGTCTGTTAGTTATGCATACAAGTGTTTGTTTTTTGTGTCTAGAAATGTAGTGTTACAGGTTTGCAATGCTGTGTTATATTTTGTTATCCGGCAGAAGATAATTCCGTAATTCCGGCTTTACATAAATGCTTAGAACGATTGGTAGTTGCATTTCGAATCCAAACGGCATTAGCTGCTTGTATTTTGTCACAGCAGGACTGTCCACATACCGTTGGAAAGGCTGTGTGATTCTGAGCGACTTTCCTATTACATCCATATTTCGATTATTTTGTCTTTGTCATTTTATTTTGCGTCAAAGTCACACACTCCTGTCACTGACGTAATCCACCGAGGCTGGATTTGCTGACCCATATACACTAGCAGATTTGTTTGTCTCCAGTCATGAAATTCAAACATGTTTGAAATACTGCGACTCATCTAAATGGTCAGGAGGCCAGAGACTAGAGTCTGTGCCCATCATACACTACATCATTGTCTACGCCAACAACTCTGACTGCCCATAAATTAGCAGACTAGGACCAACTAATGCAGACTCACTACGATTGTGAATCGGACCTAAATTTGAAATAAAAATCATTGAGGGTAACCCCAGGCCAAGACAGTCTGAGGCATGTAAATAAAACACGAAAACTGATTAATAAGGATATGGGGTGAGTGAATTTCTTTGCTTTTTCATCGTAATATGTATGCTCCACCACATTCTTGCCATGGATTTTGGTTGTCACAGGTCAGTGGATAACTGCAGAAGGCTGTGGAGAGAGCTGCGTAATAGAAGATATCACAACACACGCTTACAAACTACTGCTTTCTGACTGGCCAGCCGGTTGAAGGTTTTTTTTTTGTCCTTTATAAAACTATGGAGTTCTGCTTCCTCTCTTCTGTTGTCTTTGGGATTTTTTTCACTATTCATTAAAATTGTTTTACCCTGAACTGTTGTGTGATTAAGTGACACTGTTGTACAATTCTTTGGTAAGTTAATTGGGGCAGCCATGTTAGGGAAGGTGGTGTATAAAAATAAGTTGAATCTGGTGACTAATCTGCTTCGCTCTGGTGAATTCAGACGACGCGGCACCATGGCAGGCAAAGGACCAATTCAGCTCCTAGCATGCCGCCTTCTTGCCATTCTTTTTAACATGGATCAGATCCAGCACCGCTCCAGGACAATCTTACTGAAAAAGGTCTAACCTGTCTGTTTTCCAACAGAATTGTCCCACCGGTACGTAAAGTCTCACATCGCCTAGAAAAATCCTTGACTAGGCTGAAAATAAATATTTTCAATGAACAGAAGAGCAGCCTTTCAATCTCAGACCCTCCAGATGAACAGTGACAACTGCTGAACGATGGAACGGATTCATCTCAAAACTGCAGCAGATGGAGTCGTCCTTAAATGAAGTTTCTCTCCTTTGATCAAAGTGAACATCTTCCTGCTGTGTGAATCATGTGGGAGAAAAGGGTATTTTTGCCTGGGGAAGACCAGCAATGATTTCACACCTCCTCCTCAGATGTCTCTGATGCTGAATCGTGAAATTTCCCTTTATGTGTTTAATAAGAGGAGACAACAGGCTGCTGGATTGCAGTTCGTCATGAGTGTCACCAGTGGCGTAAGATGGGGAGGGACAGGGCTGTGGAGAATGGAAAAAATGATCATGGAACCTTTGTACCAGGTGGAATTTGTTCCATCTGGACCACCAAGATCCAAAGTAGCAAAAGGCTACAAACCCCTGAGATGTGCAGTGTTTTTGGCAGATTTTCAAGTTTTGGCCCTGTGTCTTTAGATCTAAAGAGGAGGTGCCACACCTGCAGCGAGGCTCCAGGGTATATTCCACTGTGCTTCCATGACTGTGTGATGTCCAACATTTTGCTCTAGGTTTCTGAGTGCCAGTGAAGCAATTCAAGAAGCTTTCATGAATGGAAGGGGCTCTCTGCCGTGACTTGCGTGTTACTCGGAGCATCTCTAAAAAACACTTAAGGGCTTCATGATGAAGTGGTTAATGGACAGCAGTTCAGAAATACCTCTTCAAGTCCAGCACTCCCGTCCACCTAGGAATTGGCTGCCGGTGATGTCTGGCAGGCACTTCAGGCGCATGATCGGTTACCAAGGCAACAAATAATGCTGTAAAGCATTCTAAAACTTTTTAATGTGAGGACCCAAATAAAAAAATTGGTACCACGCTGGGACCCAAGGAAACAGCTGACACATGTGGAGACCCAAACTGGGTTGTGACCCAGAGAGTAAGAAACAATGCAATAGGGTGAAACAGATAATCATCGCTTCCTTGGCTGCTTCATTCACTGGCCGTCGTTCCACCCAGAGGATTTAATGGGAACCTTCCCTATAGGGCTGGGGTGTGAGAAGCCCCGTCTCTGAAGCACAGCTTCTCTGATTCAGCAGCTCTCGTTAATGACTGTGGTGGTGCTTAATGAGCCCCTGGTACATCACAGCCCATCGACTGGACAAGGCTATGTGGCCCCAAAGATGCTCAAGACCCTAGACGTTTGCATTTTAATTTCGACTCTGGTGCCTGTACTATTCCACACAGATGCTCACTCAATATATCACAAAGGCTGCTCTTTAAATGACACTGTTCCTATATATCTATAACCGTGAAAACCTGAACAAGGCTTACTATAATAGAAAGACCGTGACCCCCGGTGGTCCATATTGATTTGTTCTACCTTTCCCTCGTTCCCGACATCTGCTGTATATCGGCGTGTTCTGCTGTGTTTTGGGAAGTTGGACCAAAGAGTACCTGACACACCCATGCCACAAAACCCACGAGCATATTTTGAGTTTACAAAATACTTGTAATTTTGCATTGCACAATATATCTTCCTCATAACCCTGACCAGGGTAAGTGAACGGAAATTGGATGGATGGATGGATGGATGGATGGATGGACAGACAATGTATCATTTCCACTTGGGAGCAAAATAATAGCAGGCAATTTAGTTTGTCATGGTTTTAACAACATATCGATGGTCAGGAAATTAGCAAAAATTAAACAAACACATAAAATATCTCAGTATGGCTCAGCTTTTCCCTTCTGTTTCCCTAAATGTTGAAGTCTTGTGGGTAAACTTGCAGACAACTTTTTACAAAAAAAAGTCAATACTGTTCCATCAGTAGTGGAAAAACGTTTGCCCAGCTAGTTTGTATTTAATGTGAGACCAAATATTCTGCATAGGATTTAAATCTGGACTCTGACCAGACCAAAAGACGAGTGACAGATTTCTTCTCAAGCCATTTTTTGATGGCCTTCGCAGCATGGGCAGGAGTATTGTCTTGTTGAACAATAACTTCTGATCATTCATCCTCTGAAAACAACTTCTTAATAGTGGGAAGCAAGCCTTTCTGAAATATTCTCCTGTACTCATCAGCAGATCCCCCACTTGAACAGGAGCACCTGATGTTTCAAAGTATTGACCTATTCTCTTAAAAGCTGATAGAGAAATTGGGATGTTCTATGCCTTTAGGGTCATGTGTTACTTTGAATTTTACAAGAAATATTTCAATCATTATCACTATTGTACTTTTGTGTACTTGAAAATTATACAATTGAATTTCCCTGATTATACCTTTTTTCAGAACGATTCACTATATAGTAAGTCTACTAGTAAATAATGGTACAGAGGCACAGGAGAAGGTGCAAGTGTTTTAATGTCCAACACGTCTTGACATCTGCACTGGTTGAAAGTATTTATAGAAAAAGCTCCCAGCCCCCCTCTTCCCCAGGGTATATCTTCAGGTACAATACAGGACACTTTTGACATACAATAGCTGGCCTAGTATATGTTCTATCAAATAAAAAGATTAAAAAGGTATCTTAGCATGCAGTGCATAATCTCTACTAAAAGGAGTCTTATCAGGGATTCCATTCAGCTTAAGGTTTTGGTTGTTGGAAACAAGCTGTGACAAGGTGGCTGAAATGCGTGTAGGAACGTTTTTAAAATACTTTTTTTTTTTTTTTAATGTTCCTGGAATTTCCAGAAAACTGGACGGAAACGTTCTAACAACCTAACAACAACGTTTTAAAAATGTTCTACTAACCCAACATTGTTAGCTGGCAGGTAAGGATCCTGCCTGGCATACAACAAAAGACTTGCACATTAAAACCCGAAGATTCCTTTAACTGATCCCATAATACAAACATACTTTTCAAACATTTTAACTGAAATCACACAAATACTTTTGCTGCTAATCAGATGAATATTTCTCTGGAACAGTTATTTTTTTAAACTTAATCCACTGAGCTACCCAGCACCCCCACAACATGTGTTGTGTCCTAAGAGGGAAATCTGGAGCCAAGCACTTTACCCAAAATACTCAGGTGGAATACACAGTTGAGACGGACGGATTTAGCATCTCAACACGATCGAGATGTCAGCACAAAACACAATGGCAACCTGAATGATAGCACATGGGCATTTGCCAATGTAGTTAACCGACATTAGCAATGGCAGTGAGAATTCATTATCGGTGGCATACTTGGCATGCCCATGAGAGACTTGTCCATATGCGGGAGAGAGAGCCAGGATGGAATCTTCTGGCAGATGTTTTGCTGTGACTTACATTACAACCTTCAGAGCTTCTTATGCAGAAGGTATTGGAAACCAGAGAGAAGTGAAAAAGCAGAGAATGGGGAACGGTTGTTGATCAGATCAGCCTGCTTGGGCTGGGGATCCAGGGCATAAGGGTCTTTGTTCATTTGTTCTTTATCAGACCCAGGCGATCTGCAAAGATGGCTCCACTGGCACATATAACACCTTGTTACCTGAACACTAAAAGGCAGCTGTTTCTTCATCTATTGTTAGCACAGAATGCCCATTTTCATGCCCCACCACTGGGGTTCTGCCCCACCTGGAAGCAGCTGAATGAAATGCAGCTGAGATGATATGGATCACCCGGGAAGGTGCTGAATGTCCAGGTTTGCACCATGCTAACAGTAAGGGCATCTGACCACCTCTTGGTCCACCACAAACAGGGGGATCGTGTGACACGTGCCAGACCTCAGGAACTTCAGATACCTGAAACATCTGCTGCTTCACCGACTGTGTAACACCGCTTCAGCTTTACATGAACTGTATTAGCATGGAGCAAACTGACCCGAGACCACGTCTTTTTACTTAGCACAGTTGTAGCTGGCATCAGGAGCCACAGTGGAGAGTAAACCGCCACAGTCATCTGTGCGAGTGAGCATCAATGAAGATCTCGAAATGCCATTCAGTCACCAGAAACATGACCCATGGTTTCATAATTACAATGTGCCACGGCACCTTTGAGAACATTCAGAAAACACAAGAACGTGTACCGCAGAAGTCTGCTGGGGAAACAACTTAAGAAACTGAGAAAAATTTCCATGCAACATGTAAGAGGACTTGTAGAGGCAGGGCAATGGTATTATAAAGGCCGCTGTTAAATTACATGACTTTCACCTGAGCCAGTTGTCGGCATTTTCCCAAACAAACTAAATCAGCTTTCACTGCCAAAGTTTACCAGGGGTTTAAAGTCAACTGGAACACCAGTCACCTATATAATCACCTGCAAGATCCCCAGGATCTAATCTTAGCCTTGGATTTGGAAGTTCAGCTTATGAAGGATTACTGGTTCCTGTAGTGAGTCTCACAGTCCAATAAGTCCTCAGCCCATTCATCCAGAGCCATGAATAAATAAAAGCACCCCGTGATACTGAATCCCAGCTGATGTGCGTCTCGAGTCAGGGTGGCGCGTGTGTCATTGTGGCACGGGTAACTGGAGCCGGCGGGCGACTCCACATTTCCAGGCCACAGAGCAGAAGTATTGAATTGATTAGCAGATGACGTGAACTGGATGCAGCAGATGACTGCGATACTCCGGGCTCTGTCAGAGTCTGACTGAAAACATCCTGAAACCTTTTACACTGTGTAACTTTGCCCCATAAAGCCACTGTTTTTCTGGGACAAGAATGTAACCAACACACTGCAAGTTGTTTCTTTAACTACATTAAGACAAAATACAAGGACACTACTGCATTGAAGGCAGTGCTGATACCCCATAACGTCATTTAGTTGAGGAACCCAGTGCATTATTGGAAAAGCTACATTCTTAACATTCATGGTGTAACGAGATGACTGTCTCTTCGAGATCAGTGTCCCTTCATCTCCTGTTCATTTATCATTGATGTGAAACATTGACATCACATGCATGGTAACACCTGCAACAATTATGGGGATAATGATATGGGGAAAGCATCCTGTAAGATATGTGTGTCGAAAATCCGCCGATCATAATGTTAAAATGCTTCTGGTTAAACAAGCTTGGACAGAAAGTAAAACTGAATAAGTGAAAGATTAATTATAACTGTTTGGCTTTTTTGAAAGCTAAAATGGTCAGAAAATCCCCAAAACATACAAGCGCCCTCTCTAAAACCGACTTTATCCAACTAATCGTGTCCACTTGATGAAGCCAGAAGTAAAGGGGACATGAGCACCACCTGCCAGCATCCATCCCTGAAACAAAACATAGACTGGCATGCCACTCCACTGAGGTCGCAGACACCAACATTGCAAAGTTCAATTGCCTAAACAATGTGACACACTCAAGGAACAAAGAAATGATGCCAAACTCAGCCTTTGTCCCTGAGGTCTGTTACTACCCATTTTTGGCATTTATGAACTTAATGGTTAGAAATTGGATGACCCCTAAAGTGGTCTTGGAGGATGTGATGTGACAGGCCAACAAGCGTGAGGACGGGCCCCTACCGCAGAGGCTGTGTCTGAGCTGAGGGCCCGCTGGTCCCCTCCTCTGATGAGAGTGCTGTCGCATCCTCGGACTCGCCGCTGGGCCGCAGGTGCCGCAGCTCTTCTGGCTGCACGCCGCTGTACCACGTAGCCTGGCCACTGTCTGGTGTCAGCACAGGGCTCTTGGCCTCCTCTGGGGCCCCCTGCACAGTCTTCACCATGTTGACTGCGCTGACGGGCAGCTGGAGCAACCGCTGCATTGGAGTCATGGCTGGAAAACAGAGGTGCTGTGATCTTCACCGGCAGACAGCATCTACACCTGGAGATGGTGATGCAGGGATAATGGCCACCAGTTTTTACCCACCTGGAAACGACGAACGGGGATGATCTCCACCACCCAAAGGATCTTACACGCAAAGAAGGACTGAGGAAGTAATCGCCACCAATCAAAGTCCCAACTGGATAAATGGATGGAATGTGGGATGCACTTATGATCACTAATTGCCAAATTCCTGAAGAGATGGTTGCAGAAGTTCCAAGGTCAATGCATAAACTGGGCCAGTCCTCAGATACAGAAAGGAGAGTGATGACAGCCACAACCAGCTGTTATTCCAACCTGAAGAGTGGCAGAGTGACAGTCCTCAGAAATCGAAAATCAGCGGTTTGACTGTCTGAAATACCTCAGACTACCCTCTGGTGGCCAAAGGGGCTTAGAATCCAATGTAGTGTAACTCCTGGTGAGAGTTGACAGGAGCCAGCAGTACGGATGATGAAAGAGCAGTTTGATAGCGAACCTCCAGCCTGGAATGGAGAAGCCAACCGGAGCGTAGCCAGAGTCCGTGTTGGGAAACTCCTCACCCTGCTGGCCTGTTCCCCGGGGGTGGCTCTGTGAATCTACCTGTGCCTCTGCTTCTGCCGGCTGCTGACTGGTAGGTTTCCTATCTGCTTCCCTGCTCCACGAAGACAACACAGCTCACTCGCTCCGCCACTCTTGCAGCGCCCCTCCCCTCTCTCTCTGCCACATTCGCTCTCCCTCCCTTTATCTCTCTCTCTCTCTCCCCCTCTCGCCTGATGTGACTCAGCTTTCTGAATAGCCTGAGGCTCGACGGCACACAGACATACCCCCACTAAGCTTAAACCCCCATGTCCCTGCTAACTGCAGCACAGTGTCAGTGTGTTAATGTTTTACCCCAGCGACAGACAGGATGTAGGTAAATGTGGGACACCCACTGGGATTGGGAGCCAAAGAGGGGCATCCAGAATAGTAGGAGGGTGACAGCAATCCCTTACCATACAGACAACTGAAGACCTCAGTGTTGGGAAAATAAAAATGAGTGCACTCTTCTGCCAGCCCTTTGGCCCCAGGGCACTCCGGGGGTGGCATCTGACAGCTGAACATGGCGGATGCATACCTTGATGGCTGCTGGCATCCGGGGCATTGTCTTAGCCCCAAGCTCTTGCTCACAGGAACCTATATGAGGCCATCTCCACATCATTGTGCACCAGTCTGTTCCTTCTTCCAGATCCACCTTTGATGTTTCTATGATAAAGATCTTTTGCTCCCCTTGTTCCCCATCTCCACAGAAACTGAGGGCAGGCCTGTGGATCCTCTGGTCCAGCATGGGTTGAAGTCTTTGGTGTCTGCTCTCTAACTCGGGTATACTTTTGTAGTGACAGGACAAATAAGGTCGGTGGGAGTATTCTGAACTAACCAATCAATGCTGACGCTAAATGAGGCTTCAGAATCCATGGCGGGTGGGAGTATCCTGCTAAATGAGGCTTTAAAACCCGTGGCGGATGGGTGCATCCTGAACTAACCAATCACTGTCGGGTTTTGAAGCCTCATTTGTCCCATCAGTAATATTTTCTTTACCCTTAGCACCCAAGTGTTTCATTATGTCAAATGTTTGCCATTTGACGGGCATCTTAAAAACCAGTATACAAAGTCATTCACAAAGGCTGGAGTAATCCGCCCATAGTTAAATATGTTCCGTATTCCCTGATCTAAGGTCCTATAACACACTCACAGTTAAACACAAACTGACACAGTCACAAACACGAGGAGTAGTCCAGAACATTCCTGGTAAGATGTAGCAGCAGTGAGCATGCTCAGTAAGTACAACCGAGGGAGTGGCACAGAGCGTGCTCACTATGAATCTTGACTCAGTGTTGAGGATTACAGCAATAACCAAGCTTTTGCGTGCCAGAACACAGACTGGCTGAGAGACAGCACATGACAATCAATTCATTCACTGATCAATCTGCATGCCGTCTGCTCTCTGTCGAGTAAGACTGCATCTCATATTTAGCTACCCCCTGACAGGGAGGACCACAGCTTGTTACCTCTGCCCAGCAGCTTCTGAGTAGAAACCACCTCTGGCCTCCCGTGACAATGTAGGTGTGAAAATCCACACACAAAACCAGAAATCAACACCTAAATGGGCAACTGTGCCCGAATAACCAACGCCAAGCAATGGATTGAACTCATTTGAATAACAGGACATTTCTACAAGCGGTGTATTGTTAGTGACGATTCTCTGCTCAAAGGATGACATCAGGTCAAAACCCAAACTGAAAATAAAAGGGAACCTTACTAAGCAAACAACACACAGCCTGAACTTTTCCCAGAGTGATGGATCAGCTTTTCACGGTGCTGTGGAGGAACTTGGTCCCACTTCTGGCATCAAAGCTTTCAGTTGTTGGGCTCCCTGCTTAGAGACAGCCTGCTAGTTAATAAAGACTTGGACCATTGGTTTTAGGGGTCAAATTAAGACTGAAGACCTAATATATTAGACACGCTTACTGTAACCAGTCCTATGGTGCCTTAAATTTGACTGCTGCTGGGGGGCACGGTGGGTCAGTGGTTAACACCTTCACGGTTGGGGGTTCAAATCCCACCTCCACTCTGTATGCATGGAGTAGGCATGTGCTTTGCAGTGTTCCTCTGGGGACTCCAGTTTTCTCCCACAGTTCAAAGACATGGATTGTAGGCTAATTGGCTTGTGTAAACTGTCTAATCAGATGGAAAGGTGGGGGTGTTAAGTATACTGTCTTGATGTGACTACCAGGCAAAATCATTTCAGTCAGTACCTCCAAGTGTCCCTTGTAGACCACATGTACACTAGGAGACAAAGCTTGCTGAACATGACAATTATTTTTTATTATTGATGTACATACAGGGTTTACCTGCAGTACTTTCATTATCTAAACAATGCTTCTTGTTACCAGATCTAAATACTCCATCACAGCTACAGGGTCAAAATGCAATGATTATCAGCCCTGAGGTTCAAGCAGCTTTTCCTCTCTTCATTGTCGTGTACCTCTCATGAACGTTCAATGCTCAAAGCTGCGCACGATCTGAAAGGCTGTTTAAAAACTGCGTTTCCTTGGCAACCATTCCTGTGTAACTACAGGTGAGGGACCTATGCTACTTCGCGTTGTTTCTGCACTGTAATGAGGCGTTAAAGAGCTGAACCCGCAGCCACGAATTAATGCGACTGTTTAAGCCGGCATTCTCTTTCAGGGATGCCGATTTTTTAGCGGAAGACTTTACCGCAGGTTATTTTTGTAAGGGACCTGCCTCTTTGAACGGACAGTGGAACCCACAGCACAGTTATCGGCAGCATTGATTTATTTTTGTGACGTTAGTTGTGGCAGTAATATTCACTCTGCTGCTCGTTTAATTACAATTGCGTTGCCTGCAGCCATGTTTTTATAATTGCTAATTAGTAAATGTTTTATATAATTGTGTGGTTTCAGTAATAGCCATTATTATATTGGTTAAATATGGCCAGGAAGCTGCTTTAACAGGTCACCCCATCTCTGGGTCTTCATATTATTCAATTAACATAAGCATAAATTTTCATCTTTTTTTGGAAGGGGAGCGGCGACCAGTCCCCATGCGTGCGGAATGTAGCGACTCTCACTGAGAATGACTTTTTACCCCTTTGGCTGAGTAGGCCAAAATAATTAAACCTCAGAGGTCATTTTTAATTTAATAAAGCGTGAAATACACATGCGACTTAATTCAATACCCCAGAATGTAAAAAAACTGAGGTCAATTGAGCCCCCCCGAAGCACGCAAGCAGTTGAATTTTTGAATCTTTTTTTTATATGGCCTAAAGCAATGTTGTTCCATCGATTATGAGAGGAAGGAGGATCCTGTAGGTATTTCAAGTCGTTAACCATATAAGCCCAGTTATATCATCCTACCTGCAAATACAGTTGGATGTTAACACCAGATATTAAAATTATACCAATGCTATCAGTTCCAATCGGATGTTTTGACATTTTTAGGTTGGATACAACTGTTTAAAACCGGGTTTGGTATTATTATACAGCTCACCAGCTGCAGTATTCTTTGGCTGTATATATTGTGCACAGCTTGGGCAATAAATAGTCTGCGATCTAAAGTTACTAAAACACAAAACCAAGCTGTGTTATACAACACACCACAAAATAAAAATAGTCGCTCTGGTTTTGAGTACAATCCCGTAGAAAAAAAAAAGTGATAAACCAAATAGACAGTTCCTCACACCTCCAGGGTTGGATTTCCTGTTCCATTGTGTGTGTACCTTCTCCACGTGTCACTTGGGCTTCCTCCTGCAGTCCAAAACATGTAGTTAGACATTAGCCTAATGCTAGGGCTACAAGTTGCTCTCAGTGCTTGTATGTGCTTTGCCAAGAACTCCCATCCCATCCAGAATGTACCCTAATGTTGGGCCCTCTGCTGTCTAGAATCATCTCCAGCCCCGATGAATGAGTGGAGGACAAACTGAAGGGTCATTTATTGCCCTTTAGAGGGCACCAAAAGTTTCACGTAGCAACTTGTCTACTACAGAGTTGAGGCCTAAATGGTAAATTTAAACTTAAGCACAACCTTTCCTATCAATGAAGGGGGTGGTTTGTCCCTCCCCCAAGCGTGACACCGCAAAATGCAGTACTCTGTTGTCCGATTCCTAAAATGAAAGGATGCCACTCAAACACAAATGGCTGGATCATTAATTGCTTACCCATGCCTTACATGAAATATTACAAATCGAATGCCACTAACTACAAACTTATGCTTTTATAATCCCTAAATTGTGCAACATCCAGCCTCCACATGCATTGAGGTATGTGAGAATCAGACAAAAGGTCCACACAGGCAACACAGCATTCAGGGTGCAACGGTGTGTTTTACACATTTTTGCAACCCACGCGCATTGACACAAGCTGATGTGTAAAGTACAACAGCAGGCATAATTTTAGAAAGACCAGCATATTGGTATCCTGATTAAACATATGAATGACCCAATCATGTAGTTTATGGCTTACCCCAGCAGACGGCGCCAACGTTCCACAAACACTGAGCCATACGGTCTTTCACAAACACCTCATCAGGTCGCCAACTCCCCAGATGCTTAAACAGAACGTCTAGAAGACCGACCCGAAAAATAAGGAACAAAAGGACATTTACTGGATTCACTCCAGTATGTTTTAATCACATTGACAGTTTAATCATCCAGTCACATAATCCAGTCAAGACACTCACTAGGTTCTGAAATCACCACTGTCACTTCAGTACTCTTCTAAAAGCAATTTAAGGGGCTCTTAAATTACACAAATTTGTCACTAATTAGATGGCACTTCTTAAGCCTTTAAATGAAGGGCCATCCCTCAACAGGCTGTTTTGCTTGTTGATCAGGAACATTACTGGCCTGAGGAGGATGACGATTTGACTGGTCCCCCTATTAGGGCAGGGACCCACTCCTGCATTTAGACAGGAGCTACAGCTAACTTTGGACAGCAGCTGCAAAATCAACTAGGCCAGGGAGAAAAGGCCCACTGGCATGAGGGAGAACAAATGCCTACTGTCCCAAGTTACTCCATTATCAACTGGGTCAACCCCAAACTGGAACAAAGGAAAGAAGTGCTTAAAATGGCTACACTGTAGGCAGTGAAACAGATCTCCTGGAGCAAGGCTTAAAGATGCAGCTCATTTGAGTCACTAGTGGTAAAAGGAATGTTTAAAAAACCACACACACGAGTTGTCATTTAAGTCAACTTAATCATGCTATTTGTAATTCAAAAGCAAGCCCCCCTAAAAATGTATACATTTATCCCCAAGGGGAAAGTTTATGGATTACATCGTATGGCATATAAAGCCTATTAAGGATTTCCACTTGCTGGAAACATACCAAATCAGTACCCTCATGAGATGAGCGCATAGCAACCCTACTTGAGACAGAGCTGGAGTTACTGGTAACCATCAGCATACATTTAATTCTGATTGGTGCCCATTCACAGATCTGTATGGCATCCATTCCTTAAGACTACACTGTTCTGTGATGCATACATAACCATATATGCATCTTTAAAAGGAAAGATAACAGGATACATTAACAGACATGGCAAAAACTTGAGTACTGTAAACATTTGCAGTTGACTTGACAACTCCTTATGGGAACAGACAGGAGAAGTTTTTACAATTCACACATGCAGGAAGAGGACAAGTCAATCCAGGGGCCCACAGCTGCCTGCCATGCAACAAAAACACTGAGGTTTCCTTGAGGAAGAAGCTCAAGAGTCATGAGAACCACAGAAGAATAGCAGGACGTAGCTGCATGCAGGGGAAACCACCACAATAGTTTAAAATAGCAGACCAGACCCAACATTCTTGCTAATTGACCAAATTTCTCCAGTAGTGTGTAATCTGGAGTGTAACTGGGGGATAACTGCTCATGGACAGGACCACAAGATTTGGTCCTGGTCACATCCTGACTTTAGATACCTCCAGGCTGACCAGACTAGGCCAACATGAACCAAAGACTGTTGGTAGCCACAAAAAGTGGCATTCATCTTTGTGTGTAGTGCCATGCAGCATTCCAATGATCAAAAGTCCAGCTGTAGGGGGAAGTAAAATCAGGGAACGCAACAATATTCATTCCATAAATGTGATCATAAGGATAGAGACTAAATGGGCAAAGAGCCAGTTGACACAGCAGAGTTGTACACATAAACCCAAACATTTGTTGGACTGATTCTACAAAAAAAAAAACCATGCAAATCCACAATTCAATAGTTTATTATCCAGTTTCACATTTTTTGAAAGTTTAACATCTGTCAGCAGTCTTTAAACTAGCAGTTCAGCCACTGTCTGAATACTTCAGTAATTAACACCAAGCCAAAAAGAAAACCGCTTTACACAAAAACAGGATCTATAAAGAACTGAAATTAAATTGCACAATTCATAAATATTTCACAAGTATTAAAAATACTTGTACTCATTTGTTCAAATATACTAAACACACAGGGCTATTGACAAGACCAGGCTAAACAGGTGACTAAAGTGAAACAGCTGGATTACAAAGTCCTGGGAAGGTTTACCATCAGGATCAGAAAATAGCCCAGTGCACAAGTTATTATCAATAATAAATCCAAAACAATGCTCGCCTCTACCTTACAAGTAACATATATGGTTCAAGTCAAGCCTTCACAGAAGCAAGACTAAGGTACATTAAAGGAAAGGGTCAAATGACTAGGCCAAGACCAATTACAAAGGTAATACAAGCACAATGGAAAAAAGTTGCATTCATGCCAGAGGGTTTACCATGCAAAATATCCCCCCCAACCTCTAAGCCACACTCCCTTTGAATGAGCAGCTATATTCAGCAAAAACCGGTCCATTTCTGTAGTAACTTTGCTTGCACGAGGTTTTGAAGTGCAAGGACTGTACCGCATTAGGACATCCTCAAAGGCCCCAGCTTCAGCTTGCAGTCCACAAGATGTACGCAGTTCAAAGTCCTTCAGAGTTTGAAGTCCATAATGCACCTTTGTCCATTAAATACTCTTGATTAAGTTAATGTAGAGCTTAGCACCTCACTCCATGATGGATTTCAGGTACTGAATGGCACGAGGACAAAGGGGTGGGTATGACAAAAAACTTCATTATACACACAGGAAGTGGGGTATTACACTGGTTAATATGAAATGTTGAATACTTACCAAGTTAACAAAACTGCCGGGACTTCCATCCTGGTTGGGAAGCCTCAGATGGCGATGGGTACCAACGCATCTAAAAAAAAAATGACAGTAGAGCTACTGGAATTCAAGTAGCCAAAGTACAACAGCAACCACAAGCCTCAGTCACCTGAACAGTTCAGTTTTACTTGACCTTAGGCTTTGACCATAGGTACAAGATCAGAACGAAGATCAAGTGGCCAGTGAACAGCCATTGACCATTAAGGCAGCACTGACACAGAACCCCCCCCCCCCAAAAAAAAACGACAGTGGAATAGTCCAAATTAAGCCTCATGAAAATTGATGAGCTTGTGCCATGTGACAGTAGCCCAGCAACTCTGCCATGACCTCTTTGCAAGTAGCCACTCTCATTGAAGTAAAAGGATGCAAACCAATTTATGGCAGACTCACCATTCCCTTGCCACCCAGAGAGTTCAGTCCATTGCTACAGTGAGAGGATGCTGCCATCAGGGCTTAAGGCAAGCTACAGGTTCTCAACTCAGAACACACTGAATCTGGGTGCTCATGAAGACTGGAGTGCAAAGATCTCCAATGGAGTCCCACCTGTCCTTAGAGATGTGCATCCTCTACCCCAGCATATGCCCAAAAAAAACCCCCAGAATCATGCTTGGGAAATCCCATTTTATCACAGTCCTTTATGTCCAACAATTTTGGAATTGGAAAACTGACAGCTTCTCTTCAGAAGGGTGTCTGGTGGAATGAATTAACGTGTATTCATTAGGAAGGGAAATAGGACCCACTTCCTCCAACCAAATCTTGATTTTAAAACTTGTAGAACTGTATATACAGAATTGAATTGTTCCAAAGTAGAAGCACTAATCTAACACACAATCAATTCAGTTTTTGTCAAATCAGTGAGCCATGTACCAGGGTAATTTGATCAATTAAGCCAAGAAAATGCCAATTAATTCCAGAATGGGGTTAGTTAAAATTCATGCTGCTGCTCAGATCCATAAGCCTGGGACCCTGGGTTCTTGGTTTACATTGCTGTATAGCCAAAGTATAGCTTAGGACATCCAAGCAGTGTTCTATTCATTCATTCAAGGAAGTAGATGGCTCTACGGGGCTTAATCTTTAACAGGATACCTGAGTGAACGGTAGAGACCCATTAACAGCACAGGGTGACTGACCGCAGTAAGGATCCTTGTCTGCAAGCAGGAATCACAACTAAGGCTATGAGCAGGAATAATTAGTGATCTTAAGTGTATCAATGGGTATGGAGGAAGGGGGGTGTCAAATAGTTACCCAGTTCCAGTTGGGGAGGGGGGTCAACCGAAACTAGATGCCATTTGGTTCCCCTGTAGACCAACTGGCCCACACTGAAGTGCTCTGCCAGCCTAATTGGAACCAGCTTCCTGACTGGACAGCTGGCTTTTAACATGTAATGCTGGGTGACAGGACAAGGGTGCAGACACCCCTCACCTGGGCATGCAGGGCAGCAGCGGCAGCGGCGGCAGCAGCAGGGTAGGTGAAGGCAGCATGGGGAAGCCCTGGGGTCAGTTCTGTGGTATACAGTGGGTAGGGACCCCAGGCCTCTGGGGATGCTGGGATCAGTGCTGCCCCCGTCAGGTCATCTGAAAAAAAATGGGTAGGGACTGGTAGAAACAGCCCAACCAACCCTAGCCTCAACTCTATTACATTAGCATCTTTAAAGCAGTACACATTAGGCTCAGAAGCAGCATCTCATTTGAAATTCCTCTATACAGCTAGGTATGAAAATGTACTTGGGAAGGTGTCATTCAAGTTATTCCACCACAGTTAGACCTAATCCCAAAATGGTTCTGGTACAGACATGAGACCTAGAAAGGAAGCAAGCATGTACAGCAACAGAAACCCAAGCCCCTGTCCATAAACATGTACAGAAGCAAGTGCGTTTGCAAAGCTGTAGCCTAAATGGCAACAGGAAGGAGACGTCAAGTGCTTACATGGGTCCCTCGCAATGAAGTGAGCGCCTAGAGCTGGGTGGATGTTGGTGGGGTTCGGTGTGGCCATCAGCTTACTCTTTGCCATCTTTGTGTTTGCCTTGGCAAACTCTAACCGCAGAGTCTGTGGACTCTCGGGGTCAAAGCGAATACCCTAGGGTGAACAATTGACAAGTCAGCCAAGAACATTCCAGTGAGTCTTACTGAAGCCTGAAACACACTGGGAAAGCACTTGCACAACCAGTATGTTATAGGGCAGGGATTTCTTTAGACAGGGAATATCAGGGACTGTAGGCTGTGTTTGAAGATGAGGGCACAGCAGACGGCACAGATGTCAATTCCAATACGTTTTCTTCCGGTGAAGGATGCAGCCCATTCAATTGTTCAGCCACCTTCACATCTGGTTACTCATGGGTGGTTGCTTACATTTAATGCATTCTTCGCCGCTTCTGCACCAGACCGGCTGTCAAACGTAACAAACCCGACAGGCTGGAAGAGGATGAGGGAGGGAGAAAGTTCAAGTTTAATCCGGGCCCCTCAAACATGCAAATTCAGTTGACAGACGTCAAGTCAAGGACCAAAAACCCAAGCTTAACCATTATGGCATTATGACTAAGGGTGTGCAAAATGGATACTTCCATCCAAAATACCAGAGACAACAACCAAACACCATCATTGTAAGAGGTGCCACCCCTAATTCTGGGCACTGTAGCACACAAACTGGGTTTAGGAAGCTTTGTCAAATTCAGACGGAATCCTAACCCCAATAATTCCAGTGATCTACTTTGTGAAAGTAGTTGGACTTCCAGCAGCAGATCAGGGCTCACCTGCTTTGATGTCAACTTGATCAGTGAGCCTTCATATCCCTGCAGAGAAATCCAATACAAGTCAGCATGATGTGTTCTAACAAGGAATAGTCACCATAGAGACCAGCTTATATGCAGCTCCTGTAGAAGCAGAACTGGATATTGTATACAATGCTCTGGTTTTTATACGGAGCTGGAAGTCTTGATTCTGCAGTACTGCAGCCTTCAAAATCCCACTGTACAATATCAATTTGCATTTTTAGTTGCAGGAGAGCTCTTCACAGACATGTCCTTATCACTAAATCAACAGGGAGCAGTAAAGGGTCTGACTTGAGTGAAATGAAGCACTAGTGTTCAGAACACTTAAGTTTGATCAACATGCAGATTGGTTCAGAAACCAGTTAAACCCAATACCACACAACTCATGCTTAAACGGTGGTATGCCTGCAGAAAAACCCAGCACCCTACACAAACCCTGAACATTTCAATACCTCTGAAAAGGTAACGCTCAATGCTGAAGTTAAACTAGAAGGATAAACTCTGCCATAAGATACAAAGGAGGGGAGTGTAAGGAAAGCTGGATGGTCATGGGAATCACATTAACACCCTTTTCCTGCTCCAATCAGAGTGACCCAGAAACAGTCCTAAATCACCGGAAGTCACCCCCCCCCCCACCAGAAACTCTTGGCTACAGCTTATTCACATTCCAGTTGTCCATCCATGTGCAAAAAAGTTGAGAAAAAGCAGTCCTGAGATCCATACACTATAGGAAGCCATCTCATTTGATCCTTCCATTAAAAAGGCACAAAATGCAGGTTTGCAAACTTCTTACCTTGAAAGGTCTAAACAAAAGGTAGAGTTCTCGGGGTTTGATGTCAACTGGAAGACCGCTGACAAACAGAGTCCGTACCTGGAACGAGAAGGGCTCGTGAACGCAACAGTCACACTTGCATATGCTTTAGGTTAGTGTGAACAGGTGGTAAAGCATGCATGAGTTTGGACAGCAAGCCGCAAGAAGATTTTACCAATAAAAACATAGAACCTGGGGCTTTTGAGACTGAAGGGCAATTTAGTACCCAGCACTTAAGACTGATCAGTACTTTTAGCAGGCAGGAAACCATTTTAAATTTTACCTGCTGAGGTCAGAACACAGCATATGGAGTGTTTCACCACAAAAGACCCAACTTTACAAATATACTAGACAGTCAGCCATGATACACATGTTCTCAGACCAGAAGCTTAGAGGATAGAGATAGTAGAAAAGTCAACTGCTCTTCAAAATAGTAAGGTGGTGGTGGGAGCAGCAGTTTTAACAGACCTCAGGCATATATAGCCCTTGACAACTAACAGGGAACACATTAGATGCAAAGACCACTTCATTGCAATACACTCAGCAGCATAATGTAGCACGTTTGAGTTTCTAACAGCCTGGCACAATAGCATAAGGCCATGAAACATGCCTGATAAACTGCTGAAAGGCTTCAAAATAAAAGCAGCACCTCCCAGATGCTGCAAGCCAAACTAATTGAAGGCAGCTGTGGCCCACTGCTCCGTCAGACTTCCTGCATCCTACCAGGATATTTACCTGTCATACCCATGGCAGCACTGAGGGCTTTGGAGAACGGTCCCAAAGCTGAAGATTTCACAAGACTTGGCATTCATATTGAAGTTCAGCAATTAGATTAACGCTAATACAACTTCTCAGTCAGGTAATGCACAAGTTATCAACCATCTTATGCTACAGAGGAAGTGGACAGTACCAACTAGCTCTCCCCCCTCCCCCAAGATGAGGAATTCAGATAGGTCGGGAAACTATGCATTCAGTGCAGAATTAAATGTACTATCCAAGGGGTGAGTACCAACGATAGACATGGAAAGAATTTCACAAGTTTGCCAAAGCATGTTGCCACCCCCCCCACCCCCCATTGGTGGGAGAGGGTTAAGCATTAGCAAACATTCCCTGCATGTAGCATTCCCACTGACTTCTTGCTGGACTGATTGCCATTGCAAAAATCCTACAGAACCTGAGGCCATTAAGTTGTATTTGGTTTAAAAAAAAAAAAAAAAAAAAAAATTTACATAAGGTTCAGAGAGAGATGGCCAAAGGTGCATAAATTCAGGAGCCTTTAACGTGTGCAGTCAGCAACGACCATTGTGTTGGCCTGTGGCCCATTTTCTCATACGGAAGTGAGATTAGCCATATTCACATCTCATTCTACGCTTGGTGCTAGAGTAAGGTAAACAAAACAAAAGCCGTTATGTTGAAGGGGCAGGCAATTCTGCTTTAAGCAAAACCACATACTGTTACCTTCTTCCTGCTCCTAGTATCATGTTTACATCTGTTCTTTATTGTCATCTTTGCACAACCTGTCACTTTTCGCACCTTGTAATATCACAACTGTACTGGTTGGCACTGCACCGTCTTTGTCTGTACCACTGTCTTGCCTTCGCACTGTTTGCACATGTGCACTATGTTGTGTGTCGTTTTTTGTAGTCCTGTGCTTTGTAGCACCATGCCCTGGAAGAATGTTGTTTCATTTCAACCATATACAGCTAGTACAGTACAGTGAAATGACAATAAAAAGCTACTTGACCTGAACTACAACTGACCACAAATCTATCCAGGCTCCTTGATTCAGCCCATAGAGAGCTGGGAGGAGAATTGGCACTAGATTAAAAAACACTACACACTAAAATTTAGAAAAAACCAAAACCGAGTCATTGGGCCACTGTTGGGGGCAGTGACTAACTCCCACACACCAAAGTCTCCCCAAATACCCAAGTGAAGAAGTCATCAGGTCTGATGCTGTTCATGTTGAAGTACAGACCACCCCCCTCCCCGCAGCCTCAGGAATCAACATGCTGTTTAATACAACTTAGAGTCCTACAAATACTTCTAACCTAGCAGGCAGTCATACAACTGAAGACTTGGAACATTTAAGAGGACAGCACTGAGAGCCCCACAGGTGCCTTGAAGGATGGCCATGTCACAGTTCACTCTTTTGCTTTGAGTTCAAAATCAAAATACAAAGCCTGATCTAAATCCACCACCGTTTCTAATCCTTAGCAGCAGACTTGTATACTAGGCTAACCCAACAACTTGTACCCACTCAAAACACCTTGTACATTCAAGCAAGCTTACATTCCAGCAGCACCCCATTTTCCACTGACCAAAAAAACCCCACACATACAAAGTTCTGAACAAAACAACAGGAGAACATTGGCAAATACATCCACACTAGTGGTACTAGCAACTCCAGTAAAACATGCAGGTGAAGGTCGTACAGTAAGGCCTGTCAGACAGCTGTTAAAATTGTTCAAATTACCTTTAAAAAAAAAAAATCAAGCAGTCATTGCTTCCAAGAATGTGGACATGGCCATATCAGTTTCCACATAGGCGGAAGTTCTGAATACCAGTGGACCTAGGGAAGGGCTAACCTTGTAGGGCATACAGTCAAGAAATCCTGACAGAGGCAGGTTTGGGTACAGGCATATCTGCAGCCAGCAGAACATCACACCTGTGCCTTGAGCAAAACCATTAACCCCAACTATTCTAGGGTAACCGTATGCTTTACTCACTTATACGATGTAAACGCTATTATGTTCTTTTAAGACATGGAATTGGCTCACTTGCAATTGGTAACAGGGAAGTCAGTGCAAATTTCTCTGACTGGTACACAATTTCATCTCAGATGTGTCTGTTCTACAGAGTAACGACCAGAAATGAAATGTGGTGCTGGACTTTTTACTCAGACCCACCCTCCAAAATCTGACAAGATTCATTTCATACTGTTAATGTGAAAGTGACAGTGCTGTACTGAAAGATTTCTAGCTGCCATATCAAAACCAAAAATTTATATTAGAAACGGCACCGGTTCATTTGTCAAGCAACCCACTGGGACAACTCCTAGTCTACTACTGTGCTTGATGGTCAATTGACTCAGTCCACAAATTGGGATTAGGACAAAAATTGGAAACGCGGTCAGTATCTGACACAGCTATACCAACTCAACCGCCATCAAATTTGGAAGGACATCAGCCAAAAGTCACAGGTCACCAAAAACAGTACACCCAGTAGCACTGCCACAGCAACATTCATGGTAGTCCTAACTTGACAAGAAGTCTGATAAGTTTTTAAGTCTGTATCACTGCAAATGTTGTTTTGACTTCAGGACAGTTAATTTGACCGAATCAACTCATCTTTTCATAACGCAGACCATTCATCTTGACAAATTAGTCAATGGGAATGACATATATCCCCAGTTTCCACCACAAAAATCATCCAAAATTACATGAATGCATCCAAGATGCAATGTTCATGCATAGGGTTAAGAGCAGATTTGCAACATTTTCAGTGTTATTTTCATTGCATCACGTAAAATAGTACAATGTCTCAGTAAAACATCCACACCATCATAAATGCAATCTTCCATCAGTCTAAATGTGTAAACGTAGGCATGTGTCATTTAAAGCATCTGAAACCTACAGACACTACTAAAGGGAAAGGTTTCCTTCAGCTAAAGTTTTAAAGCAACTTCACACATTCATCAGGCTATATGTTCGAGAAACTCATCTGTACATCAAGGCTCAGGCTGACCCAACTAAAAACCAGCATAAAGTCACTGCACTCTGAGCTGTGAACACTTTGGAGAATGCCTGCTACAGCCTTGGACTACAGCTGTGTGGAGACTAGCATCACAACTACAGCAGGAGAGCAGGGCAGACTGTATACCAGGCTAGGCAATTCCTGCGACAGTCAGACTGTATACCGGGATAGCCGATATCCTTGCCTTTGAGCCTCATTCAGGGGTGGGGGGTGCATTTAATGTGTACAACTCACACGTTGTGGGGCATCGTCAAGCAGTGCCAGGAACTAGACACGAATATAGAGGTGAGGTAGAAGAACCGAAATCCACATTTAATACTGCGATCCCACAGCCACCGTTATTACATCGACGCGCAACTTCTGGAGACTTAAAGTTTCAGACGAGATGGTCCAGGGTAATTTCTCTAAAACAATAACCAGAAAGTCGTGCAGTGACATTAAATACGGGATAGACCACCGACAGAGTATTCAAAAAAACATTTCTCAGGAAATTAACACACTCCCGTACAAAGGAGTGCGCACAAGACAGATGCGACCCAAAGCCGAACCGAGACGTTGTTTACTACAGACATTAACGGCTGCGTCGTACGAACGAGTTTGACAGCACAGCTGCAGAGGAACAGGTAAAAGGACATGACAGCAAAGGCCATCCTAGCCCAAGGTCTGACCACTAACTTTACACAAACGTTTGTGGCACTGAGCATTTAAGAGAACATACATTGGTGATACAATGTTGCCATCTAAATTAAGTCTACTCGAAGTACAAGAAGCTCTTCATAATACGCTGTCATTCCACGTTAACGCGTCATGTCCGGATTTTGGCCAATATACGACAGGTTGTAGAATAAGATCCCAAAGTGTCGCGGTGTGCCAAGCCCAGCTGTCCAGGGTCACTAAATCGTTACTTCTTCCAACAAACAATGCCAGCAGAACTGTCAGTTTATGCAAATTTACTTTATATTCCAGTATTAAAACAGCTTAACTGTACCAAAAGCCGTCGCCGCACGGAGGGTCTCGAACCAAACCCAGTTCACTGCCCGGCTTCCCGAAACTTTTTGGACCATCAAAGACGAGCCCCAGTTCTTTTTTCCCCTTACCTCCTCTTCTATCGTTACGTTGTTGTTCGGCTCAGAATCAGATTTGAGACTCATTTTTGTAACTTTAACGCCTCTTTACACAAGAAAAAAAAGGAATAGTTTTGTTTTTTTTCCCCCGTCGGTGGATTAAGTGCGTTAAAGTTGCGGAAGGAATCTTGGTGCCGTTTCGTGAGACTTCAGAAAAGAGTGCTAAAGTGAAGCCGTGCTTTAGCTGAAGTATCGAAGGACGTACCGCAAAATAAAAGAGGGGAGAAAAAAAAAAAAACTAAAGGTGATTTAGTGGATAGGTGCACTGTGAGGGTGAGAGAAGGGAACAAGAAGCGCTCTAATTCCCCCCCTTGCTCACATTAAGCTCTTTTAGGTTAAAATTCAATCAAGAAAGAAAAAGTGAGAAGAAGCTGAAAATTTAAAGGGAGAGTTTACGCCGTGGTCGCTCTTCTTTCTGTGCTCCGATTTGGTGATCAATTACGTTAAAAGCCAAAGAGAACGAGCTGCACTCATGTTAGACATGAGTCTCAGCTGGGTGAAAGTCCGGCCCCTCTGCCCACTGCATCACCATCTTTATGGGAAACCTTGGGGCCAATCGAGGAGCTCTTCCCAAACTTCATTCCCCGTTTTCTGTGGAGTCTCTGTTGGGCATCGCTTCTAAATAACACATAGTTCTGTGTAGACATTTATGGTAAAAGATACCTAAAATGTACTGTAGGGAAGCATTTAAAAAGTAATAGTTGTTTTTTTAATCACCGGACGCGCAATCACATCTATTTTTAAGCGAATGGACAACGTATACAGTCGTGACAATTCACGTTTGTTTGTTACATGCACAGTTACTCAACAAGTTCATTTGTGTAGCACATTTCATGCACACTGATAATTCGAAACGCTTTACAGAAGCAATAAATAAAGCATAAAAAAGATAAGCAGGAGACAAAAATAATAGTAACAGACAAATATATAATTAAACATATTGTATTATATAATTAAAACGATCAATAAGAGATAGGTATAAAAAGATTCAAATACAAAGTAGTGTTAACAAAAGTCCAAAGTGCATTGTGTAAAGAAATTCAGAGATATATTTTCGCTGGTAAACTATATCCACCAAAGCATATAGTTCCGTTGACGCTGTTCTTGTTCGATTCTTCAAACAGGAGGCTCGTACAGTATATAATGCTAAAGTGACTATATATGTATGACTGGGGGTCTATCTGGACGATCACAGTCATGAGAAAAAAACGTGTTGCCTTTTGTTTTCTTTAACGGGTCTGGCAATGTTTGACAGAGTTTTAAAGTACTCCTTTGTGTTCAATGACCTTCAGTCCGATGCCTGCAGACATGTAAAGGGGAAAAAAAGGTTTTAATAAGTTTTAATACATCACTACACAAAAGACTGGAGCACTTTATAAACCAGGAAAACACAAGACAATTCAGTTTAGAAATACCTCAAGCCCACGACTATATACGGAGTGATCGGAGAGTTTTAGTTAATTGGACCAGGAAGCAAAGTCGCCTCTGACAAGAGCAGAATGTTGTGTAATATATGTTTTAGAAAATTGGAAAATGTTACGAATTGTTTTGCAACTTAAATATTAGAAAAATGTTTACCCTTGATTAAAATATTTAAACTACAGGTATATGACTATCGTGGCAGCGGCTCCCAGGAGAAGCAGGAGGCGGACACATCTTGACGTTAATAAGGCACTTGTAATCACTAATAATAAGCGCGCGCGCGCGCGCACACACACGTTGGCTCCACCAACCACCGTAAAACTGTACAAGCTTGGGGTTAGTCTCGCTAGCCACCACACACATTTACATGGTGACAATACACCATAACACAATACAACAGTACACACGCTATTTACAACACATATTTAACACTATTTACAAGTACAGTATATACAAATCCTGGTGCATGCTGGGGCCGTGCCGCTACAATATATATATATAAAAAAAAAGAATATAAAAACTAATGTGATGAATATTAGTAAAAGTTATTTAATTTTACGGATTCTTTTAACTTTTAATAATAATAATAATAATAATAATCAGGGAGGCTGAGGGTTTGAATCCCACCTCCGCTCTGTGTGTGTGTCGTTTGCATGGTCTTCCCATGTCTCCCATGATTCCTACAGGGACTATGTTGTCCACCCACAGTCCAACCTGATAAAGGGGGGGGTTAACAAACAGGCTGGGGACATTGTGAAGTGAGATTGTGTGAGTGGAGGCCAGAGAACATTAGTGCGCCTGCTCTGGGATTCCGCCTACCTCTTCCAGCCTTGGCATCTGTTCCAAAGCCCAATTTCCTGACTTTGTGTGGGAACACAATCGAAGAAGGGGGTGGCCTTTGGGTTTGCCTGCCACTTTTATAACCATTGACCCTACAATGTTTCTTACACTGCTGCTAAAAATTAGACTGCATTATATATTTTTTTGTTTACAATGGCTTGTTTTTGTATACTGGCTTGTTTACAGATGCCAGTAACTGGAAATTATCCCATTCTTGTGCTACTTAATGGTAAATTGAACTTTATAAAAGTGAAATCCCGCTTTTGGAAAGGCTGTGATTCAGTTGTGTAGTTTCCCAAGTCTGTAGTTGGTTGTGAGCCCAAAACAGACCAGGGTAATCTGTGTGGTGGGGTAGAGAGGAGTTACAGGACTGTTGGGTGATAAAGGCCCTCACTGTCACTATCTGCTATCGTCCCCCCAGGGTGCCCGGTGACTGAGCCTCAGTTGTCACATTCTCTAACCAGCAAGGTTCTGGATGAAGATAAAGCCCCCAGTGAGGTGACAAGCACAAGTGTGTGTGTGTGTGTGTGTGTGTTTGTGGGGTTGGCTGCTGTGAGTGTGTTTGAAAGGAGAGTTATGAGTTGTGGTATGATTTATGTGGTATGTGGTACAATTTATTTTCTACTAAAGATATTATTGCCATTAAAACTGCTCTATTATTATATACTAGTTACAATGAAACTTTTAGAATTAGGTATAAATATACAACATTTTTTTATTTAAGTGGAAAAAAGCACTACTAAAAATATTTTTTAAACTGGAAGCAAAATGGCACAGAAAACAAAATATGAGCAGAGTCAAAGAGCAGATTCATAATATTCAAGCAGCATCTTTGTAGAGTCAGCTGGGATGCCACTGTGACATTTCTCTGACTGGCTTTCCTGCATGGAGGACAGCATTAATGCAGAAAGTCACCAGGGCAAAGCCTGGCTGCATGGCTCCCTAGTCCAATACAGGCCGGCCAATTAGGGTGGACAATGCTGACTGAAAACTTTGTACCCAGCAATCTAGTCCAATTAATCATTTAGCACAGCGTGTCTTAATCTCAAAGTGATTCCTAGAGATTTATCAAAAGGAATTTATTAAGGAACATATGTCTGAGAGTCGTCTGTCCTGTTACTTTTGGCTAAGTGTAGAGTCCTGGAGAATAATTCATAAAAATGTCCCAAAGAATTAAAAAGGTTCATATAAAACAGAGCTTATTGGAGTCGAGTAATTCCCATGTCAATATCTGTATCTAATTATTTATGTACATCTTATTGGTATGAGTATTATTAGTATGTCCTGGAATCAAGTTCAGAGTGTGTTTTGTCCTAAACATCTCCAGGACTGGTTTTGGATGGTCTGCTCTGTGGTATGGGTACAGACAGAACATTCTGCTGCCTCAGATGACGATGTTCAGCTTACTTTTTTGCCCTACAGGAAACACTGTCCTATATATATAATATTTGTATATAAATTGCATGTAACACACTCATTAACATAAGCTCCTCCTTTTGACTTCAGTACTGTTTCTTCCAATGTCAACTTTCACCTGAATTGGGGAATTTTTAGGAGACAGTGAAATATTTAATACCCTTATTCAAATTCTGTTGCAGTGAAAGTGCAGGAGTAAATATTTCAGATGTGGCTAAATTTTTCACTTATAACAACCTTGTTTTTTAGTCCCCAAAAAAAGTACCAGAGAAATATAAATTCAATTCAATCATATCTTTTTAAATGCTTTTTGAAAAATGAATAGCATGCATGACCGAAATTCATCTGAAATCGTTGATGTCATACAAATGGAAAGAGACCATTGTGTTAATTATTTAAACGATAAATAGCTTTTTTCCACAACTGAGCTTGAATAGTCAGTGAACTGATTCCATCAAAAAGAAGTTTGAACTGAACATGAATCCAATGAAGGGCTTTGGATTTTTCCAGGATATATATATGGTACACCTCACAGAACACATGCAAAAAAGGAAATATGGAGACACCAAACCCACCAAAAACAACAAGTCTAACTCTATGGGAGGAACCCCTAATGAACGTAAGGAGAATATGGTACCCCTACAAACAGGGCTGGAACAGGAAGCCAACACACCACCCTAGAAGTGTGAGGTCTCTTCTACACACTGGTCCATCACTCCACCATATTTTACAGAGTTTTAGGGCAGTTTTTCCAAACACAGATGCAGTCAGGATCAGGTTGAGACACCTTCTTTTCAAGGCCCGTGTCAGTGATGGAAACCAGGAGTCGTCAGCCTCCACTGAAGGAACAGCTGGAAATCTGACCATGTGTCACACGTCCAGTTCTGTTTAAATGTCCAGGCACATAAACTGTAGTTGAACTCCTTGGCAGCATCCCTTAATGTAAATTCCTCTATTCATTGTTCAGCACAGACGGGTACCTTACTGCAAACAGGCTGGACATTAACCCTCATAAGGAGTTTTACTGTGTCTTCAGTAAAACATTAATTTGTAAAAAAAAAAAAAACAAAAAACCAAAATAAATGGTTACAATGATCAACAGCCTTGAATTGAAAACACTGGGTGAGTAACATTACATTAATTAGTGACGGGAAACATGACGCTTCAAAACTCATGGTGGGTGGGAGTATCCTGAACTAACCTGCACTGATTTGTAGTTCAGGATATTCCTACCTACCACAGGTGTTGAAGCCTCATTTAGTGCCAGCTTCGATTAGTTCCTTTGGGATACTCCCACCCACCATGAGTTTTGAAGCCTCATATGTCCCATCACTAATAATAATCTCTTTAGGGCCACCGTTTGAGACAAGAGTGGCGAATGTGCTGTCTGAGGCCAGTTAATACCGACACGGCAGTGTTGCTTGGTCCCTTTTATGGAGATCCTTCTGGTTCTGAGGAACCTGTCACTGGGGAAGATCCCCAGGCCACCCAACATTGGCTGGAACCCATCCAGGAATAGCTCACGGATTACCCCAGTGCCCCAAAACCTGGATAAGGATGGATTGCTGCATCCCCCATGAATTTCTTAACCCTTTATCTGCTGCCAATCCAACAGGCAAGCACACTTCAGAAAACCAGACCTTTCATTGAACCTTTGTCAGTAACCAATTGCCTTGCACCCTGCTTGCGCGTGTGTGGCTGTATGTGTGTGTATGCGTGTGTGTGTGGGAGGGTTAACAGCAGGAATGTGAAGCCTCTTAGGGATGATACATCATGCTCTGAGAACAATGAACTGTGTTGAACAGGAAAGACCAATCACTCTGGCCCATTTATGGACCGCCAAACTGCAATGCTGCGTGTTTATTGTCAAAGACGTGTAAAGTTGAAGGTATTCAAATGCTGTTCCATTGTAATGCTTTGTTTATAGAAACAAGCAAAAAATAATAATTAATGAAAATGGAGGGAGGGTGGTGTAGAATGTATTGGCTAGAACAGGCTAATTATGAACAGTAAGGAGTTTTACGGTAATGGTGATTTCTCAGCATTAACTTGCTGAAACAATAATCTTGCAGTAGAGATTCAGCTCCTAGCTTTGCTGTAATTTAATGGGGAAGGTCCTTCCAGTACAACCCCCAAAGAATCCCAACAGCACAACCATCACCGACAAACAATGGTCTTCAAGTTGACCACCTCAGTGTCAAAAAAGGAGAAAAACAATGGGGTGGGGGCAACCTGACACTGGAGGAAGGAGAGGAAGTTTCTCTCGGCAACTGCCAGGGGAAACATCCAAGTGGCTTTGTAGGCTTTGGCTTAGCTGTCTCTCATCTGTGGTTCAACGAATTGCTGTGTGCATGGCCCGCTCTATTTCTCATCATGATGGGCTCCTGACCAACAAAAGGAAAGCAGAGGACACGCTCACCCTAAGTGAGATCTGCTGTAAAAACCATTTCTTAGTATTCCCACCTTCCTTCTGCTGTTTTAGGCCACAGTGATAGAGACAAATGGTAGTTGTAACTTATAAATCACAAGTTTTCGTGTCAGACTTCACCAGTAAGTGGAATACCTGACCTAGATTGCTTTCTGTCAGATATTCAGCTCTATAGACTGGGAAAACTATGTAAGCTATGCAAGTCCCTGTGATAATCAGTGGCTCCATAATGGCATATCTATCAGCAAGTGAACTAAAGCAGGCTCCTTCTGTGTTTCTGGACTGTATGAGTGCATAGCTAGTTTTTCATTGATAGATAAAGTCTTGCAGGAATTGGCCCCACATGCTAGCAGTACAAGTAGGTTATCAGGAGTCCTGTGGTAACCAGGAGATCCTTTCTTCTCTCAGAAGGTATTTACTTCTGGAATTGCAGTCTGGAGGGGTACGTGCCTTTAGGATTTCAAGAAGCTATAGGAACATGCTCGGGGTTTATGTCTTTTAGTGTGTGTGTGTCATGGTATTCTGAGAGAATGTGCATACAGCTTCTTGTGCTTGTATATCTGTCAGTGTATTTATGATTCTATAAATGAGAGTGTTTATTAAGGGCCTAGCAGTGTCTGTCAAAGCAGTAGTCTAATTTCCCAACAGGCAGTCATAAAGAACGGAACTCTGCAGAGACGGGCTGAACCCATCAGAGACAAACTGAGCCTCTGAGAGACAGGCCAAATTATCAGAGACAGGCTGTACTCATCGAAGCCTGGCTGAACCCCTGATAGACAGGCTGAAGTCATCGAAACCTGGCTGAACCCCTGATAGACAGGCTGAACTCATCGAAGATAGGCTGAAGTCATCGAAGCCTAGCTGAACCCCTGATAGACATCCTGAAGTCATTGAAGCCTGGCTGAACCCCTGATAGACAGGCTGAACTCATCGAAGACAGGCTGAAGTCATCGAAGCCTAGCTGAACCCCTGATAGACAGGCTGAACTCATTGAAGCCTGGCTGAACCCCTGATAGACAGGCTGAACTCATCGAAGCCTGGCTGAACCCCTGATAGACAAGCAGAACTAAAAGAGACAAGCTCAATCTCTCAGAGACAGGCTGAAGTCATCGAAGCCTAGCTGAACCCCTGATAGACAGGCTGAACTCATCGAAGCCTGGCTGAACCCCTGATAGACAAGCAGAACTAAAAGAGACAAGCTCAATCTCTCAGAGACAGGCTGAACTCCTAAACAACAGGCTAACACACTAAAGTTGATAAAAGAAATCTTCAGTTTGCTCTAGACTGTCCACAGACAGCATGATGCAAGAGTTTCAGCATTTGGACACAGGTGAATTGAAACAATGCAATACATGTCCACTATATCAAGGTGGATTAAGGGACACGTATCCTATGCCAAACCTTCATGTTTGTTTGAAGAGACATTAGGTGTGTCAACTTGGTAACCAAGGCAGATCTCCTATGACAATGTTTCAACAAGTTGGGGGGGGCTTTACTGACCAAGCTGGAATCAAACTTCAGTGAAAGAGATAACTGGGGGATGATGAAAATAGCATGGCGATCTGTGTGGCCAGCAAAATGGGAGGCCAGGGGTTCGAGCCAATGTGACTCACTTCCTTAAATGGTCTGGGCTGTCACCTCAGCCTTATCTATAGCTGGTGACAGTCACTATTCCCTCTCCCCAGTCACTGGTATCGTGAGTTCCAGCAATAGCCACACATTGCAGATCCTTGTCCTGTCCACCATGCATGGAAGGAAAGGTCTCTTAAGTCTATGACCTCATGAAAACTGAACAAGATGAGAGAAGGAGGTATGCAGTGAATCCACTTAAACTTGAGGTTACTCAGCTTCATGTGGGTGCTGTCTTCTCTTGGGGTAGTTTCCCCCTGAGAGAGGAGCACAGGGCACCCTGCATGTGAAACATCATAGTCACAATATTTTAGTGTGGAAGCAGGTCCAGGGCAGTGTTACTGGAGGGAAAGTGCTTTCCGTGTATCATGGTTTAAATCAGCAGTTGGAAGATACAGATTTATGGGATGGCATGAGAAATGTTAGTACAAGGGTCTCGCTTTAACCAAACACCCTACAGTGATCTGGGGTTTGTCAAGATGCCACGAGCACTGAAACATGAAAAAATAATAAAGCTGATGACAAATGTTTTATACGATAAATGAAATGAGGGTGCCCTTTGTAAATTGTTGGATTTTACCTTCCTTTGGAAAATAAGCCTCACTTCCGGTCACATTTCCTCCTGTGGTGGGTACACCTTCATCTAAGGGACCCTGTAAAAGCTGAGCCCCATGTGAACATTTTTGATCTTGACTTCTCCCCCAACACAAAGGGCCTTTCACTGAAAGACAAATAAATAAATAAAGAAGCCGCTCACTTCGATCTGCTCCATGGCTGCACAGAACAACTTCAAAGAGGCAGGCAGGGCATGCGTAACTTCAGACTATAAAGCATAACGGGCTATAAAGCATAAAGTACGACCAGAAAAGTGGAGACAGGTGCTGGGGGGGGATCCCAGTTCTAGGCAAACCTGCATGAAAAGACCTCTCGCAATCGATCACCCCTGCTGCCAAACAAAGAGAGGCTCCAGCCGTGGCAGGGGAACAACTTTGTCCATGCTGTGGTACCGCTCTCCTGAGCCACAGATCGGTCTGAGTATCAAGACTTCAGGACGGGGCCACTGGAAGCTTTTATCATTCCACCATGGGTCTTCCAGCTCACTGCACCTCCGTGCCCATACCACACACTCGATTTTTCCACTTCATTTCCTTAGGAAAGTCAAAAAGTGGTTCCTTCACACACTGGGGCCCCTACATGGGGGCAGCTGGAGATGGATGTCGGAATCCATCAGCTGCTGTGAGCTGCACAATTGATTGATTTGAATATATAAAATGGCACTGATGCTTTATAATTACCCCCATACACATAAAGCAACACTCCCTCAGTGTTAAGAAAGACATCATCTTCTGTGCACCTCCTGAAATGACATCTCAGTTCATCTCACCAGCGTGGACACATGCTGCTTGTCACTGCATGTCACTGTGTGTTGATCCTTTTTCAGCTTGACTTTGGAGGTTGTAGGGGCTGGATGCTGATGCATGAAGCCTGTACACCTGCAGGTCTCTGACCTCTGACCTTCATCACGAGCTGCCACTTTCAGAGGGACTGCGTCATAATTTGCTGTCAAGATTAGAAGGCCAAAATGCACTTCTGAGATTATTCAACACACAAGAATGCATTTCGCCACTCAGTTTTAGAAGTGAATCCTTTATTGCAATCCTAATAATTTCAAAGCCAAAAAAGTTACTGTATTCAAAACAGGTGATTTAGTTTGACAGATGAAAATCAAAACACTCCCTCTTGTTGCAACGGAGACAGAGACACTGAAAACTCATGATATTTCCTTCATGGTCCTGTAGGAGGTGCTTATGTAAAAAGTATTATATTTATATATATTGTTTGAATGTATTTTTATCCAAGGTGGAGTCATTGTAGCTTCACCCCACACAAAGCATGGGTCCTATTCAGTAGCAAAAGCTCTATAACCTGATATCTCTGTCTATGATGGTGTTTAACTGTCCCTTGCATCACCACATCCATCTTTGGTTATACAGTCTGACAGAGCTAGCTGGGGGCTAACGCACTGGTGCCATTTCCATAAACAATCTGCCATTCACACCTGTTTCAGCTACCAGAAAGTTCCAGTGCCTGCTGATCTGTCGTGACCATGCAATAGCCGAGGTGACTTGCCGCTGTTCCTTACCACTAATGTGTCGAAGTTCAACAGAAGAGAGTATAAATCCAGTAATGCTGCCTTCTCATGCTAGTGGGAAGGTCCTACTTCCCATATGTGAAGTCGTAATTATGTAATTATGTCATGTTCAAGCACTTTGTGGTTGGAATGAAAGGAAAAATGGGAGAGGCCAAGTTAATTTTTACATACTTCTCAGGGAAATCCAATTTTGATTTCAGAATGCTCACACTAGACAAGGATAGAGAGGCAACAAAACAGAAACTGATTAGGTTAAATAGGCGCATGCATATCTATCACATATACAACAGCTAATGATAGCTGTATTGCTAAAAATAAAAAATGATGTACTATCAACTACTGAAGGCGTCCTCTTCTCCTCCGTATTTAAAGGTTGTAGGTCAAGCCAACTTGGAAACTGGAGTATCAAAATTATCTCTGACATTCCCACTTGCAATTACAATTTGAGGCGGTGTTCTTGTGTAACTTACAAGTCAGCAACATGTATTTATGATAATTCTGATACTACATGAAGGGGGCGTGACACTTTAATCCACAATTGAGTGCCCTGTCAGGGAAAAGTTAGGCAACAGCATCTGTTCATTGTCAGAACAGTCTGTGGGATCAGGTAAGAGTCCCACTTGTCTATATCTGACCAGAGCCTTGGGCTTGGTGGAGGTAAGTTATACCCACAAAGGGGTTTGTTTGGAGATGACTGCCCACAGCTCTCCATTCTTCCAGCTAGCCTTCTCTTGCCTTCAAACAGATGGGCCCAAGACCGTCTAGCCCTCATGTTTTATTCTGAGAAGGAACCCCCCCTCACTTACCCTCCCATCCCGCCTGCCTAAAAGGCTGTCTCACGTGGTGCTCTTCCATCCATGTACATGCTTGGCTGAAGCTGTTCATTCGCATCAGTGTTATGCGTCGCTAAAGCACTCAGCTTACGCTCTTGGTGTCCTCCTTCCACAGAGCGAAACATCCATTATCAGCTCTGAGGAAACTCTCCAGTGCAAGGTTTATTAGGAGGACCTCTCTCAAACTCTCTACCCCCCATTGGTTATTGAAGAAATCTTGAACAAACATGAAGACTGCATTGCTTTCTTAGCTAACATTTCTTCATTTTGAGCTTGAAAATGAAAAAGATAAACGTAAAAACATTTGTGAATATGCAATATTTTCCATCCATCCATCCATCCATCCATCCATCCATCCATCCATCCATCCATCCATCCTCCAACTGCTTATCCTGGTCAGGGTTGCATGGGGGAAGGCACAGGGCATAAAACCAGAGTTCATGCTGGATGGGGGACCAGTCCATCACAGGCTACATACACGCCAACTCCAGAGCTGCAGTCCGAGAGGACACCAAATTGACTTTTCCAAAAACAATCACATGACACAAGTAAAGAGCTCCTCCCTGCGTCCTTTGGTAGACAGAACACACATGGACTGATTACTCTGCTCATTAGTGTTTAATTAATGCATAGCTACACTGGGACTTGGTACTGAATAAGGGGTATGGAATGTGGATGAATGCTGTTGAGCTATTTAGCACAATTTAAGGTCATTTACTTGAGCAAACTTAAGGTAATAGCCTTCTCCTTTAACTACAAGTCTAACTCTTAAGTCTTCTGTTATGTAATTTCTTTGAATAAAACGAAGGTTTACCTCCACCCATTTGCATTATAGCCCACTGTTTTCAAACAGTCATGCACAAATATCTCCACTACGTCAGCAGCTTTTCTAATGAGGCATGTGGGCATAGCAGAACACTCAGCAGAGATTCTGGCGGGGGGAAGCTCGAAGGGGGTGTAAGATTGAGGAAAAAAACTCAGGGATGTCTAAAAATAAAACAGTTCAGGAATTTCAACATTTCTCTATGAAGGGTCAAAGGGTTCTTACAAGAAGTAAGAATCTCACCCTTTTTTTTTTTACACGGATTATTAGCATGGAACAGGGGACATAAAAGGTTAATCCCCCACTGCACCCAACTATGTAAAATGGTGGAAAATACAAGCCCAGTTAATAGTCAAGAGATGAGATTTACTCTCAGCTGGCAGGTAACAGCATAGCTTTGTTGATCTGTAAATTTTTAGGATGGCTTTTTCTTTTTTTCTGTGTCAATCCAATTAACATGCAGGTTGGGGATTAGAATGTAGCATTTGACTCCTGGTGTGGCTGGTAGAGAAGTCAAAATGCTGGGTGGTCAAGTAGTTTGGCTGAGATCCACTCTGCGGACTGGTATGAGTTTGACCCACACAGAAGTTTGGGGGGTTTGCAAACACAGGGTTTACATGGTGTAGTACGCCAAGCTGCCTCCGTTGTGTCTTCTGGAGGCTTTGCCAGAGGGAGCCCCCCACCCTCCAAACCACTCCAACACTCAACCCTCAAACACCATAAATTTCACTCACCTTCAGGACACTGTACACCAGCGTGGAACAGTCTGTCCCAGCAAGGACTTGTTTACATTTTTTCTACACCCTGCCTCCTGTGCCAAAATGAAGTCTAATCGTTTGGCATGCTGGGAAATCTAGTAGCGAAGCCAAGGAGGAGAAAAACTGCAGAAATCAAATCATGACGGATAATCGTTAAGCCATCATGTGAAGAGTTATGGAAAATTTCACAGTACGGTTTAGCCGGGCATTTCAGGAAGCAACAAATTGCAGATTTTAATGCTGACCCCCCAACGACCGATGAAGTACACCTGCCGGACAATACACATATGGTATGAAGATCGTTACAAAATGCCAAAAGAAAAGAAAAGGTTTAAAAATAATATTTATAAAAGAACCACACATACACATTTGTGATCTATCATATGTTTGTCAATGGAAAATTCTGATAGTTTGATAGTTTCAAGGTTAGCTGTTTCTTTGCAATGTTTGTTAACTGCCTCAGCAGACTTAATGCTGGGACGACAGAATGTGGAACAGAGGAAATACCAAGTTCTCCCCAAACCCCGCCCCCCTCCACGCCACCTGCAGCTGTTTGAGAGAGGAGTTATTCCCATGTGACGTCAGCAAGCAGGTCCAGGAGTGGGTCTTCTTGGGTCCAAAACCTCAGAGATCCCAGGCTGGTTCTGCTCTGCTGATGGCCTGGTCCCATAAAAATTTTTCCTACAGTGAGGGGAGGGGGTGGTTCTCATGCTCCACTTAGGAACCGACCAACTCCATACTGATAAAACCCGAGCAGTAAACCCATGACTCTCACAGCTGAAAAGTGCATCTCTGACGATGAGTTAGAGTCTCTGTGCCCTTGGGAGTCTTTGTGAAGGTCAATGAGAACTTGTTATACCATGTAACACTCGTTTTTGTGCATATCTGAGTTTAACTTAATTCAATTGAGTCGAGTCTTGGAAAGTTATGTCTTAATACAGATCAAAGTGTCATGCAGTCATAGATTCAGGTGCCCATATATAAACATTACATTTTCAAAAGCTTGGATAATCTGGCCTTGACTCTCCCCCTTCCTACAGCTATGTACAGCATCACAGCACCACTTTCATGATTAAACTGAAAGAACAATTTAAGAGGAGGTCCAAGACCTTTGGTTCAATTGGACCTCTGCTTGGGATGCCTCATTTTTTTACCTCTTACATTAAACCTATTTAGCAAACATTGTGTTTTTCAAGCAGTTATGTGCAGGGGGCTCAATCCAACAAACTCCATTTTCATCCACCTGTGAACCAGCGAGACCCAACAGAAACCAGTCGCTCATTTTTCTTTGGATTTATACTGTTACCACAAGTGAACCAAAGGCAGACAAAAAAAACACACACATGACCAGAATTACTTTTTCCCAACATCCTGTCTTGTAATTAGCAGCAGCTTTGTGGAACCTCCACTGTCCTGTTCCATTCGGGGCCGTGGACGTGAGACAAGGGGTCACGCTCTCAAACCCAAAGGGTAACACATTCCCAGGGAGGAGGGGCTGAAACATCACTTGCAGCCGCTTCCGGGGGCCAAAAGCCAAGCACAGAGGCTCCGTGTTGTTGTAGAATTTCACAAAAAATAAGAAACAATATCACACCGGCCAATCATGGTCCAGGAAAAAGAGTTATATAGGGATAGATGAACAGTTGGACAGATGAGAGACTCAGTCAGAAAAAGGGGAGATCATAAAATATTTTCCAGTTGGTTCTGCACTGATCGAAACCAGTTATAATGGACTCCTCCAGGAGTTTGTGAATCTGTTAAAGGATGGACTGATGCAGTCTCCTCTCTCACGGCCCTCTGGGACAGCTGATATGATGCCACAGAAGGGAATGCACATGGACGCCGACTTTCACTGGGGACACCCCCATAGCCTGAACCGGCTCACCCCTCCCCACAGGATGCGATCCACAGGCTGGACCACATGAAAAGCTCCCCTCCAGGGGTCACTTCCTGCCCCTTCCTGCCAGAAACATGGAAACTATCATGTTGTGGGAACATGAACTGGGTCGGTCACATTTCTTGGTCCTCAGGTATGTGGCACAAGGGAAACAGTATGATGGGTGTAGTCAGAAGTCTGCAGGTTCAAATCCAAAGAGCTGACCTGTTGTTGTGCTCTTGCAGGGAACAGAAATCTCTCCAATTAATATTGATCATTGCACATGTAATTTAAAGATGTAATTTAGCTGAAATGATTGACTGCGCCACTGTGATCAGGCAAATGACATTTGCTTTAAAATGACCAGGGTTATTTTTACTGGGTATTAACCTTGCATGCTCCATTGTGTTTGATCTGGACAGCCATCTTTATGTGGAAACCCCTGTTGTTATTGTTTGATTTTATAAATGTTACAAGAATTCCTGCTCTCAAGAGCTGCACATGATAACACACATCTATCTTTAGAAGATGTTTTTGTAACCTAGAGTACTTGGTAGCAATTGTTTTTTTGAAGCCATTTTGTAAGTTAAAGGACTGGGCCATAAATATATAACTGCTGTACTTCCACAAGTACACTGCTTTACAGTGCTTAGGCTAAAACTTTCCATTGAAATACCCAGATGTAAAGTTATACTGTGTCAATGACGTAAGTCCCTTCAAGGGAGTGATGGCTCAAAGGGTTAAAGGTGGAGATGTAAGAGATCATATAAGCAAGTAATTAAGCTATTAATATTGTGTTTTCCTTTGTCACCTCAGCACAGAAAAAAAGTACAAGAATGCCCGACTCCTGCAATGTATACTTGCATTTCCTCGGCTTACTCATACGACTACCAACCCACACACCAATCCTGAGTATCCCTCCGGTCGTCGTCTTCGCACCCAGCCCTCGGCTTTGTCTGCTAGAACCTGCTGCTACCGTGTGTATGAGCGCCTAGTTCACGTTCTCCTGTCCCCACTAAAGACCCCGACCCCTGGCGAGATCCGTTAAACTCTGCTTATCCCGGGTGAAAGCTGAATGCGCCCTTATCTGTACTTCTTTTTTAATCAATGCTTTTGTTAGCACTGTAAACTCAGCCTCCCCCACCGCGCTCTAATCGACACTGGAAATATTTGCGTAACGGATCTATTGGAAGTATCTCTAATAATGATAATAGTAAAAATAATAATAACGCTTGTCAATCTTATTATGTAAAATAAAAAAGTCTAGCAGGGACGCTATGATTTGGTTGCCACGTCAGTCACCTTGTGTTGCTACACACCTGAACACAGTTTTGCCGCTGTGTCCGGTGTTCTATAGCCGGCGGTTCATACCGGCCGGTTTTGACGCTGCTACAAGCGGCTATGTTGCGCTCGGCTCAGCTACAGCTGCGTGTGCGCGCGCAACAGACTGTTGGTGTTGGCCTGGGCTGGAGCTCTGCGCGGTTACCAACCTCTTGAGAATTTGGAACCCAGAGTGATCTTATCGGTAAAAATTCGCGGAGCAGTTTGCCAAAAGGACAAGACCGGTTCCCACACCAAATAAGGGAGTGTACATTATAGAGTTACTATGGAGACCAGACCTCCCTGAGCTATTTTCATTTTACGTATCACAAACGTCAGCTTTATTCTCCCCCCCCCCCCGAAAGTAGTCATATTTCTGTAAACATGTAACTTTGTTTTTGGAGGAATGGATCCTGTTTTGAATGGGGCAATATTTAGCTTTACGTAAGGAGTCTAAATAACAAGCAAGTCCTTTTTAAAGTTTTGCAAAAATTACATCACCTTTCCCATAGATAACATTGACAAATAAACCTGTATTTCAAAGCAGACTGAACTATAGGTTGCTAATTATATTTGCCAATAACAGCTCTGAATCTCTGCCTTCCCAGATCATTCCATTGCATATTTCTCCTAAAAACAGAAAGACCGGTCTGTAAAATCATTAACCTGGGAGCTGTATGTTTTTAGAGGGACCGGTTTTAGATAAAACCCGGGAACTATAAGCTGTACTTATCGTTCACTCCTACACACACTGGTCGGCTCTTTATGTTGGACAGACTTGTATTTGGATGTTTATGCTCCTGTCAGGTGGCTTTAATGTTAAACATGTCCAACTCTGCATGTGTTGGCTCAGCAGGACTGGGCCTTGCCCCCCCCCCATACACATGCCCCATAACCAGCATATCTCCAATGTCACCTGCCATAGCTTCCAGGTCCAAACAGGTCACATCTCTTAATTTCCATACGATGCATACTCCAGTAGATCACACTCTCCTCCCAAAGTGAGACACAACCCAGACCTGGTGCTGTCAAAAGAAGCAGCAAACAAATAGCCTGGCTGACTTAGTGCTTGTCCCTAGACCCAGGGCGCAAACTGAAAAACATTTTCAGTCAGTGCTATTCTGGGCTAGATAAGAAGGAGAAGTCAAAAATCATTGGCAGCCATGGTGAGAAATATGATCAAAATGCTTTCGAAAGTTTAACTAGATGTGCAAAGAACCAATATGCTTAGCGAGTACTTATACCCACATGTTTATATTTCTAACCTTGTGGGAACCTTTAATTAATTTCTATGAGCCTAACCCTAATCCTAAATATGGCCACCGTAACCCTTACCCAGCCCTAACCTTAACCATAAGTAACCCAACAAAATACCAGAATTTTGACTCTTGGTTTTTTGATTGCATTCACAGATTTTTACAAGATTGAGTTTTCCCTTGTGGGGACATGTCAGGTTTTCATTACCTTCTGAAGATATCCCACAAAATAATATAAACATGGTACACACACACACACACACACACACACACACACACACACACACACACACACACACACAGATGAGCCAAAACACGAGGTGGAATTCCCTTTCAATTTTCTAAGCTGTATTCACTGTCGTGCTGGACAAGACATGTATTCACACGGTCCTAGTGGCACAGCATGGGGAATTATCCTACTGGAACCAACCGATGCCATTGGGGCAGACAGTCATCATGAACGGGTGGACCTGGTTCACTAGGATGGACAGGTAGCCTAGAGAGTTCAGCACAACTGCTTCTGGTCAGCTTGCGCTTGTCCTTCTATATTACCTTTCCTATTTGTACCTTTATAGGTGTGCTGTCTGACTGCTGGGACAAGCCAATTGTTCTACTAGGTGGTGGTCGTGATGTTTTGGCTCATCGGTACATATATATCCACTATATTGTATGTATAAATATATATATATATATATATATATATATATAATAATTCAGTTTATTCCATTACAATTAAAATCAAATCAACCAAAACACATACAAATTCACAATAAAATCAAGTTTCAACGCGATATTAAAACAACAGACCCTGTCTCATCTGTTGACATCATTAAAAAAAAAAACAGTTAAAATAATTAAAAACAGTCATATGAACATAAATGCCATAACAATAAGATCAGACATAAATTATGTATAATAGGCTAACTTAACATGACAATTGCATTTGGGTTTGTGGTCATGGGTTTGAATCCCATGGTTGGCCGAGGAATAATATTGCCCTTACGCAAGGCCCTAAACCCCAAATGTTTCAGGGGTGCTGAACACTGGCTGATCCTGCACACTGATCGAAAAATTTATTCTCAGCTGTTTATAGATGGGTGTATTCTGGAGAGCAAGGTGGAGTTTGTGAAAGCGACCCAGTTTCCCCATGGTAATGTAAAGTATCCATATTCTTACATTGGGTTATGTGTCTTTGTGCATTAGCCTTGGACGGTTTCCAAATGGCAGCCTTGCCATAAATTCCAGCTTTCTCATAATGCACAGTCTTTTGTTGAGACTGTGATGGAGGTGCTGTGGCAGTTTCAAGAGTTTTTTTGCACTTGTATTTTTGTGATGCAAAGCAGCTATTCTGTCAGCTATCTGTCCATCCCCATCAGTGAGCTTTAACCGACATCCCCAGCTCCTCTTTGCCTGTGCAGTTTGCCAGTATGCTGTCTTGATATGTTAGTGTGTTCCTTGTGAAGCATACAATTCTGCAGTTTTTGTGACAAACACACCAGCTATTTGGGCTCTTAGGAAATCTGCCTGGTGCCTAATTTCGCTTTGAAAACTCACATATCATGCTTTTTTAATCACCAAAGCATATTGCTAATTGCCATTCAAACTGATTTTACTTGCCTTTGTAGCTGTGATTACAATTGTGATTTAAATTGCCAATTTTTTTTTTCATGTGGTGTTTCTATTATTTTATCCACCTTCACATATATTTTGAAAATGTAACTGAATAAAGAACTAGGAGAAATTATCCAACACAATACTCTAATCTTAAGAATACTTCAAATTCGGCCTAATTTTATGAACATTTTATTGTTCAGCACTGGTCTGAGTCCCATGAACAAGAAAAACTTGCTTCCAATACGTGTACGGGTAGTACAGAAAATACACTCCTCAACGCACCTGGGAAATCAACGCAGGTGTGACCGAACGCTCGTCTTACTATCAGTCCTGAGGTAAGAAAGTTTTTTTTTTATTGTCAAACACCAGGGTCATTGCAAAGTTCTGGTGATGAATTGTTCCATGATTTTTTCCCCTCAAATATAAAAAAATGTAAAAATATTTATTCCATGTTAATTTTTATGTTTAAATGTGCTGTATGATAGCATATATCAATAATGATTTTGAAGTGTGCTTCCAGGTAGGAGATGACAGTATTTATTTATTTGCATGCAAGCTGTCCGCACTTGAGTGTCTGCTAGGTGTAAGGTATTTAAGCACAACAGGTACAATCACACCAATATCCAGTTAACAGGGACCAGCTAGCTGAGATGTTCATTTCTCTTCAGCAAAAAATAAAAAAAATGATTGTCAGAGAAACATAACGGGCAAGTTCATATTACCTTCGAAGCTATAGAAGAAACTGCAGATAAATCCAAGACCAGTGTCTCCCAATGTACTACCAGAACATCATTAATACCAAGATAGCTGTTTGGCTTTCAGACATAGAAATATTTGGTTTAATAAATTTGTTTCCTACCCTTAATATGATCTTGTTATTTTTATTAGCGTGAATCATTTGGAATGTGAGTTTAACTGTGTGCCAAGCAGGAGGGGCAAGTCAAAATAGGATACTCACACAAGACAAATGTAATATTTAAACTTTTCCCAATTGCACAGTTTAATGTACACCTCACTTTATGGATAAATATTATATAAGTTTTGTGATGAAATAATTTAAATATAATGATCTTTGCCTACTGTGGCTTAGAGTATTAATTATTTGTGGAGGTCCTTAACTGTTGCACCCCCTGCTGGTCATCTGCAATCATATATATTTCCATTTTTCTGGTGGCAAGGTTGATTCATACCTTTCCTTTTAGAGATACCATTCAGATGATACCCAAATTTCACCCAGTGATGTATCTGCATGGTAATCTGGACATTGGTTGCATTTTGTGCAGACGGAGACCAAGGCAGTCCCACAGTGAGTCACCACAGGAGACTATTTGTTTGAAAGAAGTTTCCTTTTCCAGGAAACTGATCCGAGCCTCCCTGAAGACAGTTGTAAAGTGAGCAGCCCGACAACAAGATAACACAGCACAATAATGTAAACACAAGGGGGGAAAGCTTGGGGTGGAGACAACACTTCGCTTTAATGACTTGGAGAGACTGGTGGAGCTGGGGGCCTCGGTTTGTTTTAAAAAGGGCTTGGGGGGCAGGGGTGGGGGAGGAGGGACAGGGCCTTTCACGGCGCCAGAGCAGTGGGAGGAAATGTCGAACAGCAAACCTTCATTTGGTCTTCAGAAATCACTCCACAATACTAACACTTCACAACCAGTCAGCAGACCTAATCTCATCAAATATTAAAAGGCCAACTGGAACATCATGCTGGTGGTCCGGAGGGCATTACCACCTCTGGGGGGTGGAGTGGGCCACGTGTCTCATTGCAGTGGGGACATTTCGCCACACACACAAGCAGCTGGTGTGTGTGTACAGGTGATACCAAAAGGACATATTTTTGCCAATCAAGCATGGGTGTATCTATGCAGGTAACAGGGGGTGGAGGAGAAGATGGGTGGGTGTCCTGTTTCCGTGAATCAACACGGACCTCTTATAGCTCCCCGTTCTTTGTTTGGGCTCTTGCAGGCTTTGTGGAGCCAGTGTTGTTTCCTGTTTAGACACAGAAAAACAGCCCAGAAGGAACATTTACAGTTCTCCAACGCAGATTCACAAGGAACCTCCTCCTTTCGAGCTCCCTCCCGTGCACTTGGGTCTCAGCGACACCCTGTCCCACCATTTCCACTTCAATTACTTTGCCATGTTTTCCATATCTCCCAGGATTCAGTGTGATTTTCCAGTGTGCTAAACTGCCTTATCAGGGCCCCATGATCTAAAAAGCCAATTAAAGGTTTAGCGAGATGTTAAGTGAGGTGCCTTTAGAGAACAGTAAGGGAAAGGTAGATTCTGGAAAAAAAAACTAACCCACCAGAACTTTGCACTCTAGTCAAATTAGAGGCATTTTTTGTCCATGGTCAGATGCATGAGAAAGTATTGTAAGTTTAACTATGTGTCAGATATCAATGAGAAACTTCAAAAAAACTTTTTACTAATTAAAAGTAAGGCAAGGTTATATATTTAACTCTTATTCATACTAGCAACTCAATCTTATACAGTATGCTGGTCTATTTATTTATTTATTCTTCTTGTAAATAATACACAATGCTCTAGAAATCCAAAGAGACTTTGCCATTAGTCGTCTTGAGTGGTTTCTGCTCCAATGCACTTGACTTAGCGGATCCCTGGACCAGAAAATTATATTCCTCTCTACCTTTAATCAGACATATTTTGATTCAGCCTCTCCCTCAGATGAACAGTTGCATCCGTAGAATCAAAACGCAAAGCAGTCACCAGAATTCTCTCTTCCATCTTTGGAGACCCCCATCCACAGTCAATTATGAAGCCCCTTAACTATTACTCTATCTCCTGCTGACCTGTACTCATCTATCTAGGGGGCTCAGATTGTGACTCCATCTATTCATTTTCCAAACCACTTCATCCTATGTAGGGTCACAGGGGTGGGGGGGAGGAGAAGAAGGGGCCTGGAGCCTATCCCAGGCAGCTTATGGCACAAGGGGGGGCACACCCTGGATGGGGTGTCAACCAATCGCAGAGCAGGACTGTAACTCGATTTTCCAATAAGAATGTCAAGTTTTTATTTTTTTCTTTTTTCAGTTGAGGGGCAAAGAAGAGAAAACTTCAAGATGCCTCAGGAGTCCAGAGGAGAAGAGAAGTTGGTTCACATTACTTTAGCAAGACAGGCATGTTCTTGGGCTGTAGTTAACCTAATGGGCAAAAGTGTTTTTGTATTGGAGGAGTTCAGTAAAACAGAGAAATTATGCACAGGCAGAAATCTGCTTTGCCGGGGTCAGACTTGGGGGCGAAATTCTCTTTTCTGGGCTTGATATTTTGCAACCAAACAGAGCACTGAAGGTAACATTGAAATCCACTGTCCACCTATTAAAGTGTGATGTATTTATTTACTTACACAATATTTATCGTTAACTGCCAGGCAACAGTCACAGGCAAAAACATATTAAGTTAATTACATAGACATCTCTGCAGAACATCAGCTGTGTAATCCATGCTATCATTAGGAAGTAAATGTAAAATACCAGTAATTTGGATTGGTTAGGCCTAACATCTGATGGCAAAGACTGCACAGTGTTTACATACCAACTGATCCAAGCTAAAAGTAACGGTTCTTACAAAAGTTTAACGATTTAGATTTGAGATGGCTAAATCAACTTGGGCCTTGACTACAATGACCATGTCATTGGCAATGGCGGCCTCATTCAAGGTTAAACTGGCCAAAGACAGCAGACTCTTTGGTTCATTTATTTACAAGCCATTGACATTCAAGTTGCACAATCCAAAGTTTCCTCTTCCAATTTAAAGACAGTCCTTCCGCTTTTAACTGGCACTGGTACACTAAGACCAGATCCAGTAGCTGTAGCCAGCAGGGGGCGCACTGGGAGCAGAGCATGGCGAGTTCCCAGCAACCTATGCTCAGCCGCCCATCATGCCCGATCGCTGACGTGGACACTGAGATCCACTTCAGCGGATGAATATTTGATAGCAGCCTACCCATACCGTTGGTCCTGTCGCTTTCTGTTTCTGTTTCTGGTCCCAGCACGCTGCACCTCCGGCTTTCAGATGCCTCCAGGCTCTGCATAATTTAGGCCACTCCCACCTCCATCTTGTCAAACTTAGTTTATTAACTTTGGGGAAGGCTGCAGTCTGCTGTTGCCTGAATCTGTATGACACTTGGTAGACAGGACATAATGTCAGTAGACCATGTGGTCTCCTGGCACCAAGTTGAGCCCTGGCCTATCAGCTGACCTGCATTCTAAAGGTACGGTCCTCAGATTTAGGAGACATTCTCCATGACTTCCACTTACACCTCACCAGGTAGACCTATGTACAAGTCGCACGTGGAAAATCGGCCTGTAAGACAAATACCTTCACAGCGTCAAGTCGATTTTACTCCCCCGTCCTATGGTTCACAAAACCGCTCCAGTCACAGAAGACAGCAGAATGCTGGGCCTTATGGTGAAGAGCCAGCAGCAGGGATGCTGAGCAGATACAACGGAAGGGGGGGGTCGGGGGGGTGGAGGGTTTTGGGACAGGATGAGAGATATCATCAGTCAAAAACAGCAGGAGAAAGGATAGCTGACAGTGCAAAAGTCACAAAGCATATTAAAAGGGTATATCACAACAAGAATTACCCATTAACTATGACCGGATTGAACATGTCTCTTCTATTCTTTTATGATATTTAAATCATCGTATTTCTCTGCCTGTGAGTTCTGTTTTATTGCTACCCAGCTGGCCATCATTGCCTTACCTGTCTAAGGCCATCAGTTGCAGCTAATTCTGAGATCAACATCAACCTTCTCAATGAGCCTATTAAATTGAGATATGACTAAATAAATAGACAATAAGACACGATTCCTGCCGGCCCCTTAGGTGAGGCCCAGTCGAAGGGTTCTACATGCCCCAGCTGCATTCCACCAGCCCTTCAGTAGACTTGTGTTCCAGGGACACCATCTCACAATGTGGACCATTACTATGCATTTATAGGGAAGCAAGGCCACATAGATAAACACATCTGAAAGGAACACGTCAGTGAATCACCTCATGGGACCCGTGTGCCACATGCTTTTCCTGATGCACGCTCCAGAAAGCAAAGTTTTCCTGAGCAATAAAAATCGCGCCACTTCACATCCCAAGACAAGCCCTGTAAAATTAACAGTGGGCATGCTGTGAAAATTTGAGGAAATGCAATTCAAGCCCAGTGACCAGATCTGTGATGCACATCTGGAAGCTTCCAAGCAGAAGGAAGCCCTTCTGAAACCTGGTAGGGAAACAGACAATTTGGCTGCCTAATGTTAAGCAACCTGAAATTTCAGTAAGTTACCAGTTAATTACGAGTAAAAAAGCAGGCATTTACCACTTGTCATCTGACCCTTTATTCCCTAAATGTGTCCAGGTCACGGTGAGACATCCTTGAGATCAAGTAGATACCCTCTGAGTATAAACATGGAAGCATCACTGAAATCTGGAAACACCAGATGTTGGCACAGAACCGTATTTACATGGTAGTGCCAATCTACTGTTTAATGCATTTTCCCAAAACCAAGGCCCACACTTCTCTCTGGATCCTGCACAGAAAAGTTGCAGTGCAGTCATAACTCAGGAGTCTGCACGGTGAATGAAGATGTGCTCATGGTAGTTTATTAATTCATTGTTTTTTACTTTGTCACTGTCTTTTGGTGTTTATTTTTGCCAGGCACCTTTACTGAAAGCAAGTTGAATTTCTAATGATTTTTCAAATTTACAAAAAGACTTTCACATTCGTATGTGAATGATTACTGAAGTCCTTTGGGGTAATGAATCTAATATATAAAACTCAATGTCTGTGTGCCCGTTTGTCTAACATAGAAATCCACACCATTGGACCAATCTGCTCCAGATTTTGCACAGATGTCCCATATGACTGGGGGATGACCGTAGACTATGTATTGGCCCAAACTTTTGATGCCCTGGGTACCCTTATTAAGTGAGGGTCATCCCGAGCAACACCGTGTATTATGGCTAGCCAAGAATGAAGAAGAACTAGGAGCTGAACCTTCTTCATATCATCAGGTTCTGCATATTTTACAATGTTTCATGCTTAGGGCTACTCAGATGATCACACATGATCTCTGCAGAAATGGCTGTAGAGACCTGACCTACGTTGTTATGTGTGTGGTTATCCATTGGATGGAAGGTTTACCAAACACCAAGACAAAGCTTTTCTCCAAAACCATAACAGTCCTGTCAGCCAGCTAATCAGGGAACACGTTGTTCTTGTGTGAAAGTGGCGGTGGGGGGGAACATAAATCTGAGTTAATTGCGGTAATCCCCAATGAAACATAGCCAACAACAAAAAAAAAAGTAACATTGCAACCCCAGAGTCACTTTTTCCAAGTCAAACTCATGGCAACCACACTGGCAGCCTTGCTGAAAGAGGTGAGCTGGAAGATGAGATGGTCAAGAGTTATTCACGGGACATCATCTGCACCCTTTCTCCTGGTCTGACAGCGGTCCAAACCCTTATAAGTCAGGGAAAGTGTAGTATGGCACTATGTGCACTCTGGTTGGCAGCCAGTTGGAAGGGGGGCGGTTATAGGCAGAAGAGGGCTTTTAAAGGACAGATTCATCCATTATTCCAAAAACTCCATCTGAGAATGTTTATTTAACTGCTCTGCCTTTGATCTCTGTGTAAACCAGCATCCGCTACATTCAACGCGAAGTGTCCATTTATGGAAAACATCCAACGGGTTACTCGTGAACTGTAATCCCTTAGCCTTCATTTGCCCCACATTTTCCACAAATGAAAATCCCAGCAGATAGCCAGAAGGAAAAGCAGAGCGTCCAGGGATCTGTTTCCTACTTTAAACAGGGCGAATATCTTGGTCACATTTGACGCTTCAGTGCTACCTACTATCTGTTGGTTCCAATGTTCTGTGACCGTCACTACATGGTGACAGCTCTGCAAATTTAGTTTCTACCAATTTTTTTCTTCACTTTTCTCTTCTCTGGCTTTGTGTGTTTGCGAAGATGTTGAAATAGACTTTTGGTTTGCTGTGTTTGGAAAGGGCTGTCGGGGCTGATTGTGAAGGACCTGTAGGGTTACTGTCCCACGTCACTTAGAGATGAGCTTACACAGAGGTCCCTGCATGAGCTCCGTGTTCCCCGTGTCACTGCCGATGTTCCCAGTTCCTGTGCAGTACAGACATTTGGGGGAAAAGCAGCTCAGAACTATTGCCCAAGGATACCCAGGAAACTGGACTCAAGTCTTTTCCAGCTTCCAGGAGAAGATGTTCACCAGCAGTGTAAAAGCAAAAGGAGAATGGAAAAGTGGGGGAACCAAGCCCCTGGTACGCCTACTGTGCATTTACAATCTCCACCCACTGTTGATGCAAACCACCTGCTGTGACCTCTCCCTAACTCCAGGCTGCTCCAGTAGTGAGGAGGCTTCAAAACATTTCAGGACCTCGCCTTCACTGGGGTGGCCTGTGTACTGCCTGTATAATTTATATCGTGGCAAACCCTCCTCTGTACAAGTGGAAAGATTTAACCAGTAATATATCCATCTGCGATGATACAACAATGACAGGCAGTGCCAACATTTATCTATGAAGGAAATTCGTCACTGTATGCTTAAGTCTGATACTCAGAATGTCACTACATAAGATATAAACCTTGCTTTTCATCAACATAGTTTACTTAAAGATATAATTTAATGTTGTTGTGTTTAAATACATGTTAACACATTTCAAGTAGCAGCACTCAGATATAGTCTGATAAATATATTGTATAACGAAGACCAGTTCAGGAACGAGATATTTTTACCTCTCTTGCCGCGGGACTGAAATTCATAAATGGGCAATCGCTAGGAACGCTAGATAAACTGTACACCAATACTGACACCTAGCGGAGAAAGGTAACATCGCGTCTCACTTGTGCTGGATCGAGTGAGAAATTTCTGTTTCTCTGTTTGATAAGAAGACAAACTTCAGTCCATACCGATGATAAAACACTTATCTCATAAGTGGTGTAGGCTCTCTAAGATGAGGTTACAGTAGAATTCCTCTGTATCGTCAGAAAAAAATGTATTCGTCTATAAAGTCATTCGCTTGACTTTACAATTGTTTCATCATTCAAGATGTATTAATATTAGATCTAATTCTAAAAATCATGAAAATGGGGAGATGATAGCCTCCCACCTCCAGAGCTGCACTCACTGTTTTTCCACTTCTAACTATATAGTCTATAGTGTATGAATGTGTACATTTACATTTATTTATTTAGCAAATGCTTTTGTCCAAAGCAACGCACAGTGATGTTGATACTTAGCAGCCTACAGCAGTTAAGAAACTACCTGATGTATACTGTACCCTGCAATAGGGTGTAGTCCAGCCTTGTGCAGGCTCTAGATGACCCTGACCAGGATAAGAGGTTAGAAGATGGATAGATTAATAATCATTTTTTTAATTATTTGGAAAAATAAAGCAGTTTAGCAAATGAAAATTGACATTACAGTGAATGCTGAAAATTTTAGTATATAAAATTCAATCCTTCCTGAGGCAAGAACATCATTGACAGGAATCTAGTAGACCACTCACTATGGGCAATTAATACATGCTAATTAGGCTTACTGTATGTGCATACGGAGACCATGCAAACACTACATATACAGAGCCAAAGCTAGATTTGAACCCCAAACTCTACAACCAGTGGGACACTCGTACCACTCTGTAGCCAAGAAGACACTCCTGCCAAATGTGAGCAGCTCTCTTCCTAATTCACCTTTGCTGCCACCACCTGTTGGCACAAGGCCATGGCAGTTTTGTGTAAGCATATGTCTTGTGTAACAGTGATACTCCAGCCCTCTTCTGTGTGCTTTCTCCAGCTATTAGCATCAGTCTATAGTACCTTAACCACAGCACCTATAAAAGTATAGCTACAGTGGGGTGGGAAGAGAACCCTTCACCACATACCTGCACAGCTATGGTAGGCTGGTCAGACTCATCTGGAATCCAAGTGGGTCATCTTTGCCTGACCTGACGCTTTACAGGAACATAAGATGTCAGTGTAGTCTTCATTTATCTCTGAACCAAATAATGCACAAAACTTTCACAACAGTAACTAAGTCTTTGTAAAAATGCTATCACTGCATTCTTGCTGCTGTAGATTCCCAGTAAAGAAGGACTCGTGTTTAACATGCAAATACACACAATAAAGACGAATAAAATACTTGATTGACAAACCACAACAGGACAAGGAACACTACATATCTGAAGAGCAGCAGCGCTGCCCTGCAGATCGAGCAGAAACCACGGTGCAAAGCATGGGAGGAGAAGATGTACCTCGCACGTCCAGGCCGCAAGAATTCCTGACTATTTTTAAGCGCAAGCAAGCTGTACACATACCAAGCTGTTTAAATAGCTCCCACTTTTCTTCGAGACATTGGTGACTGGGTGTTTGCTCTGTTTACCATGCTATTTGAAGCAAAATAAACAGATAAATAAACAACAGCGGCCGTCTCAGTTCCGTTTTATTTTTTTTTTACTTTGTTTGGAACTAAAAGCAGCACAACAAACAGAAAAAATATCAAAGAGTAGGAAGCTACGTACGTGTGGGGCAGTCGAAATCGTGATTCGGCGTGCTTGTTTTTTGGCGTAGGAGAATGTCTGAGGAAGCCGGGGCAGACACAGAGCAGGAGCTACGTGTCACGTACTCAGTGCTTCCTTCATTCCAATACACTGCCTATCGTGTAACCCCGTACCCCCCCCCAATGGGACTTCAAGGATACATCCTTTCCGCCTTTTGCCCTTATTGAGCAGCAAATTCTTCAGCTGCACGTAATCCCCTACAAATACGTGACTTTCGACAAAGTTGCACCCCCCCCCAAAATAGTTCTCAGGTCCCTTGCTTGAATCGTGTGATGCTCACCTCTAACCTCCACCTCTGTCAGCCAGCTGCGGAGCCTTTGGGCGGTGCCATTTATGTACACAGTATTTAATAATTCGCGAAACCCTCGCTGAGATCAAAGCACTAAAAATTTACCAGTTGCCTAAACTGAGCCATTGAGTGAGCCTTAGTCCAGATGAATTTAATCTTCAAAGAAACATAACATAATAAACTGTGTTTACAGTGCGTTTACGGCTTGTTATTCAATTACTGTCATTTACCTTGAGTTTATAGCTGGCCCTGTCTTTGACCTTCATCCCAGACATGGCCTCATTACTTTATAGCTCTTTATAAACAATGCACCATAAATTGAGAAGCAGAATGTCATAGTGACTCCTGTGTGTGTGAATTGTGTATAGTGCACAGTACAGTTTAATACTGCATAGAGTGAGATACTCTGATAACTCTTTTCTTGTATGGTAAATTTATCTCTTGTTTATTGTTCTCTTTCAGAGAAGCATTCTCCTGTGGCCATCATTGTTCAGTAACAGTGAAACACTTGCTGGCCCAAGTGGAAATGCTACACAACAGTTTCATGCTAAGCTATTGTATGTGTAGTCAACCTGTCTACAGAAGTGACTAGACTGCTGAAATCAACTGTCACCTTCAGGATAATTCATGCAAAATGAAAGGAATTCCCTATGATTGGAACCAGCATAGATTACAGACAAACTGCTGTTGTGCTGGCTGACTGTACTGATCTGTTACATCAGTGCTGTACTATTTTGCAGTTTGGGTTGCTGTCAATGGGGAAGATCCCAACATGCTGGATATAATCTGGCTTAACTTCCCAGACCGACAAAGTCCTAAAACCATGCAGGCTACCACCAGCAGAGACAACACACTGCATTTTTTCATTTACGTTTTATTTTTCATTCATTTAGAAGGCGCTCATGTCCAAAGCGACATACAGTAAGTCAGATACAACACAAATATACAGCAGTTAAGGAGCTACCTAAGTTATAAGAGCAGCTAGACTGAGCATCCAATGAGGGACCAGCAGCAAAGTGCAGGTTAGCACTGGATTAAGAGCTACACAACATCCTTCCTATCAGAAGATATTTACAGTCAAACATGAAATACTAGTGGATCAACATGCAAGACATTAAAGAACTTGAAGAGGGAGTCCGTGACAGGAAAGGTCAGTCATTAGGTCAAAGGAGAGGTGTTCAAAGAACAGACGAGTCTTGATTAGTTTCTAGAAAATCAGTAGGGAGCCTGCAAATCGGATGTAAAATGCATCTATTCAGTAGCAGCCGCAGGTGATCTTCTAGTGGATCTCCCATTGGTCACTTGTTACTGTATCCATGGTAGTGAAACCTTGACAACCACACAGCAGCGGCTCAACTGCCATGCAGGTGAGCTTTCACGGTGGTGAGCTGCACAGTGAAGAAGTGACCCTTCCCCCCACCTCATACCTCAGCATTAGCAATGCAAATATTTTCTCCACAAGCATTAGTCTTATACTAGAATTAGGGTCACTGTATTTTAGATATGTAAGACTGAGCTTGGGTTTGTGTCAGAAGCCAGTGTTGTATTCTGAGAATGAATGACTTACTGCTTTCACAAAGGTCAGCCTTCTTCACTGAACTAACCCGGCAGTTTCTGGCTTTAGGTTTGGTTTTCAGCCTCAGAGCAGCACTCGCATTATGCCAGGCTTCAGCCTTACAGATGATGTGTGGATGCACATTATATTTCCAAAACATACATAAGAAAACAATCCATAGACTGCTTCACGTTGATCAAAGGAACAAGACATCAAGCCTTCTCTGATGTTTTTGAGGTCCAGTGGCACGCATCTGAACTAAATTAAAATTTTGTAAGAATTCTGAGTATCTACAACAGCATATTATTTACTTTTTTAGCATATGTTTATTTAGAAAGTATTGACTTAAGCAATATCAGAGAGTGCTTTTGTTCTGGAAACTTCCAAGAGAAACTTAAATGAACTCCAAGGCAGTTTACTGGGGTTCTGTTTGAGCAAAGCCCTTGGAACAGTGTCAACATGTCAAAAACAATAGCCAAGGTAGCGTGACCGTCTCCTACTGCAGCAAAGGACACAAGTCTTGAGAGGAGAAGGATTTCCAGGCTTCATGACCAAAACACACAAGATCACAGGATGCTGCGGCAACAGGTTCTCTTTATTTTGGCCAGGGATACAAAAAGTTAAGCCCCCTCCCCAATGCTTTGTATGTGCTACCTTACCTGTTGCCATGGATACAGCAAGGGCAACAATAGAAGGAGATCATGTGAGGTGGCCTGTAAGTTAATGTTTATTAACAATGCACCGTGCTGCCTCCATGATTTTGTGATGACTGGTCCCTGCTCTGCTTTACCAGTCTGATGATAAGTGGTTAGCCCAGTGCTAATTGCTTGCGAGCTGCTGCTTTACTTAGCGCGGCATGTGAGATCCTTCCGCAAAAAGCCTGGAGAATCGATAAACAGCTAACAAAACTGCTTTGCATCTTCAATTAAAAAGCATGCCACTGTCAGGTGAAACTAGCCAAAAATGCAATTTTAACAACAAGAAACTGTGAGGGTATGGCTTAGTTACAGGAGATGCTTCCTTTAGAATAAAGAAAATAAAAAAAATCTGCTTTAGAAAAAAATACTATTGCTGCTTCCAGATTGAAGTCCTGCCTTGTCTCTAGCTTCCTCTCCCCCCTGCAAACCTCTCCAGGATAAGTGGCTGGAAGATGGATGGATAGGTGCTTTTTAATGCTGTCTGGACAAAAGCTTTTCACTTGAAAAAGGCAAAAGCAGGGAGAATATATGATGTGTTGTGTACTGGCTGAATCCAGTTCAAAAGAACAGGGGTGGTAAGGTAGCGGATGATGCATGAACCATGAAAAAGGTCCCCTTACTCCCTGGGTAGCAGGAATTCCAGTTTCATAAACAGGGGTGGGCTCAAATCCAGCCTCCATCTTTCATAGTACGTGAAACCCCATAGGCCAGTACCCCCTTCAGTTCTACATTGTTCTCCAGGATTCCTTGTTGGGTTGCTCACACACCAGACTCTCCTTCTCTGGTCCGTCTCTGAATCAGCTGCTTGTGGGACCCATGACTGCAGAGCCACCAGCCCACCGGGCAGGTTCCCATGACCCCATACACTTAACCCTGCCCCTCCACTGCCCACGGAGGATGTGCCCCTCTGCCAGAAGCAGGATGTTGTTGAAGGTCTTGTCCCTGAGAAGATTCTAAGTTTGGACAAACAAACAACTGACATTACGAGGAGGCTGGGGAACGTTTAAGTAGCTATTTGTTATTTTTAGAGAGGGATTTGACATGGGGTCATTGTGTCAGTCCATTGTGGTGCATAAACGGGGTGGCTGAGCTCCACAATGAACTCTCTGTACACTCACTCATCACATCAGCCATATTCAACAGAAAACAGAACTCTGGCATCACCTCATTGGCTCTTATCACTGCTGTGAAGTATGAAACCTGTCCCTCAGATAAATACATTGGCTTCTCAGCTGGCGCCTTGCCTTTAATTCACACCTTTGCATCAGCAGAGTAAGATGGCGGTGTCAATAATCTGAATGGTTTATGAAATTACACTTACACATAAATAGACATACAGTACCTAATATCTAACAAAAATGGATAACATAACTCATTGTGACAAAAAATTCTAATCAAATTAGGCAGGTGCAGTGAGGGTTTAAGGAACTGCTCAAACAGCCGTTCAAGCTTGGAAAACGGATACCAGTAAGTCGCTGATAGCTGAGCCATTTTCTTTTGTTTTTAGTGCTGTTTTGATGTGGAAGTGGGCCTCACTGCCAACCTTTTAGGTCCCGAAACAAATGTGGCACAGTATTTCACAGTTATTGTTTGACCAGCCGCCTTGATTCCTCCAAAGAATTATTACGGCTATAACTTAAATCAAACCGGACCCCATAGCTTTAAATAACCAGGCGTGGTAACCATTGACCCAGACCATGATATGAGTTTTGAATAAACAAATCTGCTATGAAAATAAATAAGACATAAAAAAGGAAACAAAAATTTTGTGGAAAATGCAGTCTAAGGTCAGCTTCATGCAATTTTAATGATTACATGGTAATGTCACTAATCTATATATAGTCAGTTCTAGAAGTCATTATTTTTACATGGACATCCTCTCATCCTTCTTAGAGTAATTTGAGTCCCGAAGGATTCCAATAACTCCTTTTCTAATGGGCCAAGAATACTGGGCTTGAGTCTGACTGTTGTCATTTAATTAGAGAGAAAAATGTGTATCTGTATGTGATCCAGTTTGCCCACTCATTCATGACAAATTAAGTACACTGTTCCATCCACCAATCTCTGTGCTCCTGGGATCTGATCAAAGTCTGGAAGGTCCAAGTTTTTTCACATTCTAATTATGCTGTTATATGCAAAACTGAATGTTTTAAAAAACATTTGAAGATTTTATAAAATTTGAGCAAATATTTTTGCTATAAAAATAAAACAGAAAAAAATTTTAAATAATTTTTAATGACGTTTCAAATCCTAGGTTGAACTTTGCAGTTGTACCTTTAACTGAATCACTAATATTCAATTGTTTTCATTAATGCTCAGCTTTGAAAATAAACCTGAAATAAATGACTAAGAATGGGGGTGGGATTAAGGGTTTAAGGGGGTGTGACCATTCTGTAATATGACCTGGGCCCAGGGGGAAATCTCTTCTTCATAACAAATGTTCGCTTGATGGATGAAACATGAACAGTGTGGAGACTACCTGCTGGCTTATAGACTTCTCTGTTTACCTCCAGATAAAAAATGTGACCATGTTTGGACTGATGATTTGTCCACATAAAATTGGCTTACATCCAATGCACTAATATCTCATTCTACGTGCTACATTACCACAGATTTGTCTTGGTGAGACATCAGTGACTTACTGTTTTTGCCTTATTGTTACTGTTGCTTTGGAGTCCTTCAATTTTCATGTGAAATATTTCCCGTAACCAAGTGTGACAGAACTCTTCTGCCAACTGAAAAATCTAGATTAGACTAGATTATTTCTGTGTGCCTTGTTCTTGGAGAATAAAGCCCTCAGTACTAAGTGGTGTTTGTTTATTTCTTCAAAATAGATGAGAAAATAAAATAACAAATAATAATAGCCAAAATAGTGGTTAAATCTCTGGACCTGACCCCACATACTTTTAACAAACATAGTTTTAATTCCAGAAGGGTCATTGCTGTTGTACCCTTAAACAAAACATTTAGTTGAATTGCACCGATAATGACATTCCAAGCCATAAAAGCAATACAGTAATAACAAGGAACGATTGGCAATATGTACTGTATTATTTATATAGCTATGCACACACTAACTAGTGCTCTTCGAAAAAGGTGGGGATTGAAAACGGAAAACCAGTCTTTTCATTGGATAGCCTCACTCATGGGATTTCCTTTTAGCCATTTGATTGGTTTCTCTCTGTAGGATTGAAGTAGCATCAGTGGTGTACCACAGAGATGATGACATTCTGGTACCCCATGTCCTGTTAGCATCATAACAATGAGCTGCATAAATAAAACAACCTGTAGGTCTCTCAGCTGTTTGAGCAAACGCGTGTTTTGATGATAATTGGCAATGCATGCAGAAGTCCTATGAATTCATTCATTAAAGATGAGCAGATGCTCAATGAATCAGAATGCTGAATAATTCAGTGACTTGGCATTCATCAAGAAAAGAGGAATCTTCCATTAAGCCTTGGCAGGCTTCACACAGTGACTTAAGGACATGCTTTAATTGGAGCATGAGCTCTGGTGACGTAGCTGTGCTTATCTGCCCCAATGAGGCCTGGCAGATGGAGACCTGTGTGCCCTTTCATTCAGCTGCCGAGGCCTTGGGGGGGTTTGTTTGTAGAGGGCAGAGTCACTGTGAAAGACAGCTGGCACAGATCATTGCCCTCCTTGTGAGACCTGGCCGTACCCCGGTGGACTTTTGAACCAGGAACAGCATGCTTGCTGCAGGCACTGACAATAGCTAGAGGCAATACTGATACAGCAAGAGCAAACCCTCTCTTAACACACACGCACACACACACTTGTATATGTGCACACCAAAAAAGAAGAGGCTGATTGTCTGGGCATCAATGGAACAGAACAAACAGCAGAAACAAGCCAACCAAAGGACAAAAAAGGTCATTTATTTTACTGTTGGACCCAGCAGCACCAGCAGGACCACCCACTCCCTGGCATATGACAGAGTAATTGGACAAAGAGATCATCCACCAACAGATTAGTCTAAATACTGGTGGTAGTTATCCTGTAATTTAAACTTTTTATCCAACAGAAGGAGGCTCTATACTAGAAGCTCCTGTCCAATTTAGTATAATGTTTTTAAGTCCTTTCACATGATTAGGCCCCAGGGAGGTTGGTTTCCCTAGAATTTCACTGTAAGGCTGTTATTATCAGTTTCCACCTTTGTTTGTGTTCATCCACCTACGTTACATCAGTCCAAATGGTGAGAGTGTAATTAAGCCCTCACCATTACGAAATAAACCTTTTTTTTCCTAAACCAGTCCAAAAACACACTGTGAGGTCCACTGTGAACTTTGTGCGTGTGTTTATGTGTGTGTGAGCTAAAGTGTCACCCTACTGCAGAAACTGGACCAGTCAAGAGTTCTTATCCAGATAAACCCATCCTCAGGCTGCTTCTTATAATTATCTCAGAGTGTAAATACGTATTTCCTGAACGTGCGAATGTGCCAGAAAGGAAGCGATACAATAGACCCCTTAATTACATCAAGGAGGCTATCCAGAGATAGACATATGACAGGCAATTGCCAACAGCTAGTGCAAATATCTACACTTGGAATTATTGTTAGAATTCTGTACTTTTAGCAGATGTGGGTGTGAATTGTCCTTGGGATGTGTTAGTTGAGTCCCTGAACTGTGAGTGTCTTACCAGAGTTAACCTTTGTATCCATTAGGGAACTGGGAAAAGGCAAAGATACATTACCTGACATTGAACCAAGTGAACCATATTGAGATTGCAAGAATCAGTCGAAAAACCAAAAGTCAAAGTTCAAAGGTCAAAGATTTAGGGGCTATTCCACTCAGAAAAGTACTGTATTTAATGTAAAATTTTGTCTGTTGTATCTATAGGTAATAATATTAAACATGCCATAAGCAGAAAACTTGTACTGTTCTCTGAAGAATTTCACCACACCTGTCACTAGGAGTCATTTCTCCACTGATTTGTACCAGAATTTTACTGAGTAAGATGTATGTGCTGCAGAAATCTGTGCTGACCCTTGCAAAATATAAACCTGCCTCAGCACGGATTAGAGCTGAGGGTGACTCTCCAGGGGTGACCTCTGGGTACCCATTTCCCCTGGTTCCTGAACAGTAACAGGAGGCCATCTCATGACCCCCAGCTCACTGTCTTTTGTGTCCTGTCTAGCATACTTTAATATTTCATCCAGCAGGATGGATCAGGTCTCTGGATGGTTTCTTGGTATCTGCTTACTAACATACAGACAACTGAGCTAGAGAACAAGGTGACCCGAAGGATCCCAGGAGTGAAGGAGATGCTGGATCCTATGTTTCACTGCCTGGAGCATGTGAACCAAACTGGTGTTTTGTATGAAAACTGAAGCACTTTTTTTTTTTTACTTACTGGCCACACTGGTACCAGTTTTGATAATACTTGATGGGAAGAGATTCCAGTTTATCTGTTTCATGGTCTTTATGCAGCATAATACATAAAATGCATTAGCTGTGGGCCCAATTCAAAGGTTAAGACACAATCTATAGCAGCTGTTTAACTTATCATGTGATTTTAATCATGCCTGAGAGTTTTATTATGTATTTGACTGTATTGCTTACCTTCTGATTTATGTGTATATAACTCATTACTCTGAACTTTTTCACAGAAATTATTTCATTCCAACAAAATAAGGCTAATCAGCGGCAAGGTGACTCAGTGGGGAGAACTTCCGCCTCACACCTTTAGGTTGAGGGCTTGAATCCCATCTCTGCTCTCTACAGAGTTTCCACATTCTCCCTGTGTTGCGTGAGTTTCCTCCAGATACTGTGGTTTGCAGTCCAAAGATGTACAGTTAGATAATTAATAACTAATTGATGGGTAAATTGCCTATAAAGTAAGAGTGCCTTCAGATGGACTGGTATGTCATCCAGGGTGTACCCCAAACTTGCCCAGTGTGACCAGGAGGATGCTCCATAGAACCCTGACCAATACATCACAATTCCACATTACTTATTCATAATAAATGCGCTGTTTTACATATATTTATTCATAGCAAATAAAGGTATAAATCTTTCAGCAGCAACATCGCCGGCTCTGCGGAGTCTATGCGTTTTTTCCCAGGAACATTCAGTGTTATACAAATACGGTCCACGGGGAGAATATTTTATACGTAGTAGTTTAAGCATAGCGATTTAGATTTGAATTTTGAAATCACGAATACATCATTTCAATACGCAACATAAATGAGCCGCACACAAGGGAAAACATTTAGTTTGCATTTTTAGCGCTGTTTCCTGGTGGCGATTACCCACAATCCTCCGGCGGCGGTATGTAAATGAGCGCCTCGAAAGGCGGTAGTGTTTATGTTGCGACTTGACAGCCAGGTCTCATTCCGAGTCCATCTGACCGATGGTCAGCTTCTCCGTACAGCTTTTACCGAACGCTCTTATTCCTTCGGCTACCAGAAAGGATACATACTTCTCGGCTTTCAGAGGTGATCATGTTTAGTCCTAAAGAAAGGTAGGCATGATTTTCTCCTTTTTTTTTTTTTTTGCACCTGTTATCTCGTCTATAGTGACTGGTGCTGTAATATTATCGCTGCAGAGGTACAGTAATGAGGGGTAAACAAACAATATTGTATTTGAATTAAAGTCTTCGCCGCGGTGTCGTCCTTCTCCTGCTGATACTCTCGGTCTTCTGAATGGGGGAGCGTTTTAACTCGATATGCGGGCTGGCTTTTAAAGGAGATCAGGGTTCGGGTCCGGATCAGTTGATCTGCGGGGCCAGGCAGGAGCGGGGATCTGGTCTGCAGGGATCTGGTCTGCAGGGATCTGGTCTGCAGGGATCTGGTCAGGAGCCTCGGACGATGGTGGACAGAGCGATCTGGAAAAGACACGATGTAAATGGCCTGCGGGATCGTTCTGCTGTGGGGCAGAAAAACAACCACTTATTATAGCTGCGTGCGTGTTAAGGAATCAGAAGTCCCAAAAGCAATAAAATACTCATTACTCTTTTAAATGACGCTGTCCTGGACTGATCTTTGACATGCTCCCGGGATGATGGAGAGGAGCTGCCCCCAAGCCCCTGGCTCACATGGCACAACACGGAAAGACAAGCCTGCTAGATATATTTTAAAATCCCGAGTGGTGGTGCGGCCGGCATTAACCCCGTTCAGGGGCGGCACTGCCCATTTGTTTCGCCGTTAATCGGCTTTGCGGTAGAGACGGTCTGGGATGATGACCTGTGCCAAGCCGTCAGGGTGCTCCTGGATGTCCCCGGACACACCGATCTTTGCCTTCTGTGAGGTTTACCCCCGTTCTCTTGGGGCCGGTGAAAGAGCCCCTTTCTGACCCCCCGGGGACACCGTCACAAGAGGCCTTGGTGTCCGGGAAAGTGCCGGTATCGGATGTCCCGGATCCGACCATCTTTACCTAAAGCACGGCTGTCATGAATGGGCTGTGAGGCCACACAATCTCACCAAAGCCTCACCGCACACTGCTCTGAATGTTGAGCTTGATGGCGCTTTTTATAGTGTATATTCTTTTTTATGCCGATTTAGAGCGCCTTGTTTAAATAACCAGATTTGCTGGCCTGATACTGCTTGTTAAAAACTGCTAATAAACTCATCTTGGTGATGTTTTTTTTTTTTAGCGTAACAGCACCTATTTTTATTCCTAAAACACTGAATAGATTATTATTGTGTGTGTGTATATATATATATTATTACTATTTAAAGGATTTGTATGTGTGTTTTGTCCTTGGTTGACATACTGCCAAATTTATTGTTTTGATTAAAGGTTGTTTAAAAGAATTACAGTATGTGATAACTGGAACAGTATTTGTATTAAAAAATGATCACACTTTGAAGTGTTTTTTCTTCAATGGCATCCCATCCCAGTAGAACATATCAAATATCAGTTTTTGAGATTGTCCTCATACTAAATATACCATGAAAATAGTAACTGACTATTCTCTCTTTGTTGGGAGTTGGGAAATGCCAGCAGGATATTAAATTAAAATCATTCGTTATTATTATTTTTTTGATCAGTTAAGTAGGCAAGTTCGGCAGCCACATTTCAGAGTTTCCGTTTAAAAAAACAAACAAACAAAAAAAAAAAAGCAACGTGCTGATTTTGTGCCCTACGGAACCAGCCGGGGATGTGTGCTGTACTTGAGGTGTCAAAGCAGGACGTCCCAGGTGTTCTCTGAACCTCGATGTTGCTGCCCTGGGGATGAAGGCTGTGAGCGTGATAATCACTAGTGGCTGTTTCGAAGAAGCTTCTCTTCAGGGACTGGAGCAGCTGCTGATGTAATTGTGAAAGGTGCCTGCTTCCGGGACCTTGAACCCAGTTATGGCATTTAGGCAGGCTTTAAACCTGCATTGCATCAGTAAAAAAAATATTCAGCTGTATAAGTGGGCTTTTTTAAAAAAAGAGTATGAGTTGGTTAAATTCTAAGTTCTTTGTATACAGCTGGATTTGTATCACTGGAGATAGTTTCAAGGTTATTGGCATTTATACTACAAGTTTTTACTTGGTGCTTCCTGCAAATCGTAGTACTAAATGAATACAGGCCCGTAAGTACAGCAGCCATGGATAACTGAGAGAATAGTATGACTGTATACAAATATTTAACATGTTCAAGAGCTGTGCTGGTGGTAGAGCTGGGGAGAGAAGCTGAAGGAAAGATAAATGCCTGGTCATTTAAAGGAAGTTGACTGTGTCTGCATACTGTTGAGTGCTTTTCCTGACTGGTTAGTCTTGTACCTCCACCCTTTGACTAATACCTAGCTCATCCAGTAAATTACATGCCATGCTTGAGTGTTTGTGACCCATCTGTAACTTCTTGGCCTAGTTTTGACCGCTTTGTCATCTGGCAGTCCCCACCCTCACCCTGTGGCCTCTGTGTTGCGATTGTGCAGTGTCTTGTTTTGGAACCCTGGACATCTGATCTGGATGTCTGCCACAGTCACTTTCACACTTGAAGCCAGAAATCCATTATGTTAAAAACAGTTAATCAGATCTGCTTTGGCAAAAGCTTTATGGTCCAAACTGGGGGCTAAAATCAACTGTAAGGCTATTAGAATGGATGTTCCCTATGTGGTCTGTGAGCTCACAGTAATTACCTAACGCCTGCCCCCCACCAAGTAAATGTCTGGCAGCAGTGGTATGGGCTGTTGAAAGGCAGCTTAATGGAGGTCTGAAGAGAGCAACAGATTGCTCTTGTCCTTGACCCTGTGTGTGCATTTGAGAACACTCAATTTGTGGTGGGGGGGTGCAGTGTGTTGGGAATGTCTGAGTCTAATGGGGCTCCTTTTTGAGGCAAACTGACATCTCTCTCCATAAACAGGAGTGATGTGTCTGACCTAACTGGAGCTAGAAAGAGTAAAACCTGGCAAGTCAATGAGAGGCTGATGCTAATGTAACCTTGGGGTTAGCAATGGTGGTACTGTAGCTTTAATGCTGCTTCTGGGACTTGTTGGTGCTCCTGTTCGGGTCTCTGTATGCAAATTGGAAAGCGCTTCATGTAGATTAGGGTGTCTGTGTTGGATGCCTGTAGAATAAAATGCTTTCCAGAATATGAACTGTTACGGGTCTTTGCTAACTACCACAAAGCTGGGTTTATGTACAGTACTGGGCTGGAATCCATGAACTGCTGGCCTTTCCATGGTTGTGCAAGGTTTTTTGTTTCTTTCTACTCGGACGTAATGGCATTAAGTTTGTGTGGTAGGGCTGCAGCTGTACACTCGTACAATGCTATCTTCTCCTGGGGGGGAGGTGTTTTTGTGTTGCAGTGAAATAATTTTAAAGTTTTTTTTCTCAGAGTGCAGTAGACCACCGTTGGGTAATTGCAGATGTACTATATTACGACCTGTTTGAACTATGACGTGGCAGAGGTGGCGATGGTTTTTGTAGACGTTACGCCAACAAACCCCTTAAATTACGGAAATGCCGAGGGTGTTGCCGAGCGATGCTGGTGCTGGGTGAATGGCAACAAACCAAAGTGGCCAGACTCCTAATGCTGGGCACCCAAAGGTCATGCCGCCAGATGCTGTAATTGGAGACCTGGATACTTGTGTCCCCAACTGCCTGGCTCTATTTGCGGACTGGTGGGGCGGGTCACGCGCTTGTTTGTGTCTCATGTCTTTCGATGGGGGTGGCCAGCACACTGCCCGTTGGTCCCTAACCTTTAAAGCCCTTCTTGTGGTTGTTTAAGCAATCTGGGCCCTCATCTGAGATGGCCTTACTTTGAACGGGCGGGTCCTTGTTAAAAAAACCAACATGGATGTTAATCGATTGCTTTCTTTTCTGTCTGGTGATTTTCTTTCAGTCTCTTTGCCTGGTGGGCAGGGTTCATGCGGTTCTCAGGTGATGCGGAGGCAATCCTGGTTAGTTAGATCTCCTGGGTGCTGAGGCAACAGCTGAATGCAAACAAACGTGCTTTAAAGATGGGAGACACCACTGTGACAGGATTTACTGTCGGGCTTTGAGTGTTAGACGTCTGCTGATGCCTTCCTGTTTGTCAATCAGACTGAGAGTCAAACTGTGAGCTCAATCCGTAACATCGGCGTTCTCATGTGGCACCCGTCTATGGGTCCATTCATGTCGAATGTGACATGCATTTCCAAGGACGGTGGTGCCAGACTAAGCATCTGCATGAAATCTGACGTTGAGTCCTTGCCACATGTCGCCCGGACCTATGTTGGGTGTGGCAGGATGAGGTCTGAGGCTGCCATCTGTGGCTGGAGTTGGAACTGCAACTCCAAGGGCAACAAGAACAGACGTGATATGTGGGGAGGGCCCCTAAATGCCTGGTGGTCCTCGTATGCTGTAGCATCTTAGACTACATCACACTGTTACATCTCTTCAATCCTGAGCTGTCCAGAGTGTCCCATTCCATTCTAATGGAATGATGAGTACATCAGCACGGAGAACAATACTGCTGTTGGATGTCACCCTCCCTCTTTTCCTCTCCACAGCGCCTCGTTGCCCGGGTCCAAACCCCCATACTCCAGGAACCAGGCTCCGGGGCCTCTGTGGTGCTCCTGATGCCCCTCACCCACTGTTGAAGATCCCGGGTGGGCGAGGGACAGGCAGGGATCATCCGTCCGGCGTGGTCCTGCACAAGGTGAGAAGCCTTTCCTCTGTGGATGCCCCTTCCACACTGCCTGTCCCTCCACCCTGTCGGCACGGTGACAGTGATAGTGTCGGGAAAGGAAGCCAATTGCCTTTGCATAAAATCTGCTGACACGACGATGGCTTGGCGGCTCTCTGCTCTTGTACTGTAATCTGTATCCAGTGACGCAGGAAGCATCGTCCTTTATTCCCCCCAGCATATTTGTAGAAACCAACACTGCAGACTCTGCTTACTGTGACACTCTGAAGGAGCATGAGATGCGAGAGAACGCAGAGCTGCTCTGCATTTGTGTCACAGAGGGCTGACGAATGCAACCCGTCACCTTTTCCAGAAGTCAAAGGATTTGTGCATTTTATGATGGGGAGAAACATTCACGCTTGCTCTATGTTTTCGTTGAGTGCATTATTTTAATAAGCTGAGGTCTTGTAGAGGAGAGCCCTTGGTGGACAGGACAGCTGCTTGCATCATAACCAACCCTGCCCCCCCCGAATTAGGAACACGCCTGAGCTGAGTGACCGTTAATGACGGGTTATTTTATTCTCAAACCGTCTGAGGTGTCACCTTGTCTGGCTCAAACATATCCATCAGACAATAAGAAGGTTATGATTAGGGAGGTTGCTGACACCTCTGACATGGACATCCGAATGTTACGCAAAGCCCTGCCGTCTTTGTTAATCTTCCGGGTGATGGAGAGTCTCTACTGAGTCAGTCTGGCTGACGGCACCACAACCTGCCTCTCTACGACATCAGGCCATGCGCAAAACGTCCTTCGATGTCTTTTTGCTTTCTAAGGATGTTGTGAACTGTTTGCTCATCCTGATGGGCTGAGCATAAGGTGATGGAATGTCTGCTTTGTTCTGTGTGCATTTGCCTACTCTTTCTGTTTACCCATCACCCAGATCCAAAACATCTAGAAGAGCCAACTGGGTGACATGTGACTGTAGTTGTTTTCCTTTCTCTCTGCCAGAACTTGACGTTTGTTTTCCGAGAATCTCGTGTGTCATTCCTGCCCTCTGTCTCCCAGTAAAACCCTGTGTCATGTGTTTCAGTCCAGGTTTATTCGCTCTGCTGATTTGAGTGTCATCTGAGTTAAAAAATACCTGATACAGCTGATTAGTTACAGTCTAGATTTCAACACCTTGCTACACGGCATAACAGCAGGGCATTAACTTAGCGGACATCAGTTCTGACTTGCTGGGTAACCTGTAGGTGCCAGTGATGAAGCTGTATGACCCCCTCCCCCGTGTTGCAGGACAGCAGGCTGACAGTGACACAGGCCCCCAGCACTGGCGGGTCGACCCTTGCGCTGCACTTTCAGTACCAGCTGAGTGAACACCATCAGTCATGCTGGGAGACATCGCTCTCTCCAGATGGCCTCTACCTGGAGATTCCTGGGGGGTCACTCCCTGAGGGCAGCAAAGAGGGGTAGGTTGGCACACTGAGCCTAGTATCGCCCTTTAGTGGGTGGGTGGGGGTTCAGAATGATATGGAGTGCAGGTCTGGCTGAATCGGTATATAAAACTGACCCCTCTTTCCCTCCACCAGGTTCACCAGCTTGCTGGAGTTCGCTGAGGAAAAGCTGAAAGTCCGATATGTGTTCCTGTGCTTCAGCAGAACCAGGGAGGACCGATGTAAGTGAGGGGGGGGGGGGACGACTGTGAATCCATTGTTTATTTTGTCCTGGCAGCCAGTGAGGTTGAGTTTGCCATTTCAGACTTCATGGGTGTCAACTTAAACCATCCCTGTGACGCTGGGAGAGGAATCTGGCTGAGTCAATTCCTCTTCAGTGGATCCTAGTTTCACTTTGATAGTTTTGTTTTATCAGACTTTAGGATTTAAAGTTTTAAAGGTGATACACCAATAATTTGATTAGTGAGTTAGTAACTGGACAATTTTCTTTATGTAAATTCTGGATGTGCGGTAGCTTTTATTTTCAGTCAGTGTTTGATATACACATTGATATTTCTGTGTTTTCAACTTTATGAATAGTATGATGCTGCCTGGAACCCACACAACAGCACCATCTAGGGGATGGGATTCATAACTGGGGGTAGAAACAGGGCCTTTAACCTAACGGACTTGTGTTTGCCCCCCACAGTGTCGATCACCAAGACCTTCCACTACATGGGCTTTAAGGTGGTGAAGCCAGGCCACCCTCTGGTACCCCACCGGCCGGACTTCCTGTTCATGGTTTACACCATGGATGGTAGCGGCAGCAGCTCAGACGAGGAGTAGCTCTGCCCCCCCCGCCAGCACTCCAAGGCTGGCCCACCCATGTCCCCTCCCCCCTCCCCTCCATTTACCCCAGCACTGTGTGTACTGGGCTGGCCCACAGTCAGCTGTTTGTAGACCCACCTGGAGGAGGGACATGGGCATAGTCTATAGTGGATGGGTGTGGACTTGACAGAGCTGCGGTCACCTGACTCTCAGGTTAATCCCTGACTCCTGCAGCTGGGTCCCCTGGTGCTATGGCAGTCTGTGTCCTTCACCAACCTGCACCAAATATGAGAAGCTCTTTTTTTGTATGTAAATATTACATAGAGTGCGATGACCTTGTCTTAAGTAAAAACACAGCATATATAATATATAGGAAGATGATAAGGGGATGTTCGCTCAGTGAACAGGGCCTCTGGTTCGAGTAGGTCCTCCCCACCATATGTTGAGTAGTAGAGTACCAGGCTATATTTTAACCCTACTGAGTGAACTTTTTTTGGGTCACGTTTCCCCACTTGGGTGGCTTCTGCATAACCCAGGATCAGGCTGGACTCTGTCCTGTTAAAGGGTCATGTACGAAGTTTGGAGGGTAGTGAGTTGATATGGCGCAGTTCTCCTTACTTAATTTTAACCCACCCAGCAAGTTTTATTACTGATTGGGTTTAATGAGGCCAGCTTTATTTTAGGGACAGAGAGAACCACCATGGAAAGTGGGTTACACACAAACCAGGCTGCGGGTGAGAATGACCTACCTGTCTGGGAAATGACATGGCAGAGGGCGGACCTCCCAGATCCTTAATGTCAATCCCTCCGAAAAGAACAAGCGGGGACTTCATAGCTAGAAGCAAATTGAACACTCACAAGCTCCCTTTCTTTGCAACGTAGGGTTTAGACAGCTCAGATCTACTGAAGATGGTGTCATTTCTCCAGCACGGTAGTGATGTTCCAAAGCTGATATGTCACAGTAGCGGATATGAATGCGTAAATGTCCCGCCCTCTGAGGCCACACCCACAGCAGGGAAAATTATGGCACAAGCACTTTGGGTGCGAACAAGGCAGATGATGGGAAAGTGGCTCACTTTCTGGCCCTCAGAGCTTCCACTTGGCTTGCTTGTTTTGACTCACCGGACAGAATTGCCAAAGACCGCCCCCCATCAGTACTTAGCGCTACTCTTCATAACACCAGCACCTCAGACTGTGGATCCCGGCAATAACGGGTGGGCTTGGCGCAATCACAGGGAGGTGACATCCTGATACATTCCTCACCACATGATACTCCTACCATCCCCAGGCTTTGCTGGGCTTGTGTAACAGTTGTTACAGTCAGATACACAAACTCTCACTGTTTCCTAACCTCACTGGCTGCAAGCTGTACAGTCCCCCCCCCATTTACAATTGCTTGTCAGTTTTGTTAAAGATTTGAATATCATTAGTATAGAATCAATTTTGACTCTTCTATATGTTAACTCAAATAAATATTTTACTTGTTTTATGCTGTCAGTGTGGGTCAATTAGCTTTCTGAAATTGTTTTATGGGAATTTCAAGTTGTGCAAGATGACTATTTCCATTTTCATGTATATTAACTTGTTGGTAGCGTGGTGACTCTGGTGGTAACAGTCTGTCTCATACCTCTAGGATGGGGATTTTAAATCCCACTTCAATTTTCATTGTGGAGTTTTTTTGCCAGGTTGCTGGGTGACCAGGGTGTTCCCAAGCCTTGTCCTAAGCTGCCTGGGGTAGGCCGTCGGCCTCCTATGCCCCTGACCAGGATAAGCAGCTGGAAGATGCTGGGTCAAACACGTATTAGAAGACTAGTTGGTAGGCCGTCATAGTGTTTGTAGCCATTGCATCTGGATATTAAGTGCCTAAAAAAAACTTAACAGCCGCTTAACCCTGCCTCAGGGGATTCCTGTACACACGACTTTCTGTCTTCAGCGTGTTCCTTTGATAATCAGCTGGTCATTGACTTCTCAGGTCAATGAACTGAGTGCTGTGGTGGACGACAACCAGACCACAGGCTGCCCAGCTTAGATATACCCCCCCCCCATAATTTTCCTTGGTAAGTTGACTGGGTTGCCGAGTGAAAGGTTTGGACCGGCAGGGGGCAGCGGTATCGTTTGGAGGTGGCACACTACTGTGACAGGTGATTTCTCCATAAGGCAGAACACTGTGGTAATAAATACCGTAGCTGCATGGGGCTGCTGATAGTTGGCTGAAGCTGCATACGCCAAGCCCACCAGGGGACAATGATGCCGCTGAAATGACACCAGTTTCTGCAAATCCTTCAGTAGACTCAGATGGCAGCTCTCTGATCCCCTTCTCACAGAGGCCAAAATCACTGGCACACCTTTGTCAGTGAGGTAAAAAGATAGACCAGTTTGCATTGAGGACCACCATACCAGTTTTACTGATAAAAGGAACAGGGAGCTTCTAATAAGCAATCTCTCTCTCTTACACAACTGCTTCGTGCAACATGATTGACTTCAAACTGCAGCTTTTCTGAGTATCTCATTGAGCACCAGTACTACATCTGTGAAATTGCTGAGTCGGGTCAGCAATGAGCAGGTAAATCTCTCTAAAGCTGAATCAAGATCCTAGTCCCATCTCTCTCAATCAATCAGAGATGTAAACACTTTTCTCTAGGGGGACGGAGAGCCATTTCTCTCACATAATTTCTCCACTGGTATCCATTTTTCTCAATCTATACTTGAGTATGTAACAGAAATCAAGGAACACACTCTTATTGACGGACAGACAGACCCTTCTTTGAATATGGCCGGCAAATCCTTGAAACCAAAGCAACTGATTTTTATTTGTTGACAACTGATTAGCATTACTTAATTTGGTACACAATACTGACCCCTGGCGGCAAAATTCTTTTGTGGTTATTCATTTTGCTGCTTTCTCATATTACAATATTTCACACAGCCATAACTGGTTCCTACTCAGCTTTGTGCACCGGTCATGATCTGGGCAATGCTGGAAGTCATGTCTCTAGCCAAAACGTGACAGCAGGAAAAATTTCACAATTTTCTCTTGTTCCTCTGTTAAATTTGAATTTTTTTTTTTTTTTTTTTTTTAATATCCAGCTGTGTAAATGGACGTGTGTGTAACTCTACGTTAACATTAAGTTCTAAGTCACATTTGTGCAATTTTAGCTGCTGAATACAGATAATCCACCAGGAGGGAAACGTGTAAATTAGAGCAGAATAAGTATTTCCAAACCATATTTCAACAGTACATTTGCTTGCAGCATTAGAGGCTTTGCTGAAAGTATATTGGTGATCAAAATAAATCAATCTGCTGTTCATAAAAAGTGATAAATCAAACTTCCAACGAGAAACAACACGACTGGTCATCAGTACAATTCAGAAATCTTTTTTCTGGGCCATGACTTGCATCACTTTCCAGTAAGTCTATTTCTATGGGACTTAAATATTAGCTGTATCTGAAGCACATGTCCAAGAACCCACTGAACTCCAATCCACACCATCAATTTTAAAAGCAAATTCTAACATTTAACTCAACTCTAAGCCCTAAAGACAACCTTTTCTAATATACGCACACTTTTGAGATCATATGATTGTGAAAAACGTTACGATAAATATATATGCACACAAACACTTTGGAGCTTGTACAATATTGCTAAAGCAGTATTACATATGAATGTAGGATAAACTACTGCAATTGATAAAATCTCACCATTGTAGTTTGGAGAACAGACTCCAGAAATTCTGTGATTTTTTTTCACTCTAGGCCTACTTCTCCAGGTTCACGGAGGAAAATAAAGGTATCTTAAACACACAGAAACAACTTCTATGTAAGTCTTTACTAAAAATTATTTACAATATCAGCAATAATTCCATTGCTACAGGATTTGATACATTTTGTACAATGTGATTCTGCTTCAGGACGGCTTGCTGCAATACACTTTTGTTGGATATGGTCAAACATGATCCAAAATGCGGGAGGGAAGGTGACAACTGGCCTCCAGAAGCCAATCACTTCCGAGACACCAAGTGAAGCACCACGTCACATACACACAAACTGGACTGCCCTTGACAGAGGGTCTATGTGTAGTTTGCCTTCTGGTACAGGACTCATGCCTTGTGTAAAAACATACAAATTGTGTCACAGGCAGGGCCTACAGCACCAGGTAACAAATATGGCTGAAGTCAACAATCCTGTAAAACTCCGGCAACCATCTGTCAGCAGAGATGTGGATTTAATTGAGACATCACTACGGACTATGGGCACTGGGACCATGCTCATGTCCTCGAGGCGTGGATGTCTGCAGTCGTGCCCAGCAGCAATATGTAAGAGCCTACCAAAGCAGCCATGTCATCGTGGAAAGTAAAGGAGCTCAGACAAAGGGGGGAAAAAAAAAAAAAAAATCAGACAATTTTCTGACTTTGGCAGTCTGATAGGTTGTACTGACATGGGGGTGGGGGGTTCGTCAGTGTAAAAGTGAGGTTTAAAAAGGGGGGTTTGGGTGTACCCCGGGCTGTGAGGTTAGCAGTCACAGGAGATAAAACAAACCAACTGTACTTCCATACTTGGGAACTCAGACTATTTACTAGAGGTTACTAACAACAGCATCTGAAAATAAACTGATTAGCACAAGTATCACCCATATATACTGTAGCTGCAGTCTTACTGCAGAATCGCAGCGTTAAAATTGTGTAGTTCCTTATAGCTGTTGTCCCCTCAATGTGACATTCTCACGGGCTGTGACACACAGCTGGGTGTGTAAACCACAGTTCCAAAGAAACAGCCATCAATGTCCTCTACCTGAGCAGCCACCTATTCCAATTGCTGTAGCCAGTGATCCAAAATTGTGGGAAATGTTAGATTAATTGAAGGTAGACAGCGGAACTCTTTAGCAGTAAGTGCTAGACTGTGGCAGCATGGCATTGTGGGGGCCCTGTACGCAGTTCTGGGGTCTTTCTGATATTAAGGCGGCCCCACGGATTTGCTTGCAGAAGCACCGATGAGTAAGAGGACTGCACGCCGACAGAACAGCACAACCAGCAGAGGGCAGAAAATCTCACATGCAACATCAATCGACAATTAACAAGTACAATACAGGAAAAGTGGGTGCAGGGGAAGCTGGGAGGGTAATTAACGTATTACAGCCTAAAACTTTTTACTGGATGTTTTTAAGTGCAAGATAGAGGCACTGGATCCACTGGGTCAGGAGTCAGTCAGTTTATGCTGTGCTTGCAGAGCTAGCCTCAGCCGACACCCCAGGGATAGGGGTTTGAACTGCGGCCCGGTTACACGGTGTCCACTGATCTTCATCACCAAAAGAAAGGAAGGGAAGGGACAGGGCACTCTCGGCGAAGGCTCCGCTATTTGTTCCAGTGGGGTCAGGGGGCCTCAGCCAGAGGGGTACAGGCTGCGTCAGGGCAGGGGGGGCAGCATGCTCCGGGCCACAAACTTGAGTATCCCACCGTGCCGGTAGAAGACTGTGTCTACCTCGTTTTCAAACAGCGCGGTCACTTGGAAGCTCTTTCCAGTGCTGGTCTGAAATAAAGAGCACAAACAGAAGGTGGGCCCAGTGCAGAATTGCACAGTAATACTTCCAGGAGCCCACAAGAGACGGCGGAGACATACGTGGATGGTAAGCTCCTGACCGGGAGATGGATCTTGTGGAATGGACAAGGAAAACCTTTCTTTGCCACTGAGCTCCAGAGAGTCAGCGCTCTGTCCTGGAAGGAACTGGAGAGGGGCAATCCCCATGGCAATCAGGTGGTTCTTGTGTACTTTTTCGAAGCTCTCGGCGATTATAGCCCTTACGCCCTGTAAACAGAGGTTAGACCCATTAGGATCAGAGCTTTAGCACCCACTACACCTTGACACTTGAGCGAGGGACCAATGGGTTAATTTGTCACATTTATGGAATACGAGTTTAAACTTCTCTGGTTTAATGAGCCACACTGTGAACTGTCCATGCTAAAGTGTGCCTGAAGGCATCACATGACCACCAACTCAGTCTCACCTGCTGTTTCATGTGTAAAAATTAGTTGCAGGCTGCAATGTCACTAAAGCTGAGATTGTGAGCCTGAGGCCTACAGAGGGCCACCCAAAGCCATGACCAACCTTACCAGCAGGTAGGGTCCCTTGGCGGCCCAGTCACGTGAGTTCCCAGAGCCATACTTCTTCCCAGCCAAGATGATTAGAGGAACACCATCCCTCTGGTACCGCTCGGCTGCTTCAAAAACGTCCACCTGAAACACATGCACCCGCCCAGTCAGGGTTGATGTCAGGCCCAGCTACAGCCAGGTTATTCTACCCCTCCTCATGGGGACAGTTTGAACTTGTTTATCCGCAAGTCCTAATGGCTTCGTCAAAAAAAAAATTTAACCATTTAGCAAGAGGACCTGCAGGGCTGGGGCTGGATTTGTTAAATTCTAACAGACAGACTTACCATCTGCCCAGATGGGATATGCAGAGTTTTGGGTCCGGCTTTGCCAATGAAGCGGTTCTGCAGCTTGATGCTGGCGAACGTACCCCTGGTCATCACCGAGTCGTTGCCACGTCGGGCTCCGTAAGAGTTGAACTCACGGGGGGTAAGGCTAGAAGGTGAGCGGGTCAAAGGACGGTGAAGACCACGGAACACGTAGTCCTACGCACCGCGCCCAAACGACACACAGCGACTTTCAGGGATGAACACAGTCCATCCTGCATACATGCTCCAATGTGCTAGTGAGGTCCCCAACCTCGTGCTGACATGACGCTCTAGCAAAACGGGGGCTCCCTTACCGCTTACTCAGCAGGTACTTGGCAGCAGCACTGACCCGGGAAATACTACCGGCGGGGGAGATATGATCCGTTGTCACCATATCTCCAAGAAAAAGCAAGGCATAAGCATTTTCTATGGGCTGATTGGGACACAGCTCCTTAGTCTGTTGTAAGACAGAGATGTGGGCCAAGTATCAGGATCAAGCCTTCACATGTACCACAGCCTCTAATGTGCCCAAACAGCCTGGAGGACAGGAAACCCCAACTCACAAGTTTGTGGAAAAAGGGCGGACATCTGATGTAGGTGGACTTGGGATCCCAGGGGAACAGCATGGATTCGGGAGCATCGAGGTTCCTCCACAGCTTGTTTCCCAACTGCAAAGAACAGCAGAGGTACCTTCAGAACAAAAAATACCCCCCGACACAAAAACAAACCCTCCAAAAGGAGACCACCACCAGAAGGTCACCTCCATCTTCTCTCGGACGTCTCGGAACATGGATGAGATGACCACATTCTCCTCTGTGCGCTGGACCTCCTCCCTGCTGGGCCACACCTCTCTAAGGAACACCTCTCTGCCATCTTCAGTCACACCTGGGAGGGAGGGGTGAACGTTCTTAAGAATGGCTGGAAACAAGGAACCTCAAACCTGAAGCTAATCAATTAAAATGCTTATAGTCAAAGGTTTACTTCCAAGACAGCCACGACAAACACAATGACTTCAAGTTCTGTGGAACACTATACGGCTAAAAGTAGATGGACACCTACCTGTCTAACACCTCATTTCAAACCCAAGGGTATAAATCGAAAGCAGGTCCTCCCACAGCATCTACACTTCTTTCCATCAGATGTTGGAATATTGATGGTGGGATTTGCTGCCATTCAGCCATAACAGCCTTACAGGATTGGATATTGAGCTATGCGATCAGACCCCTTTCTGTGGCCTACCACTTCACAGCTAAACTCATTGTTTCCACACACTTCCCTTTCACAATCACTTGACATGCAACTGAGCAGGGCAGAACTTTGATAATCTGACTTGTGGATTCCTAAGACAGTCTTTGTCTTTGCCAAAAGTCACTGATCTCTTCAGCATCTTACTGCCAGTTTTTGTTGCTGGATATGAAGTGGCCGTGAACTTATTCATACACCTGTGTCGGCAACGAGTAAGGCTTAACTAGCCAATTCCAATAATTACGAAGGGTGTCCTCATACAGTACATTAAAAACATGTAGCTCTTAGACACAGGGTAAGAAGGTCCAGAAGAAACGTAGTATAGCTCTTAGGCTCCTGTCATTGTCCTCACCCAGGGGCTCTGTCTCAAAGTCGATGCTCACGGTACCGGCGATGGCATAGGCCACCACCAGGGGTGGAGATGCCAGGTAGTTGGCACGTACGCAGTCACAGAGGCGACCTTCAAAGTGCCTGTTTCCTGAAAGCACTCCACAGGCCACCAGGTCACCCTGCGGAGAGGAGGACCCACTCAGATTAGCGCAATCCATGCCTAATGACCTCTCGAGGCCCGGGCAGAAGGGTCGAGGAAGAGAGAGAACAGAGTGAGGCGGCAAACCTGTTTAATGGCGTCAATTACGGCCGATGGGAGGGGCGCGGTATTTCCCAGGCAGGTGGCACAACCATAACCGATCACCTCAAACCTGCAACACATGCACCAGATCTCACCACGCTTGTTATATAATGTGCAGGCTTGGCTGGCTCAGATGCCAAAAAGCTACTTGTCACTGTGGCCTTTGGTGGGGCACCACACACCCGAGCTGGCTGAGGTAGGGCAGGACCCCGCTTGCGTTGAGGTAGTGGGTCACCATGCCACTCCCGGGGGCCAGGCTGGTCCGGATGTAGGGCCGGACCCTGAGCCCAGCCTCAACGGCCTTCTTAGCAAGCAAACCTTTGGGGAGCGAGTCGGTCAAAGGAGAGCAGAAATAAATCACACCGTTCAAACACCTCCCATTATATGCTAAAAAAAAATATATAGTTATAAAAAAAATTTACTTCTTATACAGTTTTGCCTAAAAGACTGGTAATTACAAGTAGTTTTTTTACTTGTACTTTCTGGTTACTCAGTCTTAACAGCGTTTGTCTTTAGCATCTTAACTACTTTGTTAACTATTGTCCTACAGCTGAACCCTACACTCCCCTGAGCGAGCCCAAACTCTACTGCCACTGTCACCGATCCCTCACCTGCAGCTAACATGACAGATGGGTTGCAGTTGTTGGTGCAGCTAATGACGGCAGCGATGACAACAGATCCATGAGCCAGCCCGTACTCCCGGCCCTCATGCAGGACCGGCACCAGCATTGCCTGCTTCTCTGCCGGAATGTGGAACCCTTTGAAGCCCACCTGCAACACAAGTGTGTGTATGTGTGTGGAGGGGACTCAGCTTGAGAGCACCTTGATGGAAGTGCAAGTGGCAGCAGCCTTGAACCTGAAGCTTTCTGCTTACATGACAGCCTTATCGTGAACTCAATACCTGCAGCCGTGGTATAACAGATTAAAAGCAAACATGTTTTAACATTGCTTGAACATAGTACATAGTTCACTTCTGAAGGTCAGTACTCCAACCACTAGATGGCTCCATACCTCAGTTAAATACTTTCCTGTGACCCAAGGTCTAAGGCTAACAAGGAAGAGTATACAAGCCTTTGTTAGGTTGTGTTTAGTGCGCTCACCACTGTATTTACATGGATTACAAGAGCTCATTGAGTTAAATGCTTGGTTTCACATACGTTTTGTTCCTTTTTCTGCTTGGATACATTGTCTATGGTCATGCTAAACAACCTGGGCCAGGTCAACTCTTGAATGGGAGAAAACAACTGCTAGAAATGGTACTGTTCAACCAGCAGGGGGCATCTATTTCTCCAGACCAACAGCATTACAGGGAAAAGGATAACATACTGTGGAGCCATACGCCTAATTCATACGTCAATTTTCCATGCTACGTCATGGTCCACACGTGGACCTTTGTGTTCATACTAGCTTTGTCAGTGTACATTATGTTTGCGGTTGGCAGTGATGATATTCCCCCAAACCAACAAGGAGCACATGCTGTCCTTGCAGTCAGATTGAAGCTTAAGCAAAAGCACAGAGTTTTGGCAATCTCTTTCCATGAGTTTGTGCACTAGAATACGTCCTTGTTCTCCCTGAGAGACAAGTATTAAATGTGTGAGTGCCTCCTCACTTCCTCAAATAGCTGCTTGCTGAAGGCATCCATAAAGGATATGCTGCTGTTCTACTCCTCCTTTGTCAACATCTGTTCTTTAAAAGTCAGTGCTGCCATCTGCTGGAAATTCCCAAAAGTACACTAATCTATTCTTTGCACGGGCGCAATCAAGGTGCACCGATGAGCAAAATGTCTGCTAGACAAAATCTGGCCTGCATGCACACAGTCTGCACACAGCCCTGATGACGAAGTGTATGTCACACGCGCCGTCTGTGGACCATGACAGAGCATGGAAAAGTGAAGCATGAATTATGCATTAAACCACACACTATAGTCATGATTACAGACACCCAGACATTGAAAATTATGGTTTCTCAGAACATTCATTAAAGCTATTCTTAAGACAAATACTTATCACCCAAAATGCTGATTTATACTCAGCCAAATGCATCTCCAGAAGCATAAGATGTAGACAATGCAAAGCATACGTGACAATTCTAGTGGCTCTGGTAAAACAAACACAAGTAAAACAAAGGAGCAAAAAGTGATACTACGTTAGTCACTAAATGGTACAAGCTAAATAAGCTAAATGTCAAGTAAATATGCACTTACAAAGCAGCCAAAATGGGACATACCTTCTCATTTAGACAGTTGAGGAAATCCTGCTTCATGTTGCTCACCTCCACTCGGTCCTGAGGTCTCTTGGGTCCACTGACATGGGGCACGATGGCGCTGAGGTTCACCTCTATAACCTGGAGTTCACAAGAGCAATCAACACAGAGACCTCTGTGGAAGAAATATGGAAAAGCCTATCCTGCTGCTCTGCTGAGGAACACCCACGGCTCCACTGTGCTCTTAAAAAAGGCACCCTTACCTCCGAATACTGGGGGTCTTCTGATGGGTCCTGGTAGTTTCTGAAGAGTTTCACAGCCTTTAGGTATGCTTCCACTAATTCAAGTTTCTCCTCACTGAAGTCTGATGGTAGGGGAGGAAAGAGGAAAAAAAAAAAAGACATGCTCATGCACGTCAACATCCTCAGAAAAGTGCAGCTTGAAGAACGGTGTTTAAGCAGCAGTGCGAGATGCAGATCATCACACTACACCTCTAGGCCTGCAGCACTGATAGTTAAGGCAATCGTTTTTATGCCAAACTCTTGAGGACCCTTTACTCAGCTTAAGAGCTGTAGATTTGTCAACAGGTTCATAGTCAGCCTTACTTGTTTAGGCATTTGATGGCTGGTTGCTAACCAAGTTACACACCATCTACTCTACATTTATAGTGAAACCATCTTGAACTAAATAAAATAGCCAAAGATCACACAACTGAATATGGGTTGGCCCGATTATTACCAAAAATCCATTTTCAGTCTGAAAAGTGCCCGTTCCCACACATCCTTCCTTACTGGTTTGCTTAAAGTGCTTCAGTGTGATGTCATCAATGGGGAAGAAGCTGACGGTGGCATTGTACTCCGGGCACATGTTAGCGATGGTGGTTCGATCTGGCACAGACAGCTGAGACACGCTGGGTCCAAAGAACTCCACAAATTTACCACCTATGCCAGCCTGACGCAGGTGCTGAAAGAGGAAAGGAACACTGCAACCCATTTTTCCACAGCCAGTAGACTTGGACTGAGCCAAAACAGGTCCATCATTTAAGTCCAACATAGTCATTTGGAAATTTAAAAACTGCTTTGAAATGTAATAACTTCTCTCCTATATGAATAGTAATTCACATTCCACTACCGTTTATGTAGAAGTTAGAATCTGAGATGTTCATTTGCGATCTTGTGCAGTTCAAAGCTGTAATGGGAGCTATTTTCTGGTCTGGCTTTATCTACATCCCTCAGGGTCACTTTCCCTCGATTCCCTTTGCTCGCCTTGGCTCTCCCAACCTGTCCTTGTATGAAGTTGCTTCAAAAATGGGTATTCATGCCCACGTACCTTAGTGATGCCGAGGACAACGTCTATGGACGTGGCCAGGGTGTTGATTGAGCCGATCAACCTGCAGCCCACCACCTTGGGTAAGGTCAGGGTGATGGGTTGCCCCAGCATGACAGCCTCTGACTCGATACCTCCAACACCTGAAATCAAGCAAGAGTGGATGTCCTTCAATGCCATTCATGTGCAATTTGCAGACCGGTGAGAAAACAAGCACTGCCGATTTGCTTAAAAATCAGAATTGTTCAGAAACTGACTTGGGACTAAGCAGACACTGAGGCCTTCAGGAAGTCTTCTGTAATGGCATCCAACAATCAGAACAGAAGACTAGCCTGTTGGTGAAGTGATCGCTGCCTTGAGTATACCGATACCAGCAAAAAAAAAAACAAAAAACCCACAACTGCTCCAAAGGACCAGGCCGTGAATGTGACTTTGTTTTTGGCGTCACTAGTTCACCAGCACCTCTGCCGAGGCATGCACTTCCACACAGGTGTGAGTGTGTATCTATAAGCGCATCGTGTCACTGGTCCTCACCCCAGCCTAGGATGCCCAGACCGTTGACCATCGTGGTGTGGGAGTCGGTGCCCACCACACTGTCGGGGTAGAGGTACTCCTCGTGTGTCTGTACCCCCTGGGACAGGTACTCCAGGTTCACCTGGTGCACGGCGCTGACGAAGGGCGGGACCACGTTCACATTCTTGAAAGCTTTGGAGCACCACTACAACGGCATGGCACAGTTTGGCGTGTAAACACAAGAATCCAAATCAATCTCAGGACGTCCAAGATTCTTGATAAACATCAATCTAAAATTTTGAGCAAAAGATCATATCCAGAAATGGAAAGCACTGCAGCAGCTTCTGGTGGACGTGATTCACCATTTCACCTCTTAAAGGCAACCGAGTGACATTACATTCTTACATTCTTCACACATCTTGAACTTTACGGCATGGGTGCCTCACAAGTGAATATCAGACAGCTCTCAACCTACCTTGAAAAACTGGAACCTCTCCTTATTTCTGCTCAGCTCCTTCTCTTGGTTCCTGAGAGCAGTCTCTGGCCTATAGAAGAATACAAAATGGGGAAATTACAGGGCTGTCGCTAGCACAGCTGGTTAGAAGCTGGCTGGGCTGGACCAGGCTACACTTACTCAGATACGGGTTGGAGGTGAAACGGGCATAGAAGGGGGGTGTTCTCTATCTGGATAGCAAGGGCGCCCCCTGAGGTAGGGGGAGTGTCACTGCACATCCCCTTGCTGCAGATTCTTTGATCCCTGCAGCTTGACACCCCCTGAGGTTGAGATCTCGCAGGAGAGGACTTGATGGGTGCAGCCTGGCCATCCCCACCACCAGGATTCGGGGCATTCTGAATGGCACTGAAATCAAAACGGAAGAAGCATCTTACATTTGCCGACAAGCTCTTAATCGATTCATTGGCTGGCTGAGCAAGTAAAGAAACAATCTATCTTCGGAAAAATGGGCTACCATTTGCTGAAGTCGATCTGCAGCGCCTGGTCCACGATGAGGTCAGTGGGACATGCGGGGTTCACCAGACTGGGGTCACCCCCCTGCTTAGCCACGGCGTCCCTCATGGCAGCCAGGTCTACCATGGCAGGAATGCCCCTGTGGGATGACACACACCCTGAGTTTATTTACAAGGACCCAGGAGCCCATACTGGAACCCTCAGCACCCAGTCCACAAGACCTACAAGCACCAAGCACTGAAGAGGATCCTAGACGTCGCCTAAAAATCACACACCTCCCCATGGTGATACTTACGTGAAGTCCTGGAGTAGGACCCGGGCTGGGCTGAAGGGCACCTCAGCCGAGTCCTGCTGCCGACGCCAGTCGAGAATGGCCTCCACGTCCTCCTGCTGAACGTAGAAGCCGTCGCACCTCCGGATGGAGGCCTCCAGCAGGACGCGGATAGACAGGGGTAGCTCATCTGCAAAGGGTAACCAAAGATTATTTCCCATTAATAGTGTTACTGCTACGAAACCCAAGGAACTGGAAGCTTGTGTGACCATGTCAATGTTTTGGTATTTGTACCAGGCCAGGATGAACAACCCCAAGCAGAAAAGGTTGTACAAAAACAGTTCTGCTGCTCTATTCCTGAGCAGGATGAGACCCAAGTGGCCCTGGGAAGATAAAGGCACACTGTGTACAATCTCACCGTATCTGGGATCCTGAAGCAGCTGTGGGTTGAAATACTTGTGGATCTCATGTTTCTCAGTCTTCAGTGTCTCAATCAGGTGGCTGAAAGGGTGTTCTGTGGGGGAGAGAAAGGGAGGCTTACAGTTATAGGGAAAACTGATGACGCGGAAGACAAATACGGACCTGCTCTCTATCAACACTAATGCCGACAAGCCTGGTAGCCATTCAGCTAACACCAATGCTTAAGGACAGAACCCTCTGATTAACTTCAGTTTATGATTAAATAAAGACCAACTGTGTACCCAAACTGATCAGAAAGACGTATTCAATTTTATTTATATAGCGCCTTTAACAAGAAGCAGTGTCACAGAGCACGTAATGTCTCGTATTGTCTGGGATAAAGATGCATGTCTGTGTTGTATGTGTGCCAATGTAAAACAAGCTATTTATAATTCACCAAGTGTTCAGAATATGTTATTGCCATAAAAAAAACTTACTGTTAAATCGGTATCCAATGAATCCTAAAGGTAAGATTTTAAAAGCAAGCAAAAAATAGTCACTTCCCACAATAACCTGCTGTATGCTCCAGCCAAAGCAGCACTGAAATCAATGTTTAGCCAAAATAATTCCAAACCAAGTTCAAACTACATCAGTCTGCTTAAGTCAGCTCTCCGCTCCGCTCCTTGAAACCAGACATATTTTGGATGCCAGATTAGACATTTCCTATGTTATGGCCACCAGTTCCCAAAAAAGAGGACGGTAACAGTGCTTCAATGTTATATCCTCCGGCCTGGATGGGCTGCATATAGCACACACCCTATGAGGCCATTCTCTGTCAGCGCAGGGGACGGCTTTGAAGCCCCCAACAATGGCACAGCGTGTTCCAGAGGTGTCCATGCACTCCTTGGGTTCAAAAGAGACACGGGGCTGAACGGAGACATCAGAACCCTTAACATAACGCCTAAATGAGGTTATCATTATACAGTTTGCCAGACAGTGCATTTTAATGAAGTTCATTATTATGCAAGAGGCTTAACCCAGAATTTAAATATTAAATCACACTAATTTGTTTAAACCTTTTCCTTACAACTATGTGTGCAACAGAATCTTAAAAGGTCTTTTCATAACTGACTACTACTGTGCCCTGACAATTTGAAATGCATTAACTTGTGCTCAGCACTTTGAACAATTATTCTCAGTTTAGTGTTCCCAGGCTGATATAAACAAGATAACACTAAAGCCCTTGACTCTTTGTTCCTGTGTACGAGTGGACTGCACCTCATCCTACTGTCTGCCGTCCTGTTGGCAACAAGGACGTAGGAATGTTAACCCTTCAGACTCTAAACTGTTGCAACTTGCCTGTGCAGGACATAACTTATTTATAGGGAATGTGCGAGGACAACAGTGCGAGTCCAGTTAGCAACAGATGTTAATGCTGAACGTTCTGGTTCACTTGGTGTGATCCTGTACCAAAGGAAGGTCACTTCACCATTGAGCAGAAGTTGATTTGCCAAACTGACAAATGTAGTGGACCTGACATTCTCTGTCCTGGTGGCAGAGGTTACGTATGTACAGAGTGAAGATCTGCTAGACTCTTGTGAAGTGTACTATCATGAAGTTAGAGTGACTGAATTTCTGAAGATCAGCCTCATGGTTTGACAATACATTCACATAAATGTTGGACTGACGGGACTTCGGCATCACTAACTGCATGCTTTAACTGAACCACTGTTTCAGCCCACAAAGTAAAAACTGCTGAGGTAAGTAACCACCAGAGTTCTGGACATACATGACCCACTTGGGGTCCAGACCTCCTGTAGCACAGACAGTACATGCCACTGTGGTACATCTACAGTAGGCCAAAAATGACAAAGAATACAAGCCACTGAGAGTCAGGCTACAATGCCAAAGTTGGCTGCGATAATCAGGAGAATAGCCAGTAGGGATGGTGAGTTCTTGCCTGTCCTCACATTTTTACAGTGGACCCGTTTCCCCACTGACCCAAACCAAATGTCTCCAATATGAGAACAGTGATGCATCAAGTGGAGGGGATTGATCTTAGTATTGAACCTAACCTGCAAACACAGAAATACATCAGGTAAGATTAATGCCCAGAGAATTTTAATCAAATCAACCATTCTTCCACTATAGTTCATCTGTTATCCAATTAAGCCCGCTTGTCAAATAAGGAAAATAAACAAACACATCCCATGTTGACAACCTAAAGTAAAGTAGCCTAAAGTAGCAGAGACCTGAAGAGGGTGTGGCGTGCCCAAAAACAAATTTTTGAAAACTGTTTTTAACCTTTATTACCAAGCAACAGAAACAATTATAACAAATAACTTTGTCTATGGGGGAAGCTTCTGATATGAGCACAATTCTTTAATGTAGTATAGTTTACAGAACACATGAAAGCATTTAAAATTAAAACACTGGTTATTTATACTCATGCCAGGTGAAAAAGCTAGTTTTCATTAAGGCAGCTTGTTAAAAGCATACCTGCCATCAAATCAAACAAACAAATCCATTTCTAATTGGTATATGCAGTACAGTGCAGGAAGACAAAAAAAAAAGACCCTCATAAATAATGAATAAACTAACGTCGCAAATGTTTATACAAAACCCAATTAAAATAAATTTCAAGGAGCTCTAAAGATCAGATGCATTGTGCTTTCAGCAATGATTTTTTTTTTTTTTTTTTTAATTTTTCAGCTACGAAAAAACTAGTCCTGAGAGTCCTTCGCAAAATCTCCAGATCCAAATCTTTGTAATGTGGTCTTATTTGGCACTACGGCTTGCAACAATTAAGTAATTTAATTGAACTGCATATACAAGACCAAAAAAAAAACAACTTGATTATACCACAAAACAGCTAGCAGAAATCTAAGAATAGATAGAGAAACACAGCCTGTAATTATAGGGATGTGGTCACTTTGCCTTGAGATGCCTTCACTGGGGGGTATGGGGATGGTTTGCCAGTTTTATAGCTGTCGATGAATTCATGACACTAGGAGGCTGCATGAGTTATACTGGGAGGCTACCCCTCTTATAAGGCACGACCCCTCAGCCAGGCTCCATCCTTATCGGCCCTAGCAGCCCACCCAAACTGAGCTGTTTCCAGATAGCGGGCCCGGTCTTTAGTCTCCATTACAGACCGCCTGGGCCATGATGAAAATGTTTCAGAAGATGTCTAAACAGCTGTCTGCATCCCCTTCCCCCCCACCGCTGCTCACAACAAGCATTTGAGAGCAAAAAGAAAAAAAGTTGCCAGTTTTGAAAGACGGCAACACCAAGGAAGAGGGAAGGAATGCGATTCCGGGCACCGTCTTTTCAGGGACAGGACAACGGGGGACCGAAGCGGCGACCACACAGCGCCCTTGGCTGGCCCCGTCGAGCCACGCTGCCCGCACCGCGTCGCCGGCGAGGCCGAGCACCTCTGCGGACCGGTAAGAGAGGAGGACAGCGACAGCCAGCTAGCCGAACATGCTAACGCTAACCGCCGAGTTAGCCGGCGGTATAAAAGCGACGAGACTAACGACACCACGAGGAAACTCGGTAAGCTCCACACCACTCCGAGGCACACAACAACCTCCAAGGACCACACGTCGTTCTCAGCAAGACTACCCCTTACCTAGGCTTCCAACCGTGCTCGCCATGACGGCTCCTCAAATAGACACGATCTCCACCAGCAGGCCGCGAACGCCTCCCTGATCCGGCCCCGCCCTCCGGCTCGATTAACCCTCTCCGACCCGTGAACGCCCCTCTGATCCGGCCCCTCCCTCCGGCTCGATTAACCCTTTCCGACCCGTGCCTCTGCTCCACTCCGAGGCTTCACCTTAAGCAAACAGAGAGACAGCAGTGTGGTATTTTATATCACCGGACTCTGTCATCCACAGATTGTGGTATCACGGCTTCTCGTGGTCCACCAAATCTCGCCACCCTTTGCTGGTGAAGATGTGTTGGTCGCTGTCACAGTGGCCCAGGATATGAGGCCCCCCTGGGAAGGTCACACCCACTCAGGCCACTCCAGATAAAGTCATGTTTCAACAACTTTGTTTACATGGCTTCTTTTAGCCAAGTGTCATCTCGTCAGACAAGCCAAGCTGAAGTATGTGTCTCAGTAGATTTTAATTCTTGTAATGGAATAAATTATCAGTGAAGAGCCTTGTTAGAAAGACACAAATAGTAAATATATAAAACATTTACAGAGTGCAAAAAGTTGACTAAGCTGAAAATGACTATTGCATGGTTTTTGAGCTTTTTCGTTATTGCCCGTTTGATATTTATACACGTTTCTAAACCAAATTTTCATACTGTCAGACATAACACAGTTTACTTCATCTGAGAGGCCCAGAGAATTACTATACTGTATATTCTTTTTTTAAACCTATATTTACTATGTATTTTACACAGACACCTTGTGCTTATGTTACAATATACAACCCCAATTCCAAAAAAGTTGGGACACTGCATTCTGTTTCTATTTACATTTTACACAATGATTCACAAATCTCATACACCCATATTTTATTCACAATAGAACATAAAAAAAAACATCAAGTGTTTAAACTGAGAAAATGTATCATTTTAAGAAAAGAATAAGGTCATTTTGAATTTGATGGCAGCAACACATCTCAAAAAAGTTGGGACAGGGCCATGTTTACCACTGTGTAGCATCCCCTCTTCTTTTAACAGTCCGTAAACATCTGGGAACCGAGGAGACCAGTTGCTGGACTTTTGGGAGAGGAATGTTGTGGCATTCTTGTCTGATATAGGATTCTAGCTGCTCAACAGTCCTGGGTCTTTGTCGTACTTCTTGTTTGGTGATGCACCAAATGTTCAGTTGGTGAAAGGTCTGGACTGCAGGCAGGCCAGTTTAGCACCCGGACTCTTCTACTACAAAACAACGCTGTTGTAATAGATGCAGTATGTGGTTTAGCGTTGTCTTGCTGAAAAATGCAAGGCCTTCCCTGAAAAAGACGTTGTCTGGATGGGAGCATATGTTGCTCTAAAACCTGTATATACCTTTCAGCATTGATGGTACCTTTCCAGATGTGCAAGCTGCCAATTCCATAGGCACTAATGCACCCCCATACCATCAGAGATGCAGGCTTTTCAACTGAGTGCTGATAACAAGCAAAATGTCCCTCTCCTCTTTAGTCCGGAGGACGCGGCATCCATGTGTTCTAAAAAGAATTTCAAATTTCGATTCGTCTGGCCATAGAACAGTTTTCCACTTGGTTTCTGTCTATTTTAAGTGAGCTTTGGCCCAGAGAAGACAGCAGCTTTTCTGGATCACGTTCATATGTGGCTTCTTCTTTGCATGATAGAGCTTTAACCTGAATTTGTGGATAGCACTGCAAACTGTGTTCACAGACAATGATTTCTGCAAGAGTTCCTCAGTCCATGCAGTGATTTCCATGACAGAATCATGCCTGTTTTAATGGAGTGCCGTCTGAGGGCCCAAAGATCACGGGCATCTAATATTGATTTTCAGCCTTGTCCCTTGCGCACAGAGATTTCTCCAGATTCTCGGAATCTTTTGATGATATTATGTACTGTAGATGATGAGATATTCAAAGTCTTCACAATTTTACATTGAGGAACATTATTCTGAAATTGTTCCACAATTTGTAGATGCAGTTTTTTGCAGATTAGCCAACCTCTGCCCATCTTTACTTCTGAGAGACTCTGCCTTGCTAAGATGCTCTTTTTATCCCCAATCATGTTACTGACCTGTTGCCAATTAACCTAATTAGTTGCAAAATGTTCCTCCAGCTGTTTTTTTGAGTACCACCTACTTTACCAGCCTTTGTTGCCCCCATCTCAACTTTTTTGAGACATGTCGCTGCCTTCAAATTCAAAATGACCTTATTCATTTTGTAAAATGGTACATTTTCTTGGTTTAAATATTTGATGTTTTCTATGTTCTATCGTGAATAAAATATGGGTTTATGAGATTTTCAAATCATTGCATTCTGTTTTTATTTACATTTTACACAGTGTCCCGACTTTTTTGGAATTGGGGTTGTATTTTTCTTTCGCAATGTACAAATTCAGAGGGCTGACTGGTATGTTCACCAAAAAAGCTGATCTTTATTCTTGTAACTGTTAACCACATTTAGTATCTTGTACATAAACAACACTGCTATGACAGACAGGAAAGAGCGGCTAAATCGTCCGTTTATGAAAATCCGCACGCAGGACGACGCTGCGCGATAAGCAGTCCCAAACACTACCCGCGCGTGACACCATGCGGCTGTTGCGCAACAGTCACGAAAAAAAAAATCGACATTTTTTTTAAAATAATGTTCTACAATATACATCCGTTTTTAAAAATGTTATTTTCACAGTACACGATGAAAATAATAATAAAAAATGCTGTTAGTTTGTGACATTGGCTGACCTTTCAACCGTGGTGAGTCACAATCAATGGCCGACTGGTGGAGCGCCGTGGAGTCTGGGTGTGTTGTTCTTAGCCCTTTCGCTGATGTTTATCGCTGCCATGTGAGATCCGATGGCATTTGTTTTAAAAGTAATTCTAGTTAGCTCGGTGGCCGGAGCTGACCAGGTAAGTGTGACGGGTTCTCCATTTCGGACGCAGCTCTGTGTCTGCGCTCCCATTAGCCTGCCGGTTTGTGTGTTCGTGTTGTGCTTAACCCAGCCACAGATCAGAGAACTGCTGTACGACGTTTCATGGATGTCGTTAATATGCCAGTACCACTGGTATGATTGGGGACCGTGTCAAAGTCTCCATTGGCATCTAATCAGCCGCTCAGGCTTAATGATGTACGATCTGTCATCAGCGGTCAGGTGTTTTTAGCAGAAGGTACTGGGCCACAGATACAACTCTGTGGGCAGCCTTGAAGATTCCAGAGTTAATCCTTACCTTTCCTGAAAAGTAAGGTTTGGCAGGCCTTCATAGGGTAGATGTTTGGAGGCGTTGTTAGGAGTCAATGCTGCTGGTGATATTTTGGAGCATTCTAATGATGTGCATTATTGGCTGAATGCAGAATATAGCATGTTGCACAGCAGGTGTGCTGTGGCCTCTATCACCTCGGGGTAAATTACTCTTGTAAAATGTGAAGGAGACCTTTGGTCATAGGATACAAAGCTAAGCAGAAACTCACTTAGACTTTCAAAGTTGTCAGTGACATTTCAGAGTTAATGGATTATGAGGAAAATGCTTGTTGATCCTGACTAAGGTATGAAAACGTTACACTCCGTTCTATACTCCATCTTCAAATTTTTGTTCTGTTTTTTTCTCTCTCAGACACCGTGATCGTCACTCTGATGCTGGGTATCTCAGGGAGCAAGGATGCAGCAGAAACGCAACATACAGATCATCGAGTGGGAGGACCTGGACAAGAAGAAGTTCTACTCCTTCGGCGTGTTCATAACCATGACCATCCGGGCCACCGTGTACCCGGCCACGCTCATCCGCACACGACTGCAGGTGCAGAAGGGGAAGTCCCTTTATAACGGCACCTTTGATGCCTTTTTCAAGATCCTGCGCACGGAGGGTGTGCGCGGCCTCTACCGTGGCTTCATGGTCAATACCTTCACGCTGATCTCGGGCCAAGCCTACATCACCACCTATGAGCTGGTCCGGAAATACGTGTCCATCTACTCTACCAACAACACCCTCAAGTCACTGGTGGCGGGCGGGTCGGCTTCACTGGTTGCCCAGAGCATCACTGTCCCCATTGACGTGGTCTCCCAGCAACTCATGATGCAAGGCCAGGGTGCCCACCTTACCCGCTTCAGGGTCAAGCCCAAGATGGCTGTGGCAACCAGGAAGCACCGTGTGACCTTTGGGCAGACTAGAGACATCATCCTTCAGATCTTTGCTGCTGATGGCTTCCGCGGCTTTTACCGGGGTTATGTCGCGTCCCTCCTCACGTACATCCCAAACAGTGCCGTCTGGTGGCCATTCTACCACTTCTATGCAGGTAACAGGATATAAACATCTACTCGAATGGCAAAGTTAGATGATCGACCAGGATTGTAGGAAGATTTCAAATTGGTTTCAGTGCAAAACTGTAGAGCATAAGCTACATTCTGGTTATTTGATGCACTTTCCTGTCTCGAACTTTAAGCAACACTCATCCGTTTCTCAACTGTTTGATGGAAGCAAACGCATGTAAGAGGAACTTGTGTGAAACGAAAGTCATTGCAATTGAAACTGACTTGTCTAGTACACACGTAGTTCTCTATGAATTGCTTAGAACTGAATTATGAAACGAGAGGAGATCATCTTGTGTTGCTGTTTTTTTTTGTTTTTTTTTTTTTAACTGCTTAGAAAAGGGCCATGTATGGTTTATATTGCTGCTCTTCCTTTAAGGGGTGTAGATGATCTTAGCAACCAGCATTATGAACCACTTTTGGAATTTGTAGCTATGTGACTGACTGGGTGAGCTGTCTGATTCACTCTTGCAGAACAGCTCTCCAAACTGGCACCCAGTGAATGCCCCCACCTGCTGCTGCAGGCCATGGCTGGGCCTTTGGCAGCTGCTACTGCTTCCACAGTCACCAACCCCATGGACGTGGTCAGGGCCAGGGTTCAGGTATGAGCGCCCTCTGGTGGAAAGTGCCCTCTTTTGTCTTTTTGTGCTTCCCAGCCATCTGCTGTCTTGAATAGTCTCTTCTATTTGATGTGAGATTAAAGACCAGAACTCCACATTACCTACGTTAATGTTGACCATAACTCAGGCTATGATTTAGAGCAATAAAATTCTATTTTAGGGTGAAGTGGTGTTATTGCTCTACACAATTGTAAATGTAATAGTACACATTCACATCTGTAAGGTTGACATGCTGAGGTAGGTCAGGTAGCCTGTTAGCATTGGACTAATAAAAACTAAAGTAGTTTTCGTTGTTGTTCATCTAGTCGACGAGTTTGTTTGCTGATACACTAGACCAAGTTATATGTAGCTTCAAGATTTTTTTTTTTTTTTGACAGGTGGAGGGTCGTACCTCAGTCATCGAAACATTCAGGCAGTTGCTGGCTGAGGAGGGCCTCCTGGGGATGACCAAGGGCCTGTCGGCCCGAATAATTTCTTCCACACCCACGGCCATCGTCATGGTGGTGGGCTACGAGACCCTGAAGAGACTGAGCCTTCGGCCAGAGCTGGTGGACTCTAGGCACTGGTAGAGCTGGAGTTGTGACTCTCCGTTTTGCTTCCGGCTCTCCTTGATCCATTGACCTTTTAAAACTTGGTTGCCTTGTGACATTTTAATGTAAAGCAGAGATGGAGGGGGCTGTGTTTTATGCTTATCTCGGGTGGGATTTCTTTAATTTACTCAATGTTTTAACACATTTTCTCTGAGGACTATTTTTAAGCATTAGTAACATAATTTGATGTGAATTGTCACCAACAGTAGAAATTCTTAAGCGGGTGTACTTAAAATTAATGAAATCTACATGTAAAATATGACGAGTAATTGAACTTAACTGGTCTGTTGTAGCACCTCTCAGAAGTAATTATTTGTCATGTGAAAATTAGCCCTTGACTGGTTGGCTCACAGATGATTTGGTGTTTTATGGGAAGATAGTGACTCAGATAGTGACACTTCACAAATTCTGTTCTGTCAGGGTTAAGTCTTGTTTGTAAACGAGCTGATTTGCATCAAATTGTTAATTTTGTTTAGAAGAAATCTTACCCCGTTGACACGCCTTCCCCATCTTGACACAAAGCCAGAGCTTGGAATATGGAAGAGGGAACATTTGTTGAGAAAAGTTTAGTATCCTGGGAGCTGGTGTAGGTCCAGCTTCTTGCTTTTGCACTTTCTCTTGAGATAGGAAAGAGTGCTGATGCCCCTAGAGGAGGCTGAGTGACTAGCACAGCATCTCTGAGCTTTGTCATGGAGAAAGCGTTTTATTTGGCCAAAGGGAAAGCATGCTCTACTGGAAAAATGAAGAAAAAAAATTATACAAGTACTCATGTGATAAAATGGAGACCTAAAGTAGTGCTGGATGTGGGCATTGACTGCCTGCTGACTCTATCTCTGAGGGCTTTACTTCAAGTGGCTCTCGTTTGAACCCCTTCAGCCATTCCTCTATGATTTATCAGTTTCAGCTCAGCTTTGAGAACTGGTCTTTCTCCTGTTGATGTGAAAACATCTGAAACTCCAAGGGGTTTATTTACATACTGGTATTTTCCTTTTATACTCTCAAAAATGGAAGAGCCCAGTTGTTAGGTTAAAACCTGGAATGTAAATGTTCCTTCTAAACATCCCATGTGTTCAGTATCTACTCAGTCCCAGGACCCTCTTAAACAGTGTTAAGGCAGCAGTACTTTGACCTTTAGGAGGAATAGCCTGTGTGTCTGTAGTTGGAAAGTGACATGTAAAAATTATGTAAATATTAAATATTAGATTTTCTACATGGATGGGAAGTAGACTCATTACTGCTGCATCACTAAAGCACGAGAGTGATGAGAGATCCTTGTCCTAACAATCCACGACCCTGAGGCCAGAGTGCCCACTTAAAAGTGCTGGTTAGATGGTGGTTGTAGGACAAGTCCACACCACAGCCTTTTACTTGGAGATGGGAAGTAGCCTGTTGGTTTTCTGAGCTGGCACAGCTTTCTGGAAACGTGTGATGGGCTGTATGCCAAGTGGTTAATCTGTAGACTGCAGGTTAGTGTGTGACATTGGACCTAATGTGTGGCTATTCAGCCTGCCCTCAGTTTTAGAGGCTGCTTCCTCCTGATTGGATGGCCCTTTGCACTTCCCCCCTCCAAGCACCAATGCACTATTCCAGCCCTGCACTGCAGATGTTTAAATAAAAGCTCACGTCTTTCTTAACTCCCCTACCCAACAATCGCACCGCATCTATCACTGGTGTCACAATGTGCTCCTGTCATTATCTGGCAACATGCTGGTTTTAGATTTCCATGTAATGACAAAATTCACTCTACAGAGGGTACACTAGGAGTACACCCCCTTAAATGTTCCCCTATTCTGTTTCTAAGCAAATACCACAGTTTCTGTTGATATACTTTCATTCCATCTTGTTTTATTACATTGTTTGTGTACGCAAAAGCAGGCCATATACTTCAAAAGACGTCAGAACTAGTTGACGCCACAACACCACCGAACACGTTGTCATGGACAAACTACTACATACTTAAAAAGTTGTGTAGTTCACCCTATCAGCACAAGGGGGTGTACAACGATTTCACAACTGACCACAGAGAGTGGGTGGTCTCAACCAAAGAAGTGGTGTACATTGAAGTTCTGATTTCCGTCTGCATATGACACTGTGGTCATGGCCATGAACATTGCACCTTTCTACCGCAGAGCACAGCACGTTGGGTAAAACTCTTGTTTATTCCAAAGTATACTACCAGCTTTAGTGAAATAAGCTTTTATTTTGGTAAATGTACCTAAGAGGAGGGCATATTTCACATTTTTGGACAGTAGTCCCGATTTGCATAATGCTACAGTTGTTGTAAAACTGTATATGATTTTCCAAGGTGTATGGTGATTCTAAAATGTGTAAATATAGGCCCCACCCTAAGCCTTCCATACTGTTAAACATGTTAACTAGAATCAAAGACTTTCAACTCTGGTTGAAACAGTCTGTTAAAAACATCATGGAACCTGTAGGCTTATACATTACATCCAACACAGTATTAAACACACTGGAAGGTGTTACCAAGTAAAAGCAGCCCATGTTCTACATGGAAATTCTCCAAAATAAAAAAAAAAAAAAATACCATGTCTATTTATTTAGATAACAGGCCCTTTAAGAAGCAGTTCATCAGAGCCACAGACTGCAACACAAGAGTAATTATGAAAAATAAAAAAGTTGCTTACTGGGTAAGTGCGGGGGGGAACGATAGTTTACATTGCGATTAAAAAAAAACATAAAATGCTAAAGTCGAGATGCATTTTCCACACATTATGTAAT
>JAACJT020000016.1:15355661-15370520 GCA_009936485.2 Gymnarchus niloticus | reverse complement strand
TACACTTTCAGTAAATGCTGTATATAGCTGACTACACTTTCAATAACCGACTACACTTTCAGTAAATGCTGTATATAACTGACTACACTTTCAGTAAATGCTGTATATAGCTGACTACACTTTCAATAACCGACTACACTTTCAGTAAATGCTGTATATAGCTGACTACACTTTCAATAAATACTGTATATAAGTGACTATACTTTCAGTAACCGACTACACTTTCAGTAAATGCTGTATATAGCTTACTACACTTTCAATAACTGACTACATTTTCAGTAAATACTGTATATAATTGACTACATTTTCAGTAACTGACTACATTTTCAGTAAATACCGCATATAACTCACTACATTTTCAGTAACCTAATATGGCACAGGAGGGGTTCCTTTAAATAATTACTCTGGAAAAGACAGATAAAAAAGCACTCAGGCATTTTGAAGTTAATACTATTAAGTGAAAAGTAATTATGTATGGATTTAGTTCTATACGGCTTCCGGTAATTTATAATTCAAAGCTGAATTAAAGCTGAAACTCAATTTAGAGCAAATTAAAATGCTGTAGGTCAGGAGAGAAAGAAGAAAGTCGAGTTTTCTGGCACAAGGCGAGTTTGGAAGTAGGAAAAACACCACAGAGTCATGAACAAAATCCCCCCTCTTCTCTGTGTTCTGCTTTTTTAGTGTGTTTCCTCCCACAGTCCAAACACACTGAATCCAGGCTGATGGGCGCGTCTAACTTGCCCATAGCACCTGATTATGTGTGTATTTACGTGCCCTGTGATCAATTTGTATCCAGCCTAATGCCCTCTGATGTATATACCTGAAATAGGCTCCAGTCCTCTCTGTGATGAAATGCAATAACTTTTAATTTATTGTATTTATTTTAGCATGTGATAAGTTGAATAAATATTTGCATCCTCTAATCACAAGTTTTGGAAATGGCAAGTTAACCAGACACTAAAGGTTTTTATATTTTTCACCAAATCCCCAATTTTTGAGTATTAATGAGTTATATTTACAAATCTATTAAATCTGAAGGTGTTCTCTGCTATTTACTGTTTCAGATTATGGTACATGAAAAGGAGCTGACATCTGACTAGCATGCACTGAGAGGTTTTGGGAAAAATAAACCTCTCCTACAGCAACACTACCAAGGGAGTGCAAGTGGACAGGTCTTCGATGTGCAAGGTACTGCAAAGCATCAAAGAAGCTGGGAATCACAGGTCAAGATTGAGGAGTGGGCAACCAAAGAAATCTGATGAAAGAAGAGACCGCTTGATTTGCAGAGCAATGATTAGCTCTCCCCGTGCTTCCTTTACTCGGGAGAGGACTAATCTGCGAGAACACTGTCAGAACATTAGCTACAGAACAGTGTGACGTCGACCCTTAGAAGGTGGCATGAAAATTTGCACCTCAGATCGAAAATTATCAGCAAAAAGCATAAAAGAGAACAGCACGGTTTGGGGTTGTATGTAAGGTAGAGGACAGGGAGTTCTGTGGATGATGTTACAATATATGATAGTGACAAGGCAAACCTGTATATGGTCAAGTAAAAGCTACTACTGTTAATGGATGTTCTCAGAACATCTGTATTTCAGAATGATGCAGTCTGCTGTCCCATACAGAGGCTGTGCAAAGCTGGCTGAGTAATTCTGGTTATCACCTTCTGCAGCTGTGAACTGGCAACACAACTTGCCAGATGTAAACCCAACTGAGAATGCATGACTTACCACGGAAAAGAAGATGGTAGAATTTGGTCCAACATCACTTGAGGACTGCAAAAGAAAATCAAATCAGTCAAGCCGTTTCAAATAACTGATGTACACTGTAGTGGGCTTGTGTACCTCATCACATTGAAGCCTGGTTGTATGAAGTATTGTTTTCCATTCTTCTTTCTGTTGCTTTGGGGTTTTTAGTGATTATCTGTTACAAATACATACACGGTAAGAAACTGAAAGTGTTATGAAAAATTGTGAAATAAAATGTGAAATTCATTTTTTTCCGTCTGAGACTGTACATCACGTGACTGCTTATCCTGGTCTGGGTCACAGGGGCACAAGGTTGCTGTACACCCTGGATAGGATGCTAATCCCATGCAAGTGCACAGTTGTTTACTAGAAGCAATTTAGCGAGGACAGTTAGCCTAACAGTATGGCATTAGGGACCCCATCCAGGGTGTCCCCCGCCTTATGCCCTAGGCTGCCTGGTATAGGCTCCAGGCCCCTCTGGAACCCTGAAAAGGATGAGGTTTGGAAAATGAATGTGTGGATGTATGAGAAAATAAATCTTGTAACTCCTAAACCCGCTTGTGTCAGCGATTCTTATGTTTACCTTCAACATCCAGTTTAACAAATTATATCCAACACTGATGGAAAAAATAATAGAATGAAGCCTAACTTTTGCTTTAAATACATAGTGTCATGTGACAGTTATTTTAACTGGAACAGGGAGCTCACAGGCTGGGGGGTCCAAGAGGGAGCAAAGGCTTTATCTTCCTGCTGTTAGGGACTGAGTCAGGACCCAGTGATGAGTCATCACCTCTCATTTAAAAAGGTGTTTTTGGCTGTGGTTAGATGAGAACTAGGCAATATCCGGGCTAGTGACAGACGAATTACCTGGTGCCCATCATATCATGTCTTGCCACATGTCACGAATGGTACTGTCACAATTACCCTCACTCACACAGCAATGCCAGCACCATGCCATTATCTGCTCAGGACAAACAGTCCATCTATCTAGAACATCGGAAAATTTACACGGTACCTAAATTTACACTCTTTGTGACAGAGAGCTTGGGTGAGTTATGTCATATGTACTCAACATAGAAAAAAAACAGGATTCTGAGTTGATTAGGAATTCACCATCATTCAGGCTGTCAGAAATCTGGGGAAATAACCATAAAAACATCAAAGCATACAAGCTACGTACCTTTTTGTCTACCATTTTAAAGGAATAACCTTTATTCTGAAAAGCAAATTAATTGACAAACTCATTTTTTGAGCCCATGGTCATCATATTGTACCACCTATGTGTCTACTTAATGGAATGCCAACACTGTGTTACTACTCAGCACCAAAAAAAAGTCACCGTTTCAATTTAAATAAGCAAATACAGTACTTAAGAGCCAATGGTCTGCTCTAGGCTCAGCAAAGTTATGCAGCAATAAAATGAAATCAGCTGAGTACCTGATTCTACTGAATGACCAGGTTAACTCATCAATGGATTTTTTCTTCCCTGACATCACAGGCGTATTCCAGGACAAAAATGGTAAGATTCTTCAGGCTCAAATTGTGAAAGAGTGGTTCAGGGAGCATGAAGAATCATTTTCACACATGAACTGGCCACCACAGAGTCCTGACCTTAACCACATTGAATGCCTTTGGGATGTGGTAGAGAGGACTTTATGGAGTGGCTCGACTCTCCTGTTGTCAATGCAAGATTTGATGAAAAATGAATGCAATTCTAGGAAGAGAAAGATGTTGAGACATCGCATAAGGTCGTCCAAGCAATGCCACGACGAAAGGTCCTTAATCAAAGCTAAAGATGGTCAAATGAAAGACTGAAGTGTGCGAGTATTTTCTGGCCAAGCAGTGTATATCTTAATTAGCTACTCTAATGCTGTATGTTTGTGTTGTGTTAGCCTCGCTGTATGTCGCTTTGAATGAAAGGGTCTGCTAAATGAATAAACATATAAAACACATACATAGTAAGTGAAGATTTTACTTTGTGAAGGTGCAACTCAGTTAACATGACATTTGCAAACCACATTGTTTGAAAAACATCATGAAAAACGGGATATGAAAACAAAACCCAAAAATAGGCAACTTTTCTAGGAGATATTAACATCAGCCATCACTGCCCTCTTCAAATAACATGTTACGGGGTATCCACTGTCAATCGCTGTTTCCTATTCCAGCAGTAACAAAACTCAATAATCATCATGGAAACAGCAATTTAAAATGTTCAAATTATCATGATGCTATAGTACTCACTTATTTTAATACACTACGCTGTCATCAGAGTAACACCACAACAAAGTTTAACCGAGTCCATATTTTCCAGGGCCGATTATATGAATTTTCCATGTACCCTTAAATTGTCTTCAATACAGATATGTGTAGGCCTACCTTAATCAATTACACTATAAAGGCTTTAACAAAAAAGACACTACGTTTGGTAAAAATATCTTGCCAGTCTGTACCTTTCTTTATTCTGGAAGAAAACATTTAAAATTCAAACCTTTAACTGTGCCAGCCAATCACAAATCAAAGTGAGGTCTCGATTCTTCTTCTGTGATATCAACTGGTTTATTACTCGGTACAACCCTCTAGCAACTTTTCACATCACGGGTGATTTTATGCATGGTCCGTCTATCCATTTTGCAAACTGCTTATCCTATACAGGCTCACAGAGGGCTTGGAGCATATACCAAGCAGCATAGGGCACAAGGCAGGGATACACCTTGGACGAGGTGCCATCTAAACACAGGGCACAATCAGACACAGCAATGCATGTTTTTGGACCGCGGGACGAAACCCAGGAAGCATGGAGAGAACATGCAAACTCCACGCACACAGAGTGGAGGTGGGATTGGAACCATGGAGGTGTGAGGCAACTGTGCAAACCACTGAGCTAAGGTGTCCCCTTTTGCGCATTGTATCAAAATATGAATTTAGTCTGCATTCCAGTAGTGCTTAATAGCCATAAAGGCACTCTTTAGAAACACAGTAGTGCTTTAATTGTATTTGAAGGTGCTGATATTTAATGTAAATGGGTGTTGAAGTTATCGTGAGCAAAAGAAAGACGCCAAATGATCAAATACTGTCTCATCAGCACCATCGCACTGACTGGGGCTTCGTGTCTATCTGTCATGTCTCGTTTCCCTACCAAGATCAACTACCCTTACCCTGATTGCCCTCATGTGTCCCACCAGTTTCCTGGGTAGGTAAGTCCGTGTTTTCCCCCCATACAATTGCCTTGCGTTAATCCTCTGTCCTGTTTGTAGCGTCCTCTGCCCCTGGTCCTTCTGGGTTGTTTGCTTGTGCCCCTCCTCTCATAACCCCAGTCTTGCTTCATTTCCTTTGTGTTAACCTTCTTGGTTATCCCTTGCCCTCAGGGCTGAGCCCAGTGGTTGTGTTTAACCCTTTCATTAAAGTCTGTTTTCACTTGCACTTGCATCTGTGACTGGCATGTTCATTGGCCCTGCACCCCATATCTGGTAACTAACTGTGACAGAAACACAGCAGACATTACAGTAAAATTGAATAAAATTTCTCCAAACTAAAGAATCTAAAGACAACACGTGCCAGTGGGGTTTACAGAGCTCGTATGCCCATATTATGGTATTATCATCACATCTCAAAAGAACATCATCTGTTCTACGGCTTGTCTCTTTTACCTGTACATAGAAAACAAACAGTTCAAGATCACTTTCTCCTGACTTGTTATGTCACACTTTCCTGCACTGGGTTTAAAAATAGCAGTGAGTTATTCCGGGAACAGGTGGCTTATCTGACTGTGGAAGTAGGACACGACAATGTATCATTCGTGACACTTATTTACCTCACTGAATTAGGTAGGTATGTTCTTAAAATTGAAACGAATTTTAAATAGCACCAACACTTCCCTGTTTGATCATTCACATTTCTGCTTTTTCTGTCCGCACAGAGATTGACGCAGGTTTGTGAGAAAGACCGATGAGGTCTGCTTTCATTACTTTGCCCCCACACGGTACATTCACTCTGCGGTCCTCTGCTTAGGAAAGGTTAGATCTTCCACAGCACAACGGGAGTAGAATGCACCCAAGGAGTAACGAGCGCACAAAAATGGGATCTCACACAAAACTCGTGCGATGGAGAAGTGAGCCATGCAGTGGGCTGTGAGGGTCTCTGTCCACCACAGAGCCTGAGCCTCCCTTTCCTGTGTGTGCTGCTCTCATCATTACCACAGCAGGAGCAAAACATTCACCATCTCTTTGTCGAATTAGCCATCATGTACCCAAGTAGAATTTATTACCTAACCCAGCAGGCCTAGTAATCCCTCTTTTGGGTCATGTTGTTGTTTTTGACACGCCACTGAAAATGTGCTTCCTGTATGGACATATACCTTCTAAAATTATTTGTCAATCCCTCTGTTCTTTTATTTTTCTATATGGCTGCTGTAACAACAGCACCAGGGTTCCAGTGCTGCCAAACCCTGGAGTACTGACTGGGTTTTGTGTTTCCCTATCATGTTTACTAATCGCCAGTGACCATGCCCCGATTCCCCTCGTGCGTTTCACCTACAGCATGTCTTTCCCATATAAGTCAGTGCCTTGCCCTTGTTCCCTGTTGAGTGTTGCTTGACCTCTCACTGTGTACCGGCTTGGTGTTTATATCCTGAAGATACATTATGTGCTCCATTGTGGTAGGCCTTTGTCTCCCTGTCCATTTCTAGATTCTCCTTGGCCCAGCACAGAGCCTGGTGTTTCTATTATTCCTTTGACCCAGTCATTAAATGCTGCTTCACACTTGAATCCCTATGTCTAAGCCTTTCTGTTGGTCTGGGCCTGACCTTCGTGACAGCTACAGACGTTCGCTGAAAATTTCACATCTCAATTCAGAGATTATCTAAGTGCATTCAATGACCATTGTGGCATGAAAATGTATCTATTACAAGAGAAAGTTAATTTATCCAAAGAAAATACTGACCGAAGGCTAGAATGGATGAAAAGTTTCCTTACCTTACAACACATTTGATCTGGGTCTCTTCGAAAGCAGTATCAATTAAGGTTCAGAGAATGTAGGTCTATTTAAGATGAATGAAAATCTCACTGAGGGGTAGGGAAGTCAATGTGGAAGCCAGATTACATGCACATTCTCAACTAGACAGATGACAAGAAAGCTGAGAAAATCATGTAATGACCACAGGTTTACCGTTCAACTTCATAAATCAACTCCTCGGGCATATTGCTTTTCACAACCTAGCTGGCTACCCGGTTTTTATCAAATTTTAATCATTTCATTTTTCACACATAAAGACACGTTAAACCAGTGTAACGTCTGTATGCACTACGGAGGGCAGTCACCTTGGCAGAGACATGGCATCCAGCGCTCCATTTTTCTCTATGATGACTCTGTATGAAGTGTTCCAGAAACACAAAAAAGACACTGACCACTATAAACATTCGTTAGTTTATGTCGTATTCAATGAGATGTCTAAGGATCTATTAAAAGGGACAAGTGTCCCCTTATCTGTGCATGGACATGATGATCCAGAAAGCAGTGTGCAAATGTTTCTACATTAGACTCACATTTCAAGGGCTGCTGTAACTTATTTTACATCCAGATAATACAGAAGCTTCAGCATGACAAGTTGCAGTAACTGGGCGTTCTGAGCAAAGGCATCGATGAGATTTCACACCAATCCTGGTACCTCTATTCTCTGTGTCATTTTCCAGAGAGTGCCGTTTAAAGATTGATTAGAGATAAAGTGCCACATGCTTTGGAAGTTTCACATCTCAGAAACATAAAAAGTACTAGTGAGTAACACCTACAAGACAAGAAGGTACAGATACACTCTGAAATGCTATCCAACTGGGTTGTCTTTCTTTATCAACTCCCTGCAAAACTGCAAAATTGTCTAAAACCAACACCCTCAGGGCAGCCTCAACACGACATAGCAGGTCTTCTAAAAGCAACATTCCCCATTGTGAACACTTTTGTTTACAGTACCCTCCAAAACTGTTGGAATGGCAAGGCCAATTCATTGGTTTTTGCAATACACTGAAGACATTTGGGTTTGAGATCAAAAGATAAACATGAGCCAAGAGTTCAGAATTGCAGCTTTTACTCTCTGTTATTTACATCTAGACGTGTTAAACAACATAGTACGCAGCAGCTTTTATGTGAACGCACCCATTTTTCCAGTGTGTAGAAACACTGGCGCATGTGACCAGCAGGTGTTTGCTTTTATGCGGGTATTTCCTACTGGAAAAAGTGAACAGCTCTGAATGTCTACTCTTGGTATTAGCCTTGGCTTTCATTTGTGAAGACTGCGTTTGTTGTTAAAAAGGATAAACTAACATGAAGACCAAGAAGCCATCTATGGGAGAAAAGCAAGCCATTTTGAATCTGAGAAAAGTGTGAAATTCAATCAGGGGCATTGCTCAGACACTGGACACAGCCAAAGCAACAATCTGGAATGTCCTGAAACCGGTGTACTGAGTAACAGACATCGAACAGGTCAGACAAGGAAAAGAACAACAGCTGATGACAGAAACATTGTGAGAGCTGTGAAGAAAACCACCAAAAACAACAGTTTGTGACATCATCAACAACATCCACAGGGCAAGAGTGAAGGTATCACAATCTACCGTTCGATGAAGACTTTGAGAGCAGAAATATAGATGCTGTACCACAAGATGTAAATCAGCAGTAAGAATCGGAAAGCCAGATTGGAACTTGCAAAAAAGTACAGAGATAAGCCAGAAAAGTTTTCTGGACTGACGAGACGAGGATTAACTTTTACCAAACTTATGGAAAGAGCAGAGTGTGGAGGTAGAAAGCATCTGAAGGTGCTGTACTATATTTTAGTCAGAATTCTTAAGTTTTGCTCAAATGATTCTACTTTATGGCCTATTTAGCATGTATATCCGGTATAAAACATTAAAAGCACTTTAATTCTGTGAACTGATGACATTACACTGCTGTAAGTTATCACCATGTCCTGTCCTGTTTAGCACACATTATATGAGGATGTTAGATGACTGCATTTCTGTTTGAAGATGAGCCGTTTTTGGGTGCCATTTTAACTGCAGTTGTTGTCATTTTGAGGCATTCCCAGGTTTGTGTTGGCAGGATTATAATTTAGATTATTTTTTTAGCAGTACTGGTGCGAACATGTCCAGGAATGAACAGGGTGTCTTTTCTCATGTAACTAAGCTTGTTGGAGTCAGAGTTTGACCTGTTAAAAAACAAAGTCTTACTTTCCCTTCTCCTTTTGTGTGTAGGCATACGAGTTCACTTCCTTAGGTTTGTTGGTTCAGGTCCCAGCAGGGGTACTGCTGTTGTACCTTTGGGCTGGGGTACTTAAACGTGAGTTATGTTAGTATTTAACACATTTACATTTTCTTTGCATGAGAAAGAAAGAGATTATTTTCAAGGGGCCATCACATATGGCAACCATATTTGTGTTGTTCTTTCAGAACTTGGGTCATCCTAAGGGCATGAGGATTGCTAAGATGAATGTGACCACATCAAACTTAAATGTTACAAAGAGAGCACATGTTAGGAACCATTTTGGTAGAAACATTAAAGTTTATGGTAATAAGATTTAACCTTGCAAGAAGTTGTCAATAACATTGCTGCTAAGTTCATGATCCAATATTGCCATTAAAGATAAGCTAAATATATCTGGACCTTAAAGTAAAGAGCAAACCAAAACCATTACCTTCTGCGAATAACATTAATATGTAGCCAAATAGTGTGTTTGTATGGTTTGAAGCAACTTCTCAACCATAAAATGTTCTATTTTGCTCACAAAGTTATTTTGTAGATTTTTTCCAAATTCACGGTAAAGGGTCAGACCTCAGGGTCAACCTTATGGAATTTTCTCTTATGTTCACTGGAGGACACATCAGAAAATCATTAATACAAACGCATGTACTTGATAGACAGACCATGTGGTATGATGCTATGATAAAGTCTCTTTGCAGTCCTACTCCACCCCGAAACATCAAAATTTTCTTTTTTTTTTTTTTTTTTACCTCTCTCTTAGGTTGGTCTTAACCTCCTTCTTAAAGCCATCTGCTACTTTTAAATGACCATGTGCTCCTCGTGAATGAGAAGCGTGTCGGCATCACCTTCACCGACACGAACAGCGGCTGACAGTGACGATGTTACACTAGCGACATCTAGAGGTAAAAGTAATGAGCCTCTGACATAGTGAACAGTACTAACGTGTTATAACAGCGAATCGTACCGCTGCAGTGATTCTTCTGGTATAACACTGCAATATGCTCATAAACTGTAGGAGTTATTCTCAGTAGGCTAATTTAACGCAGAAATCATTCCCTTGTAACATAACATACCCTGTGTTAAGGAGTCTACGCTTGCTATAAAGACAGACACAGACATACATATAATATTAATCCCCGAAGGGAAATTCGGAAAGCAGGTCTTCTCAATCCTAGTCCTAGGCTCCTGCTGCTGGAGCAGGATTTCATTCCAACCAGTTCCTGCTTTTCAGTGAATCCCGGTCTCATTTAATCATGCTCATATTTCCATCATTCTACAGTTTCCGTGTCAATCAGCATATTCTCAGTCTAGTTTATTTATCTTTGAAACACTTTTATTTTGTTAATGGATAAGACATTGTGATGTTGCTTCTTATTTCCCCATTTGTTGCTGATTATCACAGAAGTTTAACGCATGTTATGTCAGAGCTGCTCATTAGGGCCTAAAGGGCAGCAGTGACCTAATGCATGTTAGCACTTTTGGGAAAATTTGCACCAAACAGAGAAATAACTGACAAATCTCGAGAAGTCACATCACAACGTCTTACCCATAAAAAGAAAGAATATTTAAAAGATAAACCTTGCTGAGAATACACTGACTGACACAGTAAATCTCGAATGATGGAAATTAGGACAGGATTAAAAGAGATTGGGATTCACTTAAAAGCAGGAATTGATTGGAACGAAGAATTACACCCACAGGGGGGTCCGGGACCAGGACTGAGGACCGCCGCTATAAAGCCAGGCCTCGGTTGCCATTTGTCACGTGATCGTCTACAAAACGATACAAGCTTCAATACGAAACCTCAGCTCCCCTATATAGCAGAAAGACGCTTTGGCCACTGCTTCGCAAAGCATTATAAGCATAATTCTTATGAGCATAATGAGACCCTTGCTCTTCGCCTGTTGACCGGTCTGAGTGCATTGCCTGCTTAAACTCCGATTCAGATATGAAAGGCAAACAAACCAAAATGACATACAACAATCAATGGATCGTTGTTTCGTGCTATATAAGGTATGCTTACTTTAAAATGAAGTGAAGTTAAATGGAATTAAAATGTAATGTGACATGCCTGGTTAATAATTGTAAGCAGACTTTGGCGCCCTCTAGAGTAAAGGAAACAAGGCGTTCGGGGCGAAAGGAAAGGTAAAAATAATTAACAGGTATATTGAAAATGTTAAAATACATTAATATTTACAATTACCCAGATATACGGAACACTCGGAAACTGCACTTTCATATTTTATTAAAATACAGGAATACAGTAGATATAAAATATGAACAAAAGGTGCATACATGAAAAATGACAAATTAGAGGATTTACAGCATAAGGTGTGCCCGGAAAATTTTGTAAAATAAATAAATATAAATTAAACGGGAATTCAACATGTCAGAAAAAAATTACCATATTTTTTCCATTTTCTAAGGCACATTAAATATAATGCCAGAGAATCATGTCAAAAGAAATACACAAAAACATCTAACTCCAAAAAACTCTACTGTTACTAATACCTAACCTTAAAGTATTGTTCAATTCCATGAGCCAACCACTATTATATCAAGAGGTGTTACCTTCTAGTGTTAAAAACTCCCCCAACAGTACTTGTGAGCGACGTTAAAAGCAACTCAGTTTACGCACAGGATATATATAGTAGAGGAATTTAAAAGAATATAAATAACCAAACTGTGAATTTGTTGTACAACAATATGTGTGGAAGATAAAGCTTCACATTGTTACTTTTAATTGGTCAACTCTGGTAAAACACAAAAACATTGGCCACAGAGCTCCAAGGTTATAAAACGGGCTTTGGTAAAAACTTAAGTAGAAAGCTGTAATTAAAAGCTGCCCTGCAGATGACCGCAAGAATTCAACAAATGATTCAATAAATCCATTTTCTCATGCTTACTGTTCAAGGACTCGATTAGGTATAAAGGACATCTCAAATGTTTAAACTGGGCCATTTATTGCAACAAAGAATTGTTTTGGTTTTAAGCTGAAGCTTCCCTCTCTCACAAGCACAGAGAAAGAAAATCTGTCATGGTGTAAGGCCACAGCAAACAGCATCAGTGTCTTCAGGACTGAAAGCCAAACAAGGACATTTACAGGTTCTCAATCTCCTTTAATTTTTCTTGGATTTATCTACGGTGTCCAATATAGAAATCCTACCACTGTGACCAGTGTAATAGTCATAAGGTCTAACACACCCGTATCATTGCAAAGAGCGTGACATGGTACTCAATTAGAAGAGACATCATGCATTCTAGTTCATTGTAGAATCATTTCCAGATTAAAAAGAGCTCCATTAATAAGTTGGAGTTAACCCATTCACTATATGTAATATATTTAAACATTGCAATTTCTACAATATTACTTTACAGTAAATAGTATACTGTTTTACATCAATTTCCCCAAAGGTGACATTAATCTCAATACTCATTGTTAGTCACATGCAAATTCAGGACTGGTTTTGTACATGTCATCGGCTGGAAATGCATAAACACCCGTATTGAAGTTGTACTGTAACCCAAACCTCTCATAGTCTAGCAGTACGAAAGTATTAAAAAATATAATAAAAAAATAATAATAATAATAATAAAAAATCACTGCAGTCTCTGACAGGTTAATGTTGTGCATGACATGAAAACAAAAAGATAAAGGGAGGAGTCGAGGTCCAGAGTGAACTACCAAGAGTTCATACTATTACTCACAGGAGTTCGTCTAATCGAGAAACTCGTCTTTTAAAAAGGAAGCAAAAATAACTAGACGCAAAAGAAATTCATAAAATGCAAAAAAGGAGGGAAAAAAATACACAGGGCAAGTGCTTCCTAAATAATAGCACAATGCTGCTCCTAGTAAAAATCAAATCAATTCAAATTTAAATCAACAGGCTTGGGATTCATTGATGGAATTCTGCATATGTCAGTATATAAACTTTTACCCGGACTGAATTAACCATAAACATAATCTACAGGAGGCAATAAATGCAGTACAATAACATATTTACAATTGCAGGTACTGGCAATATATATAAAGAAAACTTTATACATAGAAAAGCATCAAAAAAAAATTGCCTTTTAAGGCCATATACAATAATTATGCCTCCTGGTTCTATAAATATCTCACTAATGCCCATAGTTTAAAAACAGCTCTTTTGCCTTTGTTTTCTCCAAGAAAGAAATTCATTTTACAAAAGATAATTATAATTAATAAACAGGGAAACTATATACCTCTAAGTGATATACAGCAAACTAGTAAAGTACAGGTTGGGGGGGGGGGGAGCAGGTAGTCTGCCACTGGAGACAAAGCTAAGGATCGCTGAGGGGGACCTCAGTGATGGCAGTCACCAGCTCTCCTTCAGGTCCTCAGGATGTGGGGCAGGAAGAGCATCTGGGGGGGGCACCAGTGCCTCCGGCTTCTTGAAGCTGCAGCAAGGCTTAAACAGACGAGGGTCAATCATCACCTCGCCGAAACGACCCTTGTAGACGATCCCACAGCACACTTTCTGCCTGCGGGGGGGAAGGGAGGAACACGTCATTCTGTGGTTTCTGTATTCTCCAAGACGTTTGTGCTGGCAGTGACTGGCCTCCATACCGCTTCCAGTAGCTTAGGTCCAAAAAGGAAAAGAGGGATGGCGTGCGACGCCTCTGCTTGGCCTCGACGTCAGAGCCGTCGTCCGACTGGTTGCTGTAACTGGGAGACCGGGACGGTGACATGCTGGAGGTGGTGCTGTGAGCGTCTGAGTCTAGAAGCCGGGAACAGGAAGAGAGAGCAGAGCCAGCATCAGCAAATGGACAGGAAACATCACGCCCCCCTGGTGACCACTCTACACAACAGCTACACAGTACAAGAACAGGTAAGCAGGTACCATACCACGGTGTACAGGGGAGAGCCCATAATAATTGATAAGAAATACCCACTTTGCCTTTTGAGTTTGTGTAGCTCTCTCAACTTGTTCTTCCTCTTCCCATCATTGGCCTTCAGCTTTTTAGGCTTGGTCAATTTGAAACCAGGGCCTGCTCTGGCATCCACCACCTGGTCATTGAAATAGCAGAAGATCGGTGCATCACTTTTTTGACACCATTCTAACCATAACCGTAGATTCCCAATGAAAAAAAAAAAAAAAGACTGATAAACCGGGAATTACATGGCTCCAGTTCTTCTTGGATCCAAGCGGAAGTTTCTTCCATCTCTTGACTAGCAGGACACATGCATTGCAGATGTCTCCTACCCGATCTTCTGCTAGCCTAAAAATGGAATTATAATAATAGCCTAATTTCATTTTCCAACATTACCTAAATTAGATAAGGCAAACAATTCTCAATATTTTAAGTACAGTGCAGCAAAAAAAAAAAGAAATAAAAGCATGTTTACTACAGTAAAAAAGATAAATAAAACAAAGGCACCAGACTTGGCTTTAAAGCACCAAATTCAAATGATGAAGGTGCCTTCTGCAGGTCTCACAACTTACCCAAAACAAAGCCTGAAGTTTTCTTCGTATCTGCTACTGTCTGTGAACCGAGAACTAGACGACTTGGTCTTGCAAATGCAACAACCTTCGTGGCTCCGATAAATCTTGGATTTGTGAAAACCAAACATCGCCGAATACGAGGGTCTCGGACAAGAAGACGAATCTGTGAGCAGATACAAAAGACCCAAGAACGTGAAGGACAAAATCAGGCGTGAATAGAGGAGCTATTCTCAGTGGTAAAGGAGCAGGGGGGCGTACACCACGGGCACTGAAGAGGGGTGTAATCATGATGTTTCATTCAGTTGATTTTCTGCTGTATCAGTGGTAAAGGAGCAGGGGGGCGTACACCACGGGCACTGAAGAGGGGTGTAATCATGATGTTTCATTCAGTTGAT
>JAACJT020000016.1:15318619-15339008 GCA_009936485.2 Gymnarchus niloticus | reverse complement strand
GCAGGCTCACCCCTCTCCGGTCGTTATCTAGGTGCAGGCTCACCCCTCTCCGGTCGTTATCTAGGTGCAGGCTCACCCCTCTCCGGTCGTTATCTAGGTGCAGGCTCACCTCTCTCTGGTCGTTATCTAGGTACAGGTGCTCCACGTGTTGCTTCTGTTTGTCTCTCCGCCTCCACTGCGCTGTGGCACTCCTCTTGGTCCACCTAGCACACAGCACCAAAATGTTACAACAATGTTAGTGCGATGTCACAGCAATGCAAACACTCACCAAGAGCTGAAACTACACGTTCCATTTTCAGCATCCATCCATCCATCCATCTTCCAACAGCTTATCCAGTACAAGGCTACAAGAGGCCAAGGGGCTTCTCCCAAGCAGCACAGGGCACGAGGCAAAGGAACACACAAATACACACACACATTTTTGGGCAGCAGGAAGAAGTGCCCAGTGGAAACCTGTAATACACGAGGAGGACACACAATGTTTCTGTTCTTCTGAGGATTCTTTTAACATTTTAATACTGTTTTGAAGCACCATTTTGGTCAGAGAGAAGTCACAAGACAGATCAATCTGTACAAGTGGAGCTGCACATCTCCCTCGTCCCGCGTCTCACTTGTTGCCGGTGGGCCCAGCTGAGAGCACGTCAGACTGCAGTCGTGGGAAGAAGCCAGGCTCATAGCGGCCCTGTCCAATCTTCATGTCCAGAAGGTGGGGGTGCAGTGCTGTGTGGTCGATCTTGCTCACCCTCGCCTCAATGGCCTTCTCTGCAGGCAGGACACGGGAAACAGAGCAATGGAGACTGTGAAGCACGGCGCTTTTCAGAAAGCTGATTTAAAAGGGCATTTCAACCCACCAAATAATCCCTTAAACTGCAATGATCATTCAAAAAAACCTCAGAAATGGACCAACCCAAAGATGGCTGTTCTGATTTTGCATGTCAGTTTCTGGATCATGTAACAATGAACCCCTTCTGAATTGACTTTCTAAAAGTACATTTTTAGATGAACATCTGGTAACAAAAAAACTACAACGGGGGAAAGATGTGGGTTAAACTAAATTTTTTATATACTGTATTGAGACAGACAGGTCAGGCAGAGACCCCAGTACAAGGACACAGACACAACACAAACAAGTTTGCAGGAGGCAGGGCACAAGAGGGAAGAGCACACAAAAAACAGGGAACAAGAGGGATCAGTGTACGAGGAACAGAACACAAGAGGGAAACGTGCATGAGGAACAGGGCAAGGAAAATGAGGCTGGACTTCGAGGGGCTCCGGACAAAGGGGTCTAATAAGCTGTTCACGGCACTGGTTCAAACTTTGAAGAGATACTCAGACAAGAGCATCTATGAACAGTTCACAGAAGTCGGTTCAATGACTGAACCCCCAGTAATAGAGCTGAGTGAGCTAAATAAGGGTGGAGGAAGGGGCAAGTTGTGACAGGATAACCGGGGGCAGACGTGCTTGGAGAGGCAATCAAGCAGTCGGGAGGCAGTACGAGGGCGACCCCTGGTGGAGTGCAGAGGTGACACGTATAAAATGGTTTTTATGTTGTTGAATGAATTCTTAATAAAAGAGCAGAAGTATGAATATTTATAAATTAAACCAGTGTCGCTGCCATGGAAACCAGTCCTCCTGTGGTCATACCTGACTCTTCAGCATTAGTGCACTTCTGGTACATGGACGTCCGCAGCGTGGGCGTCCTCACGTTGAGCATGCGGACCTTCTCCACACGCGCGTCGAACACCCTCAACGCGTGTTCCTTGTCCTCGTCGTCATGGCACAGAATCTTGCTGTCGATGAAGGAGGCGAATGTCTGCGTCTCCAGGAAGCGGGACAGGAATGGCAGGTAGGGCTCAGGCTGGTCCGATAGGAAAGAGGCCTGGAGGGAAACATGGTTCGTTTTAAGGTCGCGGTGAGAGACGGGGGGCATGTGCTGAAGAGATGAGCCCAATCATCTCAGCTTCAGGTGAGGCCTAACCCCACATCCTACTTCCCAAGGTTTCAGGCCTGTTTTCATTTGCATGTCTGCTTCTCACGTTTTGTTTTTGCCTCCTAGCCCATTTGGTTAAACCCGTACCCACCATTGTACCTAAAGAACACATTCCTCCCCCATGTCACGTGTTTGCCATCCTGCCTCGGACAAATTAACACACTGCAGATTGATTTTCCAAGGAGTGAACTGAATTTCAGATTCAACTAATTTCAGGATAATGGCCAGCCTTTTGGCATGGTTTGATCCGACAGAGCCGTAATCTCCCAGTCCGGGGTTCCGCTGAGCCAACTCTGGCTCTCACCTTGTCGAAGTTCTGCATCTGGTCGCGGTTGCTGAACCACGACTCTTTGTCCTGGCTGGACTGGATGACGAACACCTCGTAGTCGGCAAACATCTGTGTAAAGCGGTTGGCAAAGACCTCACGCATGCGGATGTTGAGCAGGTGAGCTGTCAGCTCCTCCTCGTCACACTGCACCCTTGGCTCCATACTGCTGCCTGAGTTTTCCTTTGCGTCAAGCTGATGGAGATGGGGGGAGGGGTGACGAGAGAGAGACGGTGCAGAAGAAAGAGAGAGATGGAGCAAGGGAGAGACAGAGAAAGAGAGAGAGGACAAGTCAGAAGGTAGGAGAGGAGCGAGACATTTTCATTATGTTATTTAATTTTGCTTAATTTTATTTAATCGCAGCACATTCATGCTTATGTTAATTTCATGTGAATATATTAAGAAGCCCATTTGGCAATGTTATGCAAATAATTTTATTAATAATGTTTCTAAAGTGAACTGAACTAATAGACAGAGAGGGATGTAAAGGGGGGATGGACAGAATGATGACTAGAGTTGGAGTGGAAGAGCAAGAAGATCACATCATGGTAGGGTAAGAGAGAAACGTCTGGCCTCATAAAGCCAGCCATCCCTCACTGGAATATTCTGTAATGTGGCTGAGCTGTTACAAGCCCCGTTTATCCATGGGCTGTAGACAAAAGCAGGTGGCAATTTGGCTCTGTAATCAGGGTTAACTGTCTGTTGCCCTGATGGTTTCCATCAGTGACAGGGAACAGAAGGTGTGGATTGTAAAGAAATGAAGGCTATTTCACAGCAAGGTTATTCAGATTAACAAGAGCAGAACAGGGCTCAGTTTGTGCCTAGTTGTTCCAGCTGTTCTCATGTCATTACTGCTCGTTATGAGAGACTAGAACACCATCATGCAAGAGGACCAGCCATTTCACATGAGGAGCAGATGGTACCTTCTGCAGGCTGATGCCGGTCCTTTTGACGAGGGCCTGCAGCCGGGCGATAGTCTCATTCTCCTTCAGCAGATCGAGCGGCGAGCTGGCCAGGTTGCCGTTGCGCCGGTCCGAGGCCACATCGCAGGCATGGAAGCCCCTGAGCCCGGCAACTCCCTCACTGCTGTGCAGGCTTCCCTCGGGGGGAATGCCAAATGCCATCAGCACCTCGGAAATCTCCTGGATGAATTCCAGCTTGTTGGGGAACTGTGGTAGGTCCTCCGGCAGCTCGATAAAGTGGTTGTCAATGTCCACAAAGCACAGGTTGGCCTACAGAACGGTGTGCATTTATTAGTTTAATACTGCCATGAAAATGATATAATGAGAAAACCAATACCAGGGCCTCTGCACTTCTCAGTTACTCCACCAGGGGGCAAATCGATATCAACACATCTTCACAGAAATAATGTTCTTTCAAAAAGGGAATGAACTGATTGTTCATAACTTTTTCATCGCGTGGTTCAGTGCATTTTGTGCTTGGTTTGGGTATTTTGCTTTGATGAAAAGATTAAAGGAGGAGTATTTCGATGAGTATGAAACCTTTTAAGAAAATGACCTTTAACTCTAGTGTGAATTAGTTAATTTATGCCAATGTAAAAAAAAAAAAAAAAAAGCTTTTTCTTGGTAGCTGTGATTCATATTTATATCACACCTTGGTAGAGGATAATTATTTAAGTGGAGGCAAACACTACAAATAAAATTAACTTCCACTTCACAAACATGAAGCACAATATTAGTTATCTGCAAGGGTAAAAATGTCAACATCACTTGCTCCTGACACTCACAACCCTTTGGGTAGCCTCTAACCATTTCTCAGAACTGTATGTGTTTTTGAATTTTTATGACAAAAATTATTTCCAGAAAAAAAAAAAACACAAACTGAGGAAGGAAACCCTAGATCTCTCGATGAAACAGCTGTATGTTGTGAGTGAAGCAACTCTTTAATGAGTCGATCCCGTAATGCAGTTTCCTGAGGCCCGAAGGAAGACGGGTCATCTCATGTCTTCACCTCTAAAGAATAAAACAACGGGCACCACAATAAATATTACAGCAACAGCGATAAATGTGATGCCGATGGCAACGATAGAGACTGCGCAGAATACGATGGTGGAGGGAAGCTCGATATTATTAAAAGTCTCAGGTGGCCTCGTCACAATCAGCCATGGTAGGACAGAAATGGGATTAGACTGGGCAATAACAGCCATAAGGTGATTAAATATGGAGAGGGGGGTGTTGGAGGTAACACACTTCTGCCTCAGTGACTTCAACTTGGCCAGGTATTTCTGAGTTGCACAGCTTTCTGCGGAGAATAACAGCAGGTGTAATAGGGAGAGTGGCATGGAAAAAAAGACAGAAGCTAGTAGAGAACAGGATCCAGAGATTCTAGGGAGCGTGCTCAGATGCGGGTACAGCGCATTCTGCACCCAGAAGGAAATCATAGATTTCTAGGAAATAAGATTTCTGAGTTACACTGTTACTGCTACCAACCTATACTGAATTTCCAGAAAATTCATTTTAAACCTGAGATCAGGTTGAAATCACTAAAGTGCACTGTTCTTGTACCCTTGAGCACGGTACATAACATTGTTTAGAATAATATCTAAGTGTACAGTAGGAGATGCAAGCCAGCAAAGTGTCCTTGAAGAGGAAAGAATTGTTGAAGGTGCTATATTGAGATTGACGTGGAAACACAGCGAAGAGGATGAAGATGAAGCATCTAGCCTTTCGGCTTCTTGGACACCGATACCTCGAACTAACGTCGGACATCTGCGACGGCACGCACCTCCTGGGGCAGCTCCAGCTTGGAACGGTCATCCTGACCGTTGGAGTGCAGGCCCATCAGATACGGCACGGGAGCGTCCAGGAAGTGCAGCAGTGAAGCTGGCAGGATGGGCACGTACACATGCTGCCATTGGAAGGGGAACATTAATGTGGTGATGCTCTCAGCCACAGTCATTAGCCTCTGGTAGTCTGGGGGAGACACAGAAACCCAAAGTCAACACCGGTGCGGTACGTCCTTCAGCTAGTCTACACGACATGTGTCTCTCAGGACACATATGACTGCTTTTGTTGTTAATTAACCATTTTTAATAGTTAAACATAAATTAACAGCTAAATATTTTTTTTTCTTGCATTTCGACTTCTCTTGCTTTGCATCATTCTTCCTGTAATACCATATTTTAACTTTGGTGCTTGACTGTATTATGAAATTATTTGTAGTTCATTGGCCTTATTCTTCATTTGTATCTGAAATGTTTTTATTGGTGGGTGTTGTAGTGGCTTCACATCTCCAGGGTTGTGGGTTTGAGTCCTGGTCCCAGCATAATGTGTGAGGCGTTAGCATGTTCACCCTGGGGTTCTTCCCAGAGTCCAAAGGTTGAGGAGGGTTTGTGGACACTCTAAATTGCTTGGTGGGTGTGTGTGTGGGTGTGTGTGTGTCCTGAAGGTAGACAGGCATTCTATCCAGGGTGTCCCCTGACCTGCGCCCTATGCTTCCTGGGATAGGTTCTAAGTTTACTATGACCACTTACTGGATGAACCATTATGGACAATGGACAGGATTCATTAGCACATTCATATTTTTTTTTATACAAGAAGCTCCTTTCTGTTGGGCTGCTTTTCAGTCTAATACTGGACAAAAGGGACACCAGCAAACAGACTGCCTGGCCCAGTGTCCGTATGGGGGGCATCTCCATCACTACAGGGGGCAGAAGACAGCCACAGCTTTAAACAGCAAGAAATGACCAGGGTTAATGCAGAATGAAGCGGTGGCCATAGCAAAACCAGGTTCCTGTGCTGTGTGTGAAGGGTCATAAGGACAGCGCTGCTCCACCGTCCGAGGCTGCTCATTGCATCGTTGCACACATATAGTACAAGTATGCTAAATCCACACACGCACGTACACAGACAGCGGGCGTCTTCTGTACAGCTGTGGTTTGGTTGTGATTAGTCTTCTTCCCTCCGGCTGCACCTGCTTATTGTTTGCTATTCCATACTACCCCCCCCCCCCCCAATCCTTCCCAGTAACGGCTCATTATTCCCTTCAGCCACCATTGCGCTCTCTGCGCCCCGCCCTTCAGCCTGCCACCGACTCAGGGAGCGGAATGCTAATGCGGCCCGTGGAGCATCAGGTTACAGTGTCACACCGAGGGCCAGGGGGAGGGGCGCCACCCCGTCTGGATCCCAAACATTCCTTATTTAGGAAACGAGACCGAGGGAGAGGTGCCACTTCCTCAGCCCTGCTGACAGCGCAGACGCCAGCGCTCCACGTGCAGCTTGAGAACACCGAGATGCTAGGAGGCCAGTACTGTGTGTCCATGAGTGAAACGCGGGCAGACGCTTGTCCAGTGGTGTAGATATTCATACGCCTAGCAAAGTCTTTTGCTGATTACTCTGCCTCACAATTATGAATCATAAATTTTGAAGTGGCATCAGTACAAGAAAACACAGTTGATTTTTGTGACGGCCCATACATGTCATACACCGCCATCAGCCTACATTAATAATCCCCAGGGGCTTAAGCCCTAAGAATGCCCTGCATAAATTCTGCAACATTTAAACTTCTGGGGGAGAAGGATGATGTCATCTCCAGCCAATGACACTGATGCTGCATTAGTGTCACCCTCCCTTTTGTAGATGGTTGCTAAGCAATAGCACAGCACTGCATCTAAAAGGCTTGCCTGCGTTCCTCACATTAACCCTTTCACAGTCATGCAAGAACATTTATTTATTTAGCAAATGCCTTGTCCAAAGCGACATAGAGATGAGTCAGATGACATCACATGTGTGGTCTCTGTGCTTTAAAGAGCCTTTAAAGAGCTTTAAAGTGACATTTTTGGTTTTAAGACCTTGGAAGCCACCAATGATGATCTTCTAGCTCTAAGAACTGTAAGATGAACGAAGTTTGATACACCACACAGGACATGAGGGGCATTAAAGGCATCACAAGCCATTTGCCACACAGGCCTTTGTATACCAGTACTAAATTAAAACAGATATTCTTTTGAACAATCTGTTTCTGTTTCAATAGTTACCTTTACACTCCTTAGTTTAATGAAACCCATAATGGCTTATGATGCACAGTAATTCCAAAGTATTTATTCTTTTCGTCAGAAAATCAAAACTTAAGGTAAATTGTAAAATCTAGAATTCCCAGCTCTAGATCAATAAAGTATCGGCATAAAAAAAAAGATTTTAAGCATGTTAATGAAACGCAGAGCACGTCACTATTTATCAAGTGATCATAAAAACTTGAAATTCCTGATGTTTAACTTGCAAATATGGGAAACACTAAATATTACCCTTTAAGAATGGCATTGTAATCAGATTCCAGAATAAAGTGTCTTTAATGTAGAAAGCACAGGCACAACTGTACGACAAGAATGAAGGGAGTACACAGAGAGTGTTAAGAGAGATGGCCCTGACTGCAGTCAGGCAGAGAGCGGTCTCTCTGTGGGTCAGACAGGGGCCTTGGGACAAAGAGGACAGGAGGGGACGACGCTGCAGAACCGGAGCACAGTGGAGGAGGAAACTCGGCCTGCCTGGAGACTGACCCAGGCTGGCTGAAATAGACTCGGCACTGATGACACGTGGTTTGCTCATACTTCCTTTTGGAGGGATGATGTCATCAGGATGACAGAAGCAAACACTCCAGGCTCTCGAAATCCTGGACTCCGGTGCAAGCGGACAGATAATAAATCAGTAAGGGTTCTAACGTGTTTGTTAATCAGCAGGGATTCAAACGTACTGGACAATGTATGAGTCAGCCTTGGACTGGCATCTCATCTTGGGTGTTCTCCTCTCATTTTTCAGCACATAAGATTGAGGCCAAATTTGTTTGACCTTTTCCAGGCAAGAAAAGGAACACATATTGGATATTTTAAATTCTTAAAAGCCTGGTCAATTTTTTATTCAGGTTCAATCAGGACACTTTAATCACCATGGGCCAATTTCTCATTGTCAGATTCCTTATTGCCTTTTTTTTTTTTTTTTTACAAGAGGAGAAAAATTATTCTCTGTCATTCTCACAGCATGACACACAGGGTGCACCTTGGGATGTATCATACGTCCTAAAAATTCGGACTAATTATTTAAAAATAACACAAATACCATACTTAAAAATTGAAGGACATCCACTCATTTTCCATAACCATTTAGACCTGGATGGGGTGCATCACGGGGTGCACAGACACACTCATTCACTCATGCACAGACTACATGGGGAGGACCTGTAATCTCCACACACACACAGCTGGATATGGCACTGAAGGGTCTGTGTCACCCACTGAGCCTCCATTCCATGCAATCTATGGTCAAGTAAAACAGAATACAACTGACATTTAAATTAAACAAAAGGCCTTATTACTAAATGATTCCCGTGTTCCCGTGACATTTTCAGTGACATTGATCGTCCCAGAACATGAGTGAACGGCCGGATCTGGCACAATGCTTCTGGAGTGGTGCTGGCCTGTGTGTAAGAAACCTTTACAATGCACTGAGGGTCTAACTAAAAAAAACACAAACAAAAGACACCACCCCAATATCACACAGAAAACTGAAATTCAATAATTGCGATTTATCATTCTGTATTCCTGAAAAAAATCCCCAAATACTTTTTCTTCAAATGTAATAAATCAATAAGGACCAAAAAGGTGGCCGAGCGGAACCCCACTGCAGCCCGGATCCTTTCAATTCAGAAACAGAACACAGGGTCAAAGCAGGACCACGGCACTCACGCTGGGAGTAGAGCAGAATCTGGATCTCCAGCAGGGCGCAGGTAAACAGCTGCAACATGTTCTCCACACCCAGGAGCTCGAACACCTCGCCAATGGGGAAGTCAAAGAGAGGCAGTTCGACAGTGCTGGGCCGTTGGCACACCACGGGCCCATAGACGCCCGAAAACTTGAGGGAGCGCCCGGGTGGAGGCAATGGTACTTCGTACAGCACGTTGTAGATATAGCTCTCTAGGGGCAGGGGTGGGGGCTGGGCGGATGTGACAGCCTGATGGAGTTGCAGTAACACCTTGCGGCACGCCTGCGGGAAGGCCAAGGGCGCCAGGAGGCAGATGCACTTGGAGGCGAAGAGCGTGTCGCGGCCGATGTCATAGGAGTCGAAGCGCTGCAGGCGCGGGGCCTCGTGCCGCTCGGCGTTGTGCATGTGGTACAGTGTCTGCATGGCGCTGCAGATCTGCTTGCTGGTCACCTCTTCGTAGAAGGTGAGGGCGAAGCCGTAGGTGCGGGAACCGTCCTCACGGGTGATGATGAAGGAGTGGAACTGTGGATCACGTGGGTCCGCCTGCGTCCGGAATGACAGGCCCTTCGGCATGCAGAGCTGCAGGAGGTACAGTCATTACAGCCTCCCCGTCAGTGTAGCCCCTTAAATGAACAGTGTTACCCAAAGACCTGAGTACTCAGGCTCATATCCTGAGATGAAGGCCTTTAGCAACTGACAGAAGAATAGGTAGAACAAAACAATATGGTATTACCTTAGTATTCACATATAACACTATTTATATACAAAAATTAATATACCAAGTTAGAAACCACATTTTTCCATGCATTGTAGTATAAAGGACATGAGATATTAAACTCAATTAAAGCGCCTGGTCTGAGTTCACCAGCTTCTGGAGGATCCCACCCTTGCACAGAGCCTAACCACCCCCTCGCTACCCCACGTCTCACCATGCCCACAGCATCTTGGTCGAAGGGACTCCACTCCACATTCTCAGGGTAGTGCGCTAAAACTTTGGATTTGAAGGTTCTCCGTAGTGGACTCTGGTCAAAATTCTCACCTGGGAGGGGTATGGGAAATAACGATCAGGGTGGGGTGGATGGGCGAGGAAGCAAGAGAGCTTAGGCAAGCATAGTTCACACCCACGCTGATATGTGGAATGCAGACGAAGGGCGGGGACAGGGGTGTCCAATCAGAGGCAAGCTTAAGGTGCAAGACAACCTCCCAGGGAAACCAGGAAATGAGCACAGTTATAGAGGGGCATAAAGAGCATATTGCGGAAGAGCTGCAACCTTCGACCAGCAGGCTCAGCGTGTGCATGGATGAGACAGGTACACTGAGGGCAAGGATTACTGAAAGTGACCAAATCAACCAGAAAGGTAACCAAAGACTTTTGCAATACAGTACTTGAGTGACAGAACTAGAAATTAGAGTCTATAAATGAATTTAATATTCTGCCATTAAGAAAAATGGACGTTTCATCATATAAAGTACAGAAACTTAGAAGGGTGCACACAGGCCGTTTCTGGAACTGTAGAAGGTGGCAGTCATTACAGCAATACGGTTAGAAAAGAAAAACAAGAAACCAGCCAAACAGTCAAATCAAATGGGGAATTATAACCAAAAAAAAAGGTGCTGCAGACATATCCAGTGGAGCATAGGTGCTCTTGGTGGATCACACAGATCATTCAGGGGTGTGAGGTTAAACGCCGGGGGGGGGGCTGCAAGTGAAAGGTACAGGCAGTGATTGTCGCTCAGCAGATGCCGGAGAAGGAGGACAAGGAGAAGGAACAGGATGTGCGTTTATGTTCCCACCACTGGCTCGCTTATTGTAAATAGGCAAAGAGGCAACAGGGCTGTAGAACAAGGGCAGGGGTCAGAGGTTAAAGGTTAAAGGGGTCACAAGCAGAGTGCAGAGGATACCAGTGAAATGTAACCAGAGGGGTGTGGGTGGGTTACCTGTCTTCTCACTCGCCGACAACTGTGTAGCCCCGTCATTCAATTTAGAAGTCTGTATATACTGGCATAAAGCTACATGACAGATAAAACAAAGGTTAATGACCTGTCTGCAAGCACTGCATTTCCGCAAGCCCACCTATTGTGTACGTTTGCAGGCAGAGCAATGGACATGCTAGATAGAGGAACGCTAAGATTGGCTGAACTGCATAAAGTCTGATATAAAATAGATCCCAGTGACTGGTGTTAATCCTTCAGTCTCTGTGCAGAGCACTAATTAAATGAGTGCAGATATGGTCACTTATTGACAGTTATAAGGAGGGATTATATTAAAAGAATCCTTTCAAAAACTGTTGAACATTATCAAACACATGAATTATTCCCACGTCAACTATAGGGGTTGTCAAAAACGAGACTGAACAAACCTTTCAACTAGAGGGTGGACCATGTCTTAAGCACAGAGCCCCATGAGCACACTCCCATGATCTCAAAGAAACGCTGAGGAGGAGAACTGAAGACCTTAAGTGAAACCATTGGCATGTTTTCGCTGCATGGTACCAACTCGACTCGACTCAGCTCGACTCTACTTGCTTGATGTTCCGTTTCCATTACAGAAAGCTGGTGGTCATGACTCTGCACGCAATTCCCGTAACGTCATCTTAACGCGACAAACAGGAAAGAACAATGAATGATATGGAAAGGATTCCATATTTGATTCTTAGCATGTGGCTATTTGTCACAGCAAGGAGAAAACTTTCATTTCAGAAGAGGCTGAGTGCAGCAAAACAAAACACCCCTGAAAAACGGTGGTCTACTCGGTCGAACACCCAAACAGACGGTCAGTGGTGGAGACTTTACAAATAGGGAAAGATCTGAAACACACATACACAGCGTACCCATTTTAATATGTAATAGCAGTTGACCACGGTGTGGCTTTGCGGGCGTTCATATCAATTAAAGTTAAAAACAACAGACGGTCAGTCGAATCCAAAATAGCTTGCTAAAATGCTTTGCCCAGTATACCCCGTCGTGTGTTGATGACGCAGTGCTGCTGATTCTCTCGGACCAATCAGTAGCCTGCAGCGTTTTCACCTGACTGTCATAGTACCCACTCAGCTCGGTCAGAACCGTGGCAAAGATGGGACCAAAAAATAGCACCAGGTACTAGGTACTATCCTCAGTTTTTCCAAATGGAAAAGCAAAAAGGTGAGTCAAGTCGAGTCGGTACCATGCGGTGGAAACGCACCATATGACTCAGTGTGAGAAGAATGGGGAAAAACATGCTTGGAGGGCCAGACTCAGATGATTAGGGACAAAACATCACAGTGATGAGGCAGCTGAGGCCACAACAACGAGAAACCAAGGTCAAATTTCCACAAGTCTTAGGACATTTACAAGTAGAATCAGTTAATATAAAGTAATATGTCTGAACACGAGGAAACGGAAGAAAAACCCATAAAGAATTAAAAGACCAACTGAAGTTTAACCTCTCCTGGTTTTACCAAACAAATCCAAATATCATTTGAAGCCAACGGCATTCTCTTCAGGCAGTAACACGTGTGTTTTATGATAGCACGGACTTGACAGTAAAAGGATTAAAATGTACCCGTCAGGGAGCTGGATCTAAGAAATGAAGTGATGGATGTCGATGAGTCAGAGTGGCATTGGTGGTGGGAAAGGGAGGGGGACCGCAGGCTGCCGATTCAATGGTGCCAGGCTGCAAGCCGGGTCCGGACCCCCCTCCTAGGAGAGCGGCACTTGTGCATCTTCTGGGCTTTCGGCCCACATGCGAGTCCTGACTCATCGCCGCCCCGCAGCCAGCCTCCTTGTGCCCGCCACCACGCAACCTGCCCAGTCACGTGCCTACACACCTTTCTGAGGGACTTGCATCATGATCCCAAAACAGTGGGAAGGTCTGGATTTCCTGAAGGCCCCCACCCCCCATGAGGTCCGCCCTTGGAGCCTGCCCACGCACCACCCATGAATGGCTCTGTTTCCGTCTCCACCCTCAAGAGGGACACCATCTGATCTAGCCAAGTTAAAAGATGCTACTGTAGTCACATGGTCGCACTCTCTATGGTCAGACAAACACTAATCCGGCTACGATGATCTGGCACATAGATCCACAACCCAGGCTTTGAGAGCTTCTGCATGCTGAGCCCAACCATATGCCGGAGGACACCTCGAAGATAACCTCACATGCTCAGAGAGGTCCAGCAGCAATCAGCCATGATGAGCCTTCGTGCAGAAGAAGACAATTTGCGGATGTCAGTGGAGGGTCATACATAATCTGTTTTTGACCTTTTACATATACATACAAATTATTAAGCGAAGAGTGTTCCATGTTGTGTAACAGTTTCTTTTCACCAACAGAAAACACTTCCTTAAAGGTTACTGCTGAAAGATGGTCTAGACAGCCCTCTAGTCTAGACAGCCTGAGGCACGGTGTTTATGAGCAGCTTTTCACGACATGTTACTGACAAAACATTACAGACAAAAACATTGTTACTAGGCTAAAGTTTGCCATTCCCCATCCAGCCTAATGAGCAACACCAACTGAAAGTTGGACCCTGTGACTTTACAACTCACATTCATGGTCCCATAGATTGGAGGGGGGGTACCTCAATGTTGCTTCAAACTGTCTGTGTGGAGTTTGCATGTTCTTCTCATGTCTTGTGGGATTCCTCCAGGTACTCTGGTTTCCTCTTGTATTCCAAAGACATGCAATTATGTTATACATAGTTTCTAAATTGCACCTAGAGTATGACTGCGTGTGTACATTTGTGCAGTGCGATAGCCAGACATGCCATTCAGGTATTCTCCAATGTTGTGCCCTATTCAGCCATCCACCACAGTCTCAAGTTTGAACACCCTGCCACAGAAATCTAAGTAGGGATGACATATGAATCATTCTTGCATTGAACAAGATCAGTGTTGCCCTGGTAGTCCATGTGATTCCTTTTACATGAATGTTATTCCTGGCAGAAGTGACTAAGAATGCAACAGAAATCGTCAAGTTCTGCCCATGAAAAGGATCACCTCTGATTTTTTTGGGGGGGTAATATTTTCATAGTTCACATCCAGGCCAAACAGTCACATTAGGATATGGCAGTATGATGCTGACATAAGTAAAAAAATAAAAAAAAAAAAGTTACATTCTGACATAACTAGCGATTGGACAAATGAGGCTTTAAAACCCGTGGTGGGTGGGTGGGTTTCGATAACCTGCATTGACTGGTAATATGGGATACTCTCACCTACCAAGGGTCTTCAAACCTCATTTGTCCCATCGTTAGACATAACATAGAGGCAAAGTTTCCCATATATACTAAATGGAAGTGACTGTAACATGAAATTGAATCAGAGTAAATCAGTTAGACTAACTACATCTGAAAGACAAATTAAAAAAACAGACCAGTGGCAATGCAAGCAAGGCTTTCAATGCAAGGAGTCCAGTTTCCAACAAGCAGTTGCAGGAGTGCACCATTTGCAACTGAAAACTCAAACTTATTCATGTTTGTGCCAGATAATGGACATCTTCACATCTACTGCTACGTACAACAAGTGAAGCAGATCCCTTTGAAGTCTGGAGAGACTTTATACACAAATGTATGTGTGTACATAGTTGTAAATTATGATCTAAAAGTACATTCTCCAGGATGTAGGGTCCATTTACAGTGCGGCAGGCAAATTTAGTATGGAAATGACTCTGCACCACTAATACCAACGATTTTTCATCTAGCTCTGGTATGAGGATGTCACATCTCTTGTAGTGTGTACCGAGTCTTCAGGATGCCACACACACACAAACATGCAGCGAGTTGCAGCCCAAAAGCCAGTGGAGCCAGTCCTCAGAATCTCACCCCCCCCCCAATATTTGCTGAATTTGGTATCAAGAACCCACCCACTTGTCATATGTTCTGTGCAGCCCGATGTCAGGAACACGGGGGTCCCTTTAAATGCAAAACACAGAATATATGCGACAGGCTGACGTGTGGTGATAGTGACGCATGCCGAGATGCTGTGACGGCGCCTCGAGAAATCCTCCAGAGAAGCGGGTGTGGGCAGCGACAGAGAATGAGAACAAAAGAGGAGGATGGGAGGAAAACAGGGATGACGCCTTGAATGCAGTGGGGGTGGGACCAACACCTGCAGGCACACTGGCCAACCTGAATTAGGGGCAGGTAGGAAGCCCTGACCAAATCCAGGGAAAACAGGAACAAGGACTCCCATATAACCCATCAGCGGTTGTTGATGGCAAACTGCACTGACGAGAGAAAGAGGAGCGTGGGAGGCTGGGTGTCCATAGACACCCTGCAGAGGGGGCCTCTGTCGTACTGTGGCTCCTACTCACTCTTCTGCGCTGACGATAATTTTGTATGACCACGTGTGACTGCAATGCTGGATTCCTGACAAACAATGCAGCAGGCGCGTGTGGGGAACAATTCTCTTGAACGACTGACAGTGTTCTAACATTTTTGAAAGGATCTTTTTAATATAATCCCTCCTTAAAGTAGTCAGTGAATCATCAGCTCCCTCATTGGAAGAGAAGTGATGTATTTCATAAATTGGTCACGTATCCACACAATTGCTTGTTCTCAGTCTTAGGGGTTCTACTGTTGGTGAGAGACTCAAGCACAGAGTTCCACCTTCAATGAAAGAGAGTCATGTTAACTGCTGGAAACCCTTTAGATTTGACAACAGAGAACCTAGCACCTCCCTTCGGTGTTTCAAACGTCCCTTTGGCATCCTTGTTGAAAGACGCCTGCCCCCAACCCCACCTGATACATGTAAAGCTGCAAACGATTTTGAACAGGAAGAGAGAGTCTGGAGGAACTAAGGTGGAGGGGGAACAGGTGTGAAATGTGGTGGGTTGCTGACATGTGTGTAGGGATCTTGATTCCAGAGATGGTGGGACCGCTTTGGGGCAGGTCGTAGTAAACGTGACGAATGGCAGTAGTTAAGCGATGCCTACTCCGTGACAACGAGTGACAACCGGGCAAGAAGATTGTGGGAGGAACCTCTGCTGTTTGACAAAACCATGTCTCGAGATGTAACGCACGGTAGTTTAGACTCATCTCTAGACCCAAGAGACCTATGCTTATTAATATTTATTACATACGAGTACTCACTGAAATACTTAGCTTTGTATTTTATATTACTTCTGAAGCTGTGAAAGTACCCATTTTCAGCGGTCATCAATAAGTATTGCATTTCCGCTACTATATCTAAGAATTTTTTTTCAGAGCACCAAATTTATTACCATTTGACTGTTTCCCATTGCAGTACAGAGTCATGGGGGTCTGGAGCCAATCGCAGCCAGTCCATCACATATACGTTTTTGTAACCGGGATGCCTGAAGGAAACCCTAGCGATATGAATAAAATATACAAACTCAAAGCATACACATTGTTATTCTAGTCATTTCTAAGCTTCTTAGCTAACCCTAAGCCTAACTATGACAACCCTAACCCCTACCTAGCCCTAACCTTAGCCATAAGTAAGCCAACAAAAAGCAAGACTTTTGGCTCTTTTGGTTTCGGTAAAAACGGCAGGCTTATATTACCTCCTGGGATCATTTTTTCCCCACAACGTACTATAAACATGGTATGCGCGCACACACACACACACACACACACACACACACACACACACACACACACAGGGAGGCAGGGCATGAACCCCCAGCCTTGATTGTGTGAGATGGCAGCCTTCCCCTCCACATTGACCCTTGCTGTTCTTAAGATGCTGTCTTTTAAATCTCCACATGTTCCCCTGTATCTGCTCATCTAAACCAAGTGGCTGCTGCTGGAATATGTTGTGCATATTTCATTGTTTTCATTTCCCTTCCTCTGTGTAACTGTGGATCTCATTGTGATTGAGCTTCTTGGCTGTTATCACAAACGGTTGTCTTAGTCTTAGGTACTGTAACATGCACAGTTGAATAATGGTTAAAAATGAAAAAGTTTGCCTTCCCACCACCAGTGGAACACTATCCTGGTTATGTACACCGGTGACTTTTTATTTCCCAGTGTGCTAACATGCACGTATGTGCCCTGTTATAGGCTGGCATGCCGAAGAGCCACAGAGTACACAGCTGTGACTCACCATGACTCAGCGCTTCCCTCTTTATCCGGACAGAAACTGTGCCTGATCTCGCTGACAGCCACCATGGTGCCACGCTCCCCACGCTGAGGACCCATGCCTGCCCCCGTCAAACCGGCGATGCACGGCTCACAAACCTGGTTCTGTGCGAGGTGGCCTAACGCCTGGAGCACCGGTGGGGCCTGGGTAGCCAGCTAGAGACCCTGGCTGAGGACACTGCATAACAATGATGTCACTGACACATTTCGAGTCTGGCAGATGTGGGCAACAAGAGATGCGTTCACTGCGATGACTGAAAGACCTTAATCTGCAATGAGGCCACTTTAGTGATCATATGTAGGACCGTAGCTAAGAATTCTGGGCCCCCTGAAAGAATATCGCTTTGGGCCCCCAAATATATTCAGCTGTGTGCAACACACTGTGCAGCATATACAGTATATTCTAGGGCTTCCCTCCAGCTATGGGTCCCTTGAATCGTCAACAATTTTCACCTGATTAATGAAGTCTTCCAGGTCTACATGGTATCTAGATTCTTTACACAAGACCAACTGCTGAGTGGATGGCACAGAAAAGTCCATCGTCAGCAAACAGCAGAGTATTTACAACAGCCACTTATTGGCCTGCCAACTGTTCTTCATCAGATTATAGGACATTTCCTTTGAAAACACGGTAATATTGTGTAAATGACCGTATCAGATCTGTGACGGTAACACGGTGGTCTTATTCCAGTCACGACTCAAGCCCAGCCGTGAATTAAAAGCACTATTTCCGCAGTATTAAGAGGTTCGTCCATCTGCTGGAATCGGCAGGCAGAAAACCAGCAGCTTTGCATCTGAATGAATATGGAGTATTCAGATGAGCTGCAGGGCTCCAGAGAACAAGCCAGAAACTGGGCCCAGTCAGGGGAACTCGCGAGTTGCCGAGAACATAGACGTGTGACATACACCTCCAAAGGAAAAGGGCATCGTGTTCATAAAGGATAACCTGGTGCCATCGTGTGGGACACAGCATTCATGAAAGAGGTGTCCAGGACAGAAATACAGAGGCTCTCACAAGGACAGGAGCTTAAATGCTGCCCAATGGACCACCGGGCTGACTCAGGGCCTTCCCGAGAAGCGGGGGGAGGGTAAAAGCAGGAAGAGAAAGGCTGTTTTGGCAGAAAGAGAAAACGAGAACTAAAGCAGGGCAAAATCAGAACATATGAGTTTCTAGGTGAAAAACCACTTCCGACATTTCAGAGAAAAATACTTCAGCTAGCGAAATTACTTGGAGAACATAAACGGTAGGCAAGCGACTCACGACAGAAAAACGGTAGTTCATGGGTTCTGAGTGCTCAGGGAATAAGTTACGGAATTCCAAAAAAGAAATTCCATCCATCCATCCACAGCTATTTATCCTGGCCAAATTCATAGGGTGGCCTGATATTTGTTATGCAAGTAAATATTGGGCTAAAGGACGGAATGGGATGGGAAGGAATGATCCGATGCATTCCAAAAGCATCCAGAAACCTCGTGAGAGGATCTCGATGTTCTGTGCCGATCTGCTATATAGACAGCGAACAGTACGATGCCATAATGACAAAGTAAGCGCAGTTCCATGTGGAAGAGACAGGGGGAGCCTCTGAAAGCTTGGCTGCTGAGAAACGCACCCTTAGTCTCGGCATGATTAGTTCCCAGGACCAGATGTCTGTCTGTTTACTGAGGGGCCTGACGGGAAACAGATAAACTGGCTCCACACTTGCCCAGAGGGCCCCTCACCCAGAAACTAATTAGTTAACCTTCCAATCCGCTTTTAATGAGGTTTGAAGATCACTGACTTGCATCTTCCAGTACCATTTTAGTGGGAAGGACGGGCTGCGAGGTAACTAAGGTATACCACTGTCATAACAGGAAAGTTACTTTAGTGCCACGAAAACCATCGCAGTAAGGGGTTTTTACAGCCTTTATTATTTAGCCACAAACCTCTCCACTTGCAGATGAACGTCTCCCAGATATTCCATTTTCTCATCTCAGAATCAATAGGAGTGTAATTTCCCATGATATCTGTAATTTGCCATGACACATGACACATTGCCCTCAAAGGAAAGTAGGGAAAAACTGAAACCAGCCCAACCTCTTTGATACAGGTCCATTATCGTACAATGACAGCACTGTCATGAAAAGATACCACAGACCAACTTCAAGATAAACTGAAGCTAGTATTTCCTGGACTCCTTCCACTTTCAATTCCCTTCTAGTCTTGGGGACAAACATGTTGCTCAATGTCGAGCTTCTGCTCTCTTGATGGCAGAGGTCAGGCAACTGCCTTAGAAAGCCATCATAGCATAGCTAGCAGGTCAGGGAAGGTGGAAAACTGCTCGGTCAGTTGGCAGGGTCGGGCAGCCCCCACCAGGCTGTGGCTTCTCCCAATGAGTAGCCCAATTTACTTTGGGGGCGAGGGAAAGTTCTCCTACTATAGCATCAACGCCCGCAGCCTGCAGCAGAGGAAAGCCCCACTTCTCCACAGATGAAACCACAAAAGACACTGCAGAAAAGGAAGGACAGACAGACACAACACTACTGATGTGAAACCCCCTTTGAAGCCATGCGATTCGCCCAATGTGGTAATTCCATACGTATGTATACTACTTACTGTACATGATGTACTTAGTCAATAGAGAGGGTAACACCTTGAGAAAAAATAGAGACACATTAAGTTTGGGAATTTACTCAAATTTCTGGCAATAGGATCTGGATTCAACAGCAGTGTTAATACTAAGCTCTGAATGGTCGGTTACTGAGTCCACAGTAGATATAGATCAGCTTAAAAGGGGATTTGATGAGGAATGGCAAGCAACAGGGGCCAATGTTAACCGTTAAAGACTGCTGCTTCTCGCAAAGACTTCTGTTGGTCCTTCCCCTGTGTACTCAACCAATCAGGAAGCAGGAGGAGGGAATGCTTATCCCATGGTAGAGAAGCCTTTTAATCTCCGGTGGAGAACTGAGAGGCCTTTCATGGGTTCCCAGGACAGGCAGCTGGTAGAGAACGGGCCATTCACGTCACCCAAGGACCACTTCTCCTTAGAGGATCGGGCGGGATCCCTGGGTCACTTTATCCAAGTCAGATGTTTCTATAGACACGACATCCCAGCCAAGGCGGAACATTAAACCAAGAACGGATGAGCAGCCCCAGACCAGGAAGCTGCATGGGCTTTGCAGCCAAACAAGTGGATCGGGGCGGAAAGGGGGGGGGGGGGGGGAACCGGGCGACACCCCCACAGCAGGCCGGGGGGGGGCCCCCCGCGGAGAGGGCGGGGGGGGGGGAGAACCGCCCGCCCGCCGG
>JAACJT020000016.1:15284711-15300723 GCA_009936485.2 Gymnarchus niloticus | reverse complement strand
CCAACCCAACAAAAAAAAAAAACCCCAACCCTGTGTTTGAAGGGAAAAAACCAGCCTTTTTCCCCAAAACTTAAACCACTTTTTTCCCAAACAACAAAACTGATGCCACCCCCCCCCCCCCCCCCCCCCCAATGGTACGCCAACCGCAGAATGGGTGCAAAGTTATCTTTCTCGGGGTCCTACTATTACCCTGTAGAACCTGGTTTGAGGTAAGCAGTCCAGCAACAAACCAGAGATGTGGAATTATGGAGAAGAAATGAGAAGTAGGCGAATGAGGTTACCTCCTAGACCTGCCTCTGGAGAAACGGTGAGAAAACAAGCTGCTAGTTTAGGACTGACCTTGACTCCCACTGCAGACAATTCTCCAGAAATGGTTACATTGATAAAATATCTATCTGTCTACATATTTGAATTCGATACTCCATTTCACTGTTGACTGAACTGTACCATATTTTCTGCAAATTGCAGTTCTGTAGAGGAAATTTCATACATGGCATTATCCAGGATGTTTTGATGTGACTCCTCGAATATACGAAGATGCTGAGTGAGACTGCTCAGGATGTGCCACGTGACAATCGTCAATACCAGAGACTGCCTGGTACGGCGTGACGTCCAAAACTTCACGCCGTGTCCTACCTTCACAGCCGCCCTTGGTGTAGCTGTGGGAAGGAGAACGTGCATGAAGTGAGGTGGTGATCTGAGCATTGGAGTCGTGCAAGGCCTCCTTCATCTGAGGTGTCACCTGTGCTTGACCTGTGGGAATGCTGCAGTACCTCTTCTGTCCTCTGAATGGAACGCCCCCACCCCCCATTTGTCCCAAGACGCTTCTGTCAGAATGGGCTGGTGTCCGACTGGTTGTTGGATTGGAAAAACCGGACTAAATTGTGATAATGTCGAATGACAATGTCATTCGTTCCCAAGATGCCTTTCAATATTCGGTGTTAATTAGAAATCACTACAGAGACAAATTCCTTTGCATCTAATGACTCAGCAGAAGCAGCCCCCCCCTTCCAGAATGATTTCTTGTTTGAAAGGGGTTCTAATATTCACCCTGTTTCACCCATGGAGCAGCCACCATAGTGTACTTATCCTGACAAATATTCACAGCCAGTTTATGTGCTTGTACCTTTAAAGCGATTCTCCTTTGGCTTGAATGCATACTGAAGTAATACTAGACCTCAGAGTCCTGCTCAGTCTCTTCGTGCCAGGAAACAGTCTGCTGTTGTGATTGCCACGGCCTGTCAGCTGTTGGCTTCGAGTGGACGCGCTGTTCCAATTAGAAGTGGCCGAATTAAGGATCGGCTGTGCTAAATGGGCAGGGTGGTTCATGACTCAGCACTTTGCCCTGCGAGCGGTCCAGGCCATGGTGTACTGCGTATGGGCCGTCTGTTGGCCCCTCAGTCAGGTCCTGTAAGGTCAGTCACATGAGTGTGGGCCTGGGCTTGGTCGTGGTCTCAAGTGTCAGTGAGAGGTCTTCCTCTGTTCTAAATGGCCTGAAATGCCTTTAGTAAGTGTGGTGTTGTGTGTTTCCCCTGCCCTGCTATGTTAATAATAGCACCAGCTCTGCTTTGAAGGGTACTTGGTAGTTTACGTAAGAGAGAACAACACGGGGTGTGCAACTGAGCACTCAGTGGTGGTCACGTCCGAGCAGGACGTGCAGGATATTACCGTCGCGTGGGAAGAATTGCATTAACCTCTCTGGTCTCCTGCCTGCGGGACAGGCGATGGCGATTGAGGACTAATGGTGCCCAGAGAATTCTAATGAGCAGGGCGCAAGGTCAGCCCTGATAGGTTGTCTGGGTTTTTTTTTGGGGGGGGGGGGTGCAGAATGAGTCACCGCACCATGAATGAGGTAGAGTTGTGGGGGGATGCTGGCAGACGGTGAGTATCGGGGACGATGGCTACTCCGCAGACGTCCTGCCGTGTCAGCGGTGAGAGCTTTGGCTGGCAGACGCGTCTGTGTCAGCAGTCTGTCGTTTTGCTCCTGGGGTGCCGATGACCTATGTCCCGGGTCCTGCTGTGGTGCGAGAGTACCATTCACTCCCTGTCGCCCTGGTGTGACCCATCCTACTGGTCTCCGGTGGTGTCAGTGATGACGCACAGCATACTGGGATTGGAGGGGTAAGCAGGTTATGGAGACTAATATGTTTTAAAGCACTGCTGGGTTTGTCACGCAGGCTTCCTTGGCTGATTGGGTTGTCTGTCAGGTCCTAGCCAGCATGCTCTTAAATGAGTTGTCATGTCGCTACGCTGTCACCTGTGACTCATAGGATAGCCTGGCTGACCCAGTTTTGATGCTCAGGTGTGATCTACCTGAAGAACATGGTAACCCAGTACTGGAGTGAGGGAGACAACGGCAGCGCCGATGCCCCTGCGACCAACATTCCCGAAGAAGACCGGCAGTTCATCCGGGACAATATCGTGGAGGCCATCATTCACTCCCCTGAGCGCATCCGGTAAGACCTCCCGCCCCACCTCCTGTCCTAAGGGCATCCCCATTTCACTTTATACGTCTCTCCTTTTCTGACTTGTCGTCCTGTGCAGGGTGCAGCTCACGACGTGCATCCATCATATGATTAAACATGACTACCCGGGCAAGTGGACCGCCATCGTAGACAAGATTGGCTACTACCTGCAGTCAGACAACAGTGCCGGTTGGCTGGGCATCCTGCTGTGCCTCTACCAGCTGGTGAAGAACTATGAGTAAGAGGCCTGGCTGCTGGTGCTGACGGGGGGGGGGGGCTCCAGGCTCTAACCAACATGGGTGGGTGTGACGTGCAGGTATAAGAAGCCGGATGAACGCAGCCCCTTGGTGGCGGCCATGCAGATCTTCATGCCCATGCTGAAGGACCGCTTCATCCAGCTGCTGCCAGATCCCTCCAGTGACTCTGTGCTGGTCCAGAAGCAGATCTTCAAGATCCTCTACGCTCTCTTTCAGGTGCTGCTCCCTGTCCCCCAGAGGTTGACGTTCTCCTCTCTGAGCCTGTTTCGTGGTCGACCGCCTTGCTGCGTTACTTACGGTGGCCTCGGTTCTCTGGTTAGGTTTCGGGTTTCTGAGAGCGTGCTGAGTCGCGGATCGCCGAGTTTCATCTGTTGGTAGTCCAGTTAGTATCGGGTGCCGCTGACAGAAGCGTGGGTGGGAGAGCTCGCGGGCCATCTGTTTGGGCTGTGAGACTCCTTAGCATGACATCACCGTAGGTCCTCTGGCTGCCTTGAGATTGTCGTTTCTGCTTCATGCCTCTCGTCGTCTCTATCACTGTTGGCATTGTTAGGCTGCCAGTGAGGGCGGGACAACTCAGTTGTCTGTAACATCTACGTTTTCGACTTCGTTTGATGCCACCTCTCTTAATACTCTCCAACAGTACAACCTACCACTGGAGCTGATTAACCGGCAGAACCTCGCAGAGTGGATGGAGATCCTGAAGACCGTGGTGGACAGGGATGTTCCCCAGGTAAATCTGCAAAAGAGCATCAGGAGCTTTTTCTGAAGTGCTAAATCCATCAGAATCAATAGCACGGTTCCTAGGCAAGGTGTTTTGCTAGCAGATCTTCCAAAAAGAATTGGAAATCACGAACCTAATTCGCCCATCAAAAGAAAGGAAAACCGGTTTCTAAGTTATGTATTGAAGATGGTTGTTAATTTTTGTAAATGTAGATGATGTTGGTTTTTAGACTTACTGTAAGTTGTATAATTTTGGCCAATTCATTGAAACTCAATCCTATCCTTATACCATGACAAGTTTGGCAATATCGAAATAATAAAGTATCTTGTTAGTGTCTATCAAAACTAAATATGGATGTAATGGTATTATGCATATCCTTCCCCCCGCTATCCCTTTGATAGAAATAGTTGAATCTGCAGGGTATGTTATGAGAATGTCTGGAGAATGGAGCCTGGAAGGTCTTTTAAAATTGACTTGAAGGTTTGACCTTTTTCCTCCTCATCACCGTAGGAGACTTTGCAGGTGGATGAGGACGATCGTCCCGAGATGCCCTGGTGGAAGTGTAAGAAGTGGGCCCTGCACATCCTTGCCCGGCTATTTGAGAGGCAAGCTTCCGCCCTGGACCCACACGACCTTTCTGGGTGGTGCTCTGAGCTTCCTGTGACGGTCTCTTTCTGCCACAGGTACGGTAGCCCAGGAAACACCACCAAAGAGTACACGGAGTTTGCTGAGCTCTTCCTCAAGGGCTACGCAGTTGCTGCACAGCAGGTAAGAAGAACCTCACGCCTGAGTTTTGGTTGGAACTCACTCAGTGTCGGGGTTGACTAACTGGAAACTACACGCATTCCCCCCCCCCGGCAGGTGCTGTTAAAGGTTTTGTACCAATATAAAGAAAAGCAATACGTAGCACCCAGGGTCCTGCAGCAGACCCTCAACTATATAAACCAGGGAATTGGGCATGCAGTCACCTGGAAGAACCTCAAACCCCATATTCAGGTGCGTGAGGCCCATGTGCTTAACCACGTCATCTTTCGGCGACCCTTCACGTGCAACTCATTCTTTTGCGCCAAGCAGTGGAGGTCGGTTGTTTTTTCAGTTCACCGCCCAGGTGTGTCTTGGGTAACGTTTGGTGATGTTTCTTCAGGGGATCATTCAGGATGTGGTCTTCCCCCTCATGTGCTACACGGACAGCGACGAGGAGCTGTGGCAGGAAGACCCTTATGAATATATCCGCATGAAGTTCGGTAGGAGTACGTCCTCCAGCTAGTGTAGTTTTCATACCGACATACTAAGATTATCTGAGGTGAAATCTGAATGTCATCCAAAAAGATGCTAATTAGACTTAAATCTGTAAGTGATGCTTAGCGGCCGTTGAAGAGGCTAATTAGTGCTTTGACGAGCTAGCCTACTGGGTGCAGAGGAAGCCTGTGCTCATTGTGGGTTTCCTGGTGAACAGACGTGTTCGAGGACTTCATCTCCCCTACCACAGCCGCCCAGACCCTGCTCTTCACGTCATGTAACAAGAGGAAAGAGGTATGCAGAGGAGGCAGTTTCTGGCATCTTTTCTTAGGAGTCCAATGTTCCCCCATATTGACCAGTTCAGGTTGTGGTTGATTTCTGACCCCCCCCTTTTTGAAGGTATGGTACATTCACATGATTGAGTGAGGGCTTCCTGGCTGTGGGTGGTCGGAGTGTGTGGTGTCAGTCCATATTTAGTTCTGCTGTCTTTCGGTGTCTTACCGTTGGTACAGCAGTCCTCACTCCTTACCTGCAGCCACAGAGACACTGGAGATCATAGTACTGGTCTAGTGTCGCCTGATGGGCATCCCACCACTGACCAGCCTCCATAATCTCCTACAACCCCCCCGCTTATGTTTTAGGCTTGAACAGTTACATCCATGTGATTATAAACTGATTTCTTGCCCTGGCAGGTATTACAGAAGACCATGGGCTTCTGCTATCAAATTCTCACAGACCCTAATACTGATCCAAGGAAAAAAGATGGTGCTCTACACATGATTGGCTCCCTGGCAGAAATTTTACTCAAGGTGAAGCTTCTCGCTATGCTGCACCCGCCCCCTGCCTTTTGGAACGGTTTTGCTGTTTCGGGGTCATGCTAATCTTTCAGAATGACCAGTTCTCGAGTTCTCCTCCTGCTGTTAGATAATCTTCATGAATTTTAGTAAATGTATCGACATAACCTGGTGACATTTTCACCTTCCAGAAAAAGATCTACAAGGACCAGATGGAGTTCATGTTGCAGAATCACGTCTTCCCACTGTTCCACAGCGAGCTGGGGTATATGAGGGCAAGGGTAAGGAGAATGGACCCTGAGTTATGGACGCTTAGCCTGGTCTAAGAGCACCGTGTAAGCGTCGCACATCGGGGTGAGCTGGCGTGACGCCGCTTGACGCGCGTCTTCCCGCTGACTGCAGGCCTGCTGGGTGCTGCACTATTTCTGTGAGGTCAAGTTTAAGAGCGACCAGAACCTGCAGACGGCCCTGGAACTGACTCGCCTCTGTCTGATCAATGATAATGAGATGCCCGTCAAGGTGGAGGCTGCCATTGCCCTTCAGGTGCTCATCAGCAACCAGGAGAAAGGTGACTTTCCAAAATCAGGGCTGCATCAGCAGGGAATGTTTCATCTAATTTAGCGGCGGCATCAAATGTTGGAAGCTGAATTTGTGGGCTCTGGAATTGAAATGTGGTTGGGCAGGTCCACAGACTATCGCATAGTTTTACAGTATGTGATAGTCTTAAATAGCATTTCATTTACAGTGCTGATTCAGAAACCAGTTGTACAGACAGCTGGTTCTGTGTCAGCACTGAAGCCTAATGAGAATTGCTATTTTCGGCGCATTTTGAAGCTGTAGGGTTAACATGCAGTCATTTTCTGGAGGATAAATAGCGCTAAGAATGTAGTGGTTGTTCTTTGAGAGTGCACTGTTAACGGGATGAATCGATAGTGTCAGTGCAGCATGGAGTCATGACCTAAATGTGCTTGCCTGCAGCTAAAGAGTACATCACACCGTTCATCCGGCCGGTGATGCAGGCGCTGCTCCACATCGTGCGGGAGACGGAGAACGACGACCTCACCAACGTCATTCAGAAGATGATCTGCGAGTATAGCGAGGAGGTCACGCCCATCGCCGTGGAGATGACCCAGCACCTGGTGAGGGAGCGAAACGTCAATTCGCCGAGCCCTCGTTTCCCGTGTAATCGGATCATTATGCAAGTCATTAACTTCTGTCTTGTGGTTTAGATCTCCTGATGAAGCTTGTAATGGTCGTTGATGTTGTTACTACTCTGCTACTTTATTCCCCAGGCAATGACTTTTAACCAGGTTATCCAGACGGGCCCCGATGAGGAGGGCGGCGATGACAAGGCTGTGACAGCCATGGGCATCCTTAACACTATCGACACCTTGCTCAGTGTTGTGGAGGATCACAAAGAGGTTGGTACCACAGCCTGTTCTCGGCAACAAGTCCCATGTTGTGCCATGTGTTTCTCTTTGCTGCTTGATGAGAACAATGCTTCCTCAGTTGTTCCACCTGCCCCCTGAAGCCCTGGGGAATGTGGTCAGATCTTCACATTGCTCTGGAGGCTGAGCATGGCTACCAAAATAGAACTGATGCTATGCCCAAAATGTTAGTACAGTATTATTAGTGCTGTAAACAATTTAGCATGCAGAGTTATTCTTTTACAGCAGGATCCTTTTCCACATTTGGTGCAGCATTGTAGGCTGAAGCACAGTTATGCTGCAAAATCTTCTGTACACTCTGGGGCAGTTGTGATTTAAAACCACCTGCTGTATAAGTAATTGGGGCAATATCAAGTAACGTACTGTTTTCTCTGATTATATGGGTTGTAATTGACTTCTGATTTGTTCCAGATCACACAACAGCTGGAGGGCATCTGTCTCCAAGTGATAGGAACTGTTCTACAGCAACATGTCTTGGGTGAGTGTTCCTGCTGAGTACGTCCGCCACTTAAAAAGGAGTGGGTTCACATTCACTATGTGACAGTGTTTGTTTCTCTCTGTGTGCTCCTCCAGAGTTCTATGAGGAGATCCTGTCTCTGGCCCACAGCTTGACGTGTCAGCAGGTCTCCCCGCAGATGTGGCAGCTTCTGCCCCTGGTCTTTGAGGTCTTCCAGCAGGATGGCTTTGATTACTTCACAGGTATCTCCGTTTTTCTGATTTGTCGGTCTAATCCATTTTAGCTCAGGCTCATGTGATTGACATTTTAAGCCCTCCCTCACCCATGGCTATTAAAATTAATCTTTGTTTTGCAGATATGATGCCTCTCCTGCACAACTATGTTACGGTTGACACGGACACGCTCCTGTCAGACACCAAATACCTTGAAATGATCTATAGCATGTGCAAGAAGGTAACTGGTCACCCGCTCCCTTTCCCGTCACTCATCCATACTCAGCAGTATATGTTGGAGCGTAGCTGTCCTTGTCTGCCTGGTATCCTTTTCGAGGAGCGACTCTGAGCCTCACAGTTTGTTTCAGATTCTGACAGGAGATCCAGGGGAGGATCCTGAGTGTCATGCAGCTAAGCTGTTGGAGGTCATCATATTGCAGTGTAAAGGACGTGGCATAGACCAGGCAAGTAGTTGCCTTCGACGGTATAGTAATTTGTGCTGGCTGTATGTGCGTGCGTGAACGTCCTGCTGCCTCTGACGGGTTGCGTGGCTCCCTGCAGGTCGTACCCCTGTTTGTGACGACTGCACTGGAACGACTGACTCGCGAGGTGAAGACCAGCGAGCTGAGGACCATGTGCCTGCAGGTGGCCATCGCTGCTCTCTACTATAGCCCCCCACTGCTGCTGAACACACTGGAGAACCTGCGCTTCCCCAACAACACAGAGCCAATTACCAACCATTTCATCTCGCAGTGGCTTAAAGATGTCGACTGCTTCCTAGGGTGAGACTGCTTACATTCTGGGTTTAATGCTCAGATTTGTCACAAGCTGATTTGCTGCATTTTTGGGTTCTTCGTGGTGTAATGATCTCATACTACTCTTTGGGTCATTTCTCTCTAATACAAACTCAACCCAAATTATGCAGATGAGCTAAACACATTCACCAAATGACTAGTTACTGATGCTGTTTTCCAGGTATTAACATGGCTGATGTTTGTATTTTGACAGACTCCACGACAGGAAAATGTGCGTGTTGGGCCTCTGTGCCCTCATAGATTTGGAGCAGAGACCACAAGCAGTTAACCAGGTGGCTGGACAGTTGCTGCCTGCTGCCATTCTGCTCTTCAATGGCCTCAAGAGAGCATACACCTGCAGGGCAGAGCATGACAACGAGGAGGACGACGACGACGAGGATGGAGAGGACGATGAGGAAAATGGTAAGAGGAATTTCCCGAAATTAAACTTGACCCCCTTTTGGAGCAGCTGATTTAAAAAATAAACATTAAGCAAGTTGGAACTATTTTGTGTATTTGTGACCATTCAAGGATATTAGACTGACTGCTGTTGTGTTAATTTTATAGTTGAGCTGGGCAGTGATGAGGATGATATTGATGAGGAGGGCCAGGAATACTTGGAGATGCTAGCCAAGCAGGCGGGTGAGGACGGCGATGATGAGGACTGGGAGGAGGACGATGCAGAGGAGACTGCCCTTGAAGGATACACCACCTCTGTAGATGACGAGGACAACCCAGTGGACGAGTATCAGATCTTCAAAGTTATTTTGCAAAGTAAGGCAACATATCTTTGGCTGACGCCTATGTGTTCCAGTTGTCAAAATCACTAAATGTCAGACCGTTCATGAATATTTCCCGAGCGCTTAATGCTTTCCTCCATTTCAGATATTCAGAGCCGTGACCCAGCATGGTACCAGGCACTCACACAGAACCTAGATGAAGAACAAAGAAAACAGCTACAGGATATCGGCACGCTTGCAGACCAGAGACGGGCTGCACATGGTACACTGACTTTGAAGTCGAATGTAAAATGACCTGTGTGTGATTTCCAGTGCTAAATCGATGCCTAACAGTTTTGTTTGATTACAGAATCCAAAATGATTGAGAAGCATGGCGGGTACAAGTTCACAGCCCCGGTGGTGCCAACCAACTTCAATTTTGGAGGCAGTGCTCCAGGAATGAATTGAAACCTCTTTCCTTTTCTTACTCTGTGACTGATTGTAGTGAAGTGAAAAAGCTTGTGTTGTCCCTCGAGTAGTGGTTTCAGAACTGGTTCTTCTCACTCACTCTTCAATTTGACTGTATTAACTTGGACATAGCAACAGAAGATGTGAGAAGACAACCAAATGCAACCAGTGGCTGGGAAAACTCATCAAGAACTTGAACGTGAAGCCGGAACGAAATCAAAGCTCTGTACAATGTTGTTACATGGAGTCCAAAGTCTGGATAGGATATCACGGAGGCAGCTTTTTTCTTTCCACCATTATACACAATGCGGGCAAAAACATAGTGGAAAAAATTGACAATAGGACTAAAGTTCAATTCAGTTTCACGGTATAGGCTAGAATGGCACCCTTTAAATTTATACCTGTGGAAGTGGTGTTTGTCTACATCTATTGCATTTACAAATGCCTATGTTTATGTAGATTAGCCAAGACTCTAGGAGCCTGGCTTGAACACCTTTTTGCCATTTGGAAGGTATGCGCGAGTGTATTCATATGTAGCATATTGGATACTTCATAGCACTACGTGATGCCTGATATCTGTAAATTTATAACTAGCACTTTTCATATCGTTCAGGGCTCCTGGCCTTTTGTTTCAGAATGCAGATTTTTAAAGTCGTTTGAGACTATTTAAAAATTGGCTGTAACATCGTTACTCTGCAAGTAACTTGTGGTTATGGCTAACTGTTACGTACTCAGTTACTGTGTTAAGTAGTCAGTGGCATCTTTTTTCTGCTAAAATGGCAACACTCTGGGTTTCTGGGAAAAAAAAAAATGATTGCTCTTGGTGTTCAATTTTGGATACGAACCAATTTGTGGTGTAAGCAGTGAAGGTCGGTTGAATACTTCATTGAAGCATGTACAATTGGACTGTGATGAAGCTAGCATTTGGTTGATGTATGGATAAACCATCTATATATACAACGATATATTAAAAAAAATAAGTTGGGGTAAACTGATGGAGTAGTAACTTACACGGTGTTTAAAGTAGAGGTTTCCGTTTGAGTGCTTTGATTTAAAGGTCAATGAGAATTATGAACGTGGTGAAAGAACACCAGCGCAGGGTACATTATCGTGCCTGAATATAGCCGATTTGTAGGAATTTACAATTTTAGATTTTTCAGTGTAGTTCTGCTTTGATAGTCGGGAACCTTATGCTCATCTGCACACGATCCCTTTTTCCTTCTAAAGCTATAGCACATGAAAAACATTAAATGTACAGCAAGATAACACAATATATACATCTCCAATAAAACAGTATTAATAAGTGACTAGTTTCATTGGCGTGGAGCTCAAGGCGTTGATAATTCACTGCCGCTTCTGACGAAGCTCAGTTCTGCTTGGGTATGTGACTAAGGACAGCCTTCGACGCGTCGTTCCTATAAAGACTGTAGCATTAAAATTTAACTCCTGCAGAGTTACTGCGAAGTTCTGGGGACGATGGGAAGCCGGCTAGTTACACCTACACCGTACGTCCACTTCAACTGGCCGGCGACCAGACGTGGCCTAAGCCTGCGTTTCGACGTTTAGTCACTGGTGAATCGGCGTCATTGACCAAGGTTGAATCACTGCGGAATTATCTCGATTTTGAAAATCGCCTCGCCGTTGATATCAGAATTAAACGTCGTTTCGACTTTTTTTTTTTTCTCCCCTCAACGTTAGAGACGAGTGACATCGTCTCGGGCCCACTTCGACGTCGAAGCTCGGTCACGTGCCGGCGGAGCTGCTTTCATCTTTGAGACGCCTAGTTAGCCATTAGCGCCAAGCGCTACCACGAACGGCGAGGCTTCGGGCTTCCTTTCACTGCATTGCCCACATCACCCTGCTCGGTCAATCTACGTCTCGAATCTCTCAAAATGGCCGTCTGCCGCTTCTCGCAGTCCACGGACGCGTCATTGTTTTTAACCGCGACATAACGTTATTGAGCCTTCCGTCGGCATTTATAAGTGGCGATGCAGATCTACCCCGACAAACGAATCAGGCTTTGGCTTTGGGGGTTAGTTTTTAACGTTTCACAACAGCTTTCAAATACTAACTCGCTTGTAAACCAGAATGGCGACCTACTGTTGCCCCTAAATCTGTGCGAACTCAGGCACGAGAGCGGATGGCACGGGCAGTTTGAATGAATGACGGGTAGACGAACAAATGAAAGAACGCGCCGACGCGTCCGTCTAGTTTTTCCAGCCAATCAGCACTCGAGCCTGGAAATGGGTCCGCCTTTGTCACGGTCGCCTTTTACTGCCATACATGTTCCAGGGTGCCGTCAGCGCAGAACGTTTCCTGCCCTGATGCATGGTGGTCGGACGAAGGAATTGTTGGAAAATTTAGGTTAGTATATAAATGTGTTTTTACCCAGTGTGCCTTATTTCAAACAGCCGTCTCCAGCGGGAGAAGCGGAGGGAGCCGTCGGAGTCGGGCGCTGCCGCCGGCGTATCCGGCTTTAAGATAATACAATAAAGGAGGATGCAACTTGAAAACGTTTTATTATTAATTTACGCCGTCGCGTGCCCGTCGGCGAGCCGCGCGCCCGCTTTAGCGCGGTTCCGATTCCCGGCGGGCGGGCGGCTGTCGCCCGACACGCGCTGACTGGAAGAGAAACGCGTAGACGATATGGTGACATTTAGCGCGACGCGCGGGGACATCAGCGCTCATGTTAGCCAGCTTCGGCTCGCCAGAGACGGCGGGTCGGCGAAGCCCCATGGCCCCCCGTTATGGTGCCGCTTCATCCGTATGAATTAGGCTGGCATCTCGGACGAGCCTTGTGTCAGGATAAAAAAAAAAAAAAAATACATAATGCTCTCTTTTGCTAGCTGATTCACATTCATTTCACCAATAGCCGCCTAAGTGCTACGTTTCAGCTACGCGGCTAAACGGTTTATTAAAATTTACCTTCACGTATTGTATACATGACCCGGTTTGCTGTTCATCCTCGCCTGGCGCTGATTTGCCTCGTTTTTAGCTGATAAGCGGCTAGTTCAGCCGACCTATGACGTCATTTTAAAGTCATGATTTTTAACGGTTTTTAACGTGATCGATGCGTCGTTTGAAGGCTGCTGTTCGTACAGTGGTTCCATATAACGACCCGTGTCCGCATGTCGTAGTGATTTATTTTTATTTTTTGCGTAGGTTTTTCTCTCTGTAAATAACATGTGACTCAGCTTTCTCTATATATAACGGGCTCTAACAGATTTAAAAATGGAAATATGGGTCACTTTTGTAAAGCGGGAAGTGCGGTTAATACGTATAAGCCTGTAATATTCATATTATTCAGTCCTGGTATTAGAACCACGTTTAATAAATATGAAAGTAGGTTATGTGTATTGGCTTTGTTAAACTGGACATTTTATAGCCTGACATGATTTCGATGATGATATCAATGTGATATCAAAAAGAGATGATATCAAAGCGATTCAAATACATTAATGCCTCTATACAATCAGTGGTCACCTAACATAACTATATTTAAGTAACCTTTTGAATTTAACTACACTGTTAAATTTTGTTTATACTTTATCTTTTCAGTAACTTGATTCTGAGCTGATTTCGGCAGAAATACACGTTAAGAAAATGGTAGCAAAATGTATATTTAATTTCCCACCATAGGTGTTTTACGTACTCGTACTGTATCCTCTAACACAAGCAGCTAATCTAGTTAATGTTCACAATGATAAACATCAGAATCAGACAGCAAAGTCAGGTAACAGTCCAATCGAAAAAATGCTGACAGAACAAGTCATACAGTTAGAGCAAATGTTCAAAGTGTCATCCGTTAGCTTTCACACAGCCCAGCAGCCGTTCAACAAAAAGTGATCAAAATCGGCTCAGGATCAACAAACACTGCAAAAATTATAAGGATTTATTCATTTTGAGACTGTATCGACACCACATTCCTTTCTGATAGACAGCTGCTCATTTTCTCTGTTTTAGAGTTCCTTACAGGTGGCTTCATATTATTTATAGTCTAACATCAGAAAGTGATTATGGTAGATACTCTTATGTAACACTTTAAAATCCAATTGCATCAATAACCCTTCTGATATGTTTGTCATAAAGTTAGTCCAAGATTGTACTGAAGTTATTTGACTGCAGCTTTGAGGTTTTACATGTAATTAATTTTCTTTTTTCTTTAATATAAAAATGTTCCTTGTTTGACCAAACTAGCATTAAAACCAGTGGTTTATATGAAAACACTTTGCATTTTGCACAAACACTCGACCATTAGATGCTGTTCTCCATTCTGTTTCCTGGAATATATATTGCCAGTATCTTTATGAATGGATGTGAAGAAATTTTATTCTTGTTATATGTACAAGGGAGCCAATTGTATTGTTGATACGCTGAGGACACAAGCTCTATAATGAAGAAAAATCATCTGTGAAACCAGTTTCTTGGTCATTTTCTAAACAATGGCTTAATTTCATATGGATGACTGAAATGCGTTTCAGTTTTGTGCTTTGGACAGCTCAGTCTGTCTGAGGTATACAGACTCGATCTGTGCCGACAGTAAGCTCTGTTAAAGATTGATCTCATTGTCTGAGACTAAAAATAAAGGGGGCAATGGCAGGAGTATTTAAATTTTGTGATTGCATTAAGCTCTTTTTTTCCCTTTCTTCTGGCATTATAGAATTAGTCAGTGTCTGTAAGCAGCATATAGTTTCAAACAAATTTGATGAGTAACCCATTAATACTGTCCTACCCTGACATATCGGTGCAATTCCTATATCTGCCATCGGAGGGCACTGCCGGCGACCAGGTTTGTCTGCTGTATTAATCTATAAGGGCACTATACTGACTGTGGTTGGATTGAGCAGTGTGTGTATCTGTGTGCAGGATAACCATGCTGTTGGCTCAGATAAACCGTGACTCGCAGGGCATGGCTGAGTTCCAGGGTGGAGGAGGGGAAGCCCAGCACGTTACCCTCTGTCTGGCAGAGGCTGTTGCCGTAGCGGGTGAGTTTGCTGATGTCTGTACCGACACACGTCATTGGTTTAACTCTACGACCATTGACTGCTTTATTGCTGACAGTTGATGTGTTACAGTTCTAAGTGAAATGACATGGGCCGTGACCCCTTTGTGTAGATGGTGATCAGGTAGAGAGCATGGACACTGTAAGTCTGCAGGCTGTAACCCTAGTAGATGGGTCTACGGCGTATATACAACACAACCCCAAAGGTAAGTCCACTTTTGCTCTGAAACTCAAGTGTTTAACTGATACTGTGAATTTTGCCTGCAAAAGTGCAATGGACTGGGAATACTATTTTGTACATAAAAATCTCATTTTATTCATTTACAGTATATACAGTAGATTTTCAGGCACCTTAAAGGTTTTGTGCTCCCCAGCAAATAAGCAGCATTACTTTTTTTTTTTATGTACGGTCAATATCACAGTGTTATGTGAACACCACAAGTGCTAAAGATGCGGTTTTACTGTGTGGCATTGGATGATATCTACACTTACCGAAACATCGTAATATTGAGAGTGATTGGGGCAAAATGTAAGCTAAAATGTGAAGTGGCCTTTGTGGGAGGAGCCTGTTCTGACGAGAGAGTTACAGTTTCCATTTCAGATGGGAAGTTGATGGATGGGCAGGTTATCCAGCTAGAAGATGGGTCTGCTGCTTATGTTCAGCATGTATCCATGCCAAAATCAGGTATGCATCCAAGAGCGATTGTGCCCTTTATCTCAGAACCTCTCATGTACAGATTCATCTGTCTGACTAGTCTCACCATTACATGGCGTTGGAGTGCCCAGCAACCGGGTTCCAGTTGATGCAGTCATAGGCTGTGTTGAGCAGACTACTTTGTGTGGTGTTGCAGGAGGGGACAGTCTCAGACTTGAGGATGGCCAGGCCGTACAGCTGGAAGATGGAACTACAGCTTACATTCACCATACTCCCAAAGGTTTGTGTCAGTGGAGGGACCCTCTTATAGTATTCCTGTGGGAAGGTACTTAATCTAAATTTTTCCAGTAAAATATGCTAGTGTATGCATGTAAAGGACTCACTCTCTATTCTGATTTGTATTAATTAATTTGTCCTGTCCGGTGCTGGCCTGAGGAGGATGGGCTTCCCCCTTGAGTCTGGTTCCTTCCAAGGTTCCTTCCTTCTGAGGAAGTTTTTCCTTGATGCTGTCGCCTTCGGCCTGCTCTTTGGGGACTGTGGGCCCAGGACTGTGTAAAGCGCTTTGTGACAGTGCTTCCTGTTAAAGACGCTATATAAATAAAATTGAATTGAATTGAACTTTGGATAAAAATTTTTACCTATGCTACTATAAATAGTGTGTGTGTATATACACAGTAGATTTCAAAAGTCTTTGAGATGTTTGTACACCAGAATCAGAATCAGAATATCTTTATTGTCATTGTAACGAGTACAACGAAATTAAGTGCAGTCCCTGTGTCAG
>JAACJT020000016.1:15261812-15284611 GCA_009936485.2 Gymnarchus niloticus | reverse complement strand
ACTGTGACAGTGTCCATGCAGGTCTTGATGTAGCACAGTACACTGTCTGTGAAGAGTTCCAGGTCAGGGTGTTCGAAGATGTCCCAGTTAGTCCTGTCGAAGCAGTCCTGCAGCTGCAGAGTGGCATCCTCAGGCCAGGTTGTGATGGAACACCCTGTTTAGGGTCAACCTGTGGCAACATCAATTGATTGGACACGATTTTCAAAGGCACGTACTTGCCTATGTAAGGTCCCATAGAGCAAAAACAATGTTGTGAGGTAGAAGGAATTGCCTGCTCAGCTTAGGGAAACAGGATAGTGGTGAGGCAAACATTTAGGGAAGGCAACAAAAAATATCGATCGCACTGAAGTGTCCCAAGAGCTCGATAGCCTTCCTAATTCTTAAATGGAAGAAGTTTGGAACAATCACTACTCTTCGTGCAGCTGGCTGCTCGAGCCAAACTGAACAATCGGGGAGACGTGCCTTGATAAGAGGGGGTGACCAAGAACCAGACGGTCACTGGCTAAGCTCCAGAGATCCTGTGTAGAGATGGGAGAAACTTCCAGTAGGACATCTATCAGTACAGAGCTCCACTTATCTGGGTTTTATGGCAAAGTGGCCGTAAAGGACACATGAAAGCTCGCTTGGAGTTTACAAAACGGCACCTAAACGACTCTCGGACTGAGAAACAACAATGTCTGGTTTGATGAAAGCTAGACTAAGCTGTTTGGCCTCATTTCTAAACACCGTGTCTGGAAGAAATCAGGCACTGCTCATCACCTGTGCGATAGCTTCCCGCTGGTGAAGTATGGTCGTGAAGGCAGCATCAAGCTGCAGCCTGCCGGGTTGTTTTTCAGCAGCTGGGACCGGGAGACTAATCAGGGTCAAGGGGAAGCTGAACAGAGGAAAGTGCAGAAATATGCTTAACGAACCCCTGCTTTAGAGAGCTCTGGACCACACACTGGGCTGAAGGTTCACCTTCCAACAAAACGATGGCACTAAACACAAGGCAAAGACAACACAAGGGTGACTTAGGGACAACTCTGTGAATGTCTTGAGTGGCCCAGCCAGAGCCCAGACTTGAAGCCAATCAGACGTCTCTGGAGAAACCTAAAAAAAGCTGCGCTCCGACATTCCCCATCCAGCCTGACAGAGCCTGTGCAGATCTGCAGAACAGAATGGCAGAAAATCCCCTAATCCAGGTGTGCAGAGCCTGTCACATCATACTCAGGAAGACCTGAGGCTGAAATTGCTGTCAAAGGATCTTTAAGTACTAAATAAAGGGTCTGCATACTTATTTTCAATTTGATATTTCAGATTTTTTTTTATTTATTTTTTAATGCATTTCCAAAAATTTTTTTAATCCTGTTTTCACTTTGTCATAGTGTATTATTGAGTGTATGAACATGAGTTTGGGCAGGCTCCGAGAGGCGGTGGAGGACAGGGTGGCCTGGCGTGCTGTGGTCCATGGAGTCGCGAAGAGTCGGACACGACTGTGTGACTAAACAACAAATTATTGAGTGTAGACTGATGAGGGGAGAAAATTGATTTAAATGATTTTAGCATTATGGTGGAACAAAAGAAGATGTGAAAGAAATGCAGGGGTCTGAATGCTTTCTGAATCCACTTTATATAGTATGGAGTCCTGTATTAGAGGACCGGTCCAGAGAGTTTCTTGTCACTCAGTGGGGTTGTGTTTATTTCTTTATCTGAACAGATGATCAGTTCATCCCTTTAATATTAATATGCATAGTTACTGAAACCCAGCTCCGTCCTATCTGTCTTGACATTAGCTTCTAGACACCATCTGGTAACGTTTTTCTCCCTGTGTGTTCAGAGGCGTATGACCAGAACGCACTGCAGGCAGTGCAGTTGGAGGATGGGACCACGGCCTACATTCAGCACGCCGTGCAGATGCCCCAGTCCAACACAATCCTAGCCATCCAGGCAGACGGCACCGTGTCTGACCTCCACACGGACAGTGCCATCGACCCTGAGACCATCAGTGTGCTGGAGCAGTACACTGCTAAGGTGGGCCACATCTTCTGTCTAACGGCCTAACCAAGAACACACTGGGCACTCTTGGGATGAGATGGTTGTAGACAATTATGATTCATTAATAATATTTATCATATTAAAATTACCTTAATTGCTTTACCTTATTTGGCAAGTGGGCTTCATTATCACACCATCCATATACAGTGAGTATACAGCCAGTGTGACACGATGAAATGAAGGGGTACACAATACTCTAAAGGGGTAGTGGGGGGGGTTGTTGGACTCAAAACTGTATGAACATATGGACAGATGTAGTCAATGAATAATAATAATAAGATGGTGGCAGAAAAGAGGTAAGATGGTAAGATTTGTCTGCTCCTGGGGTCTCATTTATAAAGTTTGGGTGTACAAAAAAAAGGAAGTCCGAAATGTTCCTAAGCAACTTTCTATGCAAATTTAGGATATATTAAAAAAAAAAAAAAAGTTATCTGAGAAGTTGCGAATATTTACAGCGGCTTGGGGATAAATTGTTAGAAGACCACACCCATCTGCAGTGCAATTCATATCAGCGAGCTGTGCTACGGCGTGACAAACGGCAAGTCTAAAAAACCTTATGTGGGATTTATTGATCTGTGTAAGCCAATCTCAATACTATTTCGGCAAGTCACACAACCACTGGCAATGAAAAAGAGAATTTGAATTTTAAAAAATGATCGAAGCATTAAAGAGTTTGGTCGTTAACTTTGCAAATACGTGTTTACTTACATCTTTATTTTAGAAACAAAATACCTTTACCTTGATGGTTTGCAATGGTCTCAAACACTGCGTCAGTGTCTTCCGACTGCTCTGGCAAAACACTGCATAACAAGGCACCCCCTATTTTAGGTGCCATATTCACGTTGAAGTTTGATGCTGCAGAGGTTGGTTTGCTGTGGAAAATTAGGTCTCGAAAAGTTAAACTAATAAATATTAACTTGAATATTAACAATACAGCAAACATTGGTGATCACCATGATGAGGTGACAAAATACATCCCAGTGGCTTGTTGTATATTGAGAATCGATCAGCAGACATGTTAATAATAGTATTATCAATAATAATTGTGTTGTTGTATTTTTATCATTTATAATTAATAATAGACAGGATTCCGAAAGATAGCGTAAATATTGTTTGTAGAATTTGCAAAGTAAATGAGATGTGCATTATGGCAAAAAGTAAGAAAAGTCAAAGACAAAAGAAAGATGTATGTTTTTCCTAAAACAGTGAACTATGTCTGTCTAAAATGCTTAGTGTAAAATACTCCTAGGTTTAGCATCCTAGCTGCTTATTTTAGAAAACATAGGAAAACAAAACCTCTAAATCAGCATGTAGTTACCCTGAGAACAGTTCAGTCTTGCATTACTGTATGCATATAAGCAAAATGTAGGCTTTTCTCCATCAGTCTGCTTCTGTTATATTTCGGGTATGGCGCGTTTTGTCGAGCTGATGGCATTGTCGGACTTACTAATCAGATGGACTTGTTTTTCATATAATATGAGCAGGAAGGCCATTAGAATCAACCATTTATGGTTATTTGTGGGTGGCAATTGGTCAGGCTCATTCATGTGTACATGTTTATGCAATAGATTTATAAAGGGGAAATGCCTGCACCATGTTGTATAGGTCAAATTTTTTTTCTTTTATATTTTCTTCTTTGACGTACGCATTTCTGACTTGGAAATTTATGCAGGAGTTTTATAAATGAGGCCCCTGATTCCAGTGAACGTTTCTGAAAGTTGAACCACGGTCTGCCCTTGTGTGGACTTCTCAAAGCGACTGGCTTGCTTTGTCGCGCTTCAGGTCGAGACCGCCGACTGTGTCACCGGCACAGGGCTGATCGGCACGACTGAGCCGGAGGGTGCCATGCAGATGCAGGTACGTACGCGTGAAGCCTGGCTGCAACGGCACAGCACCTCCCCAGTGATGCCCGTCCAGCGGCTCCTTTCCAGGCTCTGCTTCTCCTCTGTTAGATTGTCGTCCAGGGCCAGGCCGGTAGCCGGAGTACAGCCAAGGCTCAGCAGGCGGGGGAGAAGTCCTTCCGCTGTGGTTACGATGGCTGCGGGAAACTGTACACCACAGCACACCATCTGAAGGCAAGGGTCATGATCAACTATGGACATTGTGTTTATACGCGTCACTTCCTCTCTTCAGAATATATACAGCGTTTGTGGATACAGACACACGCAGAAAGGCAGTATACATTTCTCTCCTTCAGCAGAACAATTTGCATTTACTGCGTATTTCTATTGTGCCTGTAACAACACAGTGGCCCCAAGGCACTTAACAGGAGTGTGTGGTAAGGGCACTGTTGCATTTATGGGGGGAAGAGGGGGAAGATGGCATGAAGGAGAGGAAGCTTAAATTCTTCAGGAAGGAGAAATAAACCTGTGGCGGTCCAACGTCAGCTTTCCACTCAACCCCCTAGGGCATGCTAGCATCTGTAACATGGACTTTTTGGCTTGCTGTGTGTTTGCTGCAGAAAGATTATTATTTTTAGCAGCCTTTTCTGTTTCTTTGTCAAGGTGCATGAGAGATCGCACACAGGGGACCGGCCCTATATGTGTGACCATCTGGGTTGTGGGAAGAAATTTGCCACAGGTGAGCAGATTTACCTTGAACTACTTCCCATCTCGCAAGCACATGTTACCTAAATCCATCCTTTCATTTTGTAATAATTGCTGCGTGTTCTAGGCTACGGGCTGAAGAGTCACATTCGAACACACACTGGGGAGAAGCCGTACCGCTGTCAAGAGATGAACTGCCATAAGTCCTTCAAAACATCGGGGGACCTGCAGAAGCACATAAGGACGCACACGGGTATTGAATCGCGACAGTTGTTTAGCGTGGAGCCGAGAGTCGCTCTGGAGCTTTCCCGTACGGTTCATCCTGACGTGCGGCCTGTCCGTCCCCGCTCTGCAGGCGAAAGGCCTTTCAGGTGTCCGTTTGAGGGCTGCGGGCGATCCTTCACCACCTCTAACATCCGCAAGGTGCACATCCGCACCCACACGGGCGAACGGCCCTACTACTGCTCCGAGCCGGGCTGTGGACGGGCCTTCGCTAGCGCCACCAACTACAAGAACCACATGAGGATCCACACAGGTGTGTAAGAGCCCTGCTCTTCTCTTAGGAAAATGTCTCCACCAGACCAGTGTAGGCAGACCGATATCATCTTATTAAAAAAAGAAAAAAAACAACAACCTGGACGACCTCAAGGAGAACTGCTCTTTACCCACTCTTAAACTTACCAGTGTAAGAGCATTAATACATGGGTAAAGCACACAAACCAGAATCTGCTATCGTGACATGTTTGTTGATGCAATGACAGTGAAAGCCGCCCCTCCTGTGGTCTCCAGGGGAGAAGCCGTACGTGTGCACGGTGCCAGGCTGTGACAAGCGCTTCACTGAGTACTCCAGCCTGTACAAGCATCATGTGGTGCACACGCCCTGCAAGCCCTACAACTGCAACCACTGCGGCAAGACCTACAAACAGATCTCCACGCTGGCCATGCATAAGCGCACAGCTCACAATGACACAGAACCCATCGAAGAGGAACAGGATGCCTATTTTGAGCCCCCCACAGGTCAGGCCCTAGCCAGAACATGCGTGTTGTCGCCATAGATGCTGTGGATATCATACATGCAACCGACCTTTAGAACTGAAGTGAAGTTGCCCGGATTTATTCAGTTTAATTGAACCGAAATAAAGCCTAAAAGAGTCTTGCTGTAGGTAATATGCTATTATCCATATTTGTTTGCCTTCTTAGTAGCTGTTTTCACCCCCAGTACTAAACTGCAGTCTGGATTGTCAGAGCTTCCTTGTTTAAGAAGCACGTCAGGAATGACTTAATAAGCAGCATAATACCCAACTGGCCCTCGCTGTCTTCCAGACCATGTTAAGCAATGTTTTGCTTGACGTATGAATCACCTGGTGGTCCAGTGTGCTGAGTTTCTGTCTAGACTACATTTATGACCGTTCCCTCTGTCTGCAGTTGCTGGAGACGAGCCAGTTTTCACTTGAGCGGTCCTCGGTTTCGTCTGACTTGCTGCTTTGCCTGTGTGACTCAGAGGCCATCGATGATCCTGGGGTCACCTATGTCCCCGAGGTGGAGGAGGAGGACTCAGGATCTGAACAAGTGTCTGCTGGAACCCCAGAGGTCATAGGGCAACAGCAAATCTCTCTAATCACTCAAGACGGAACGCAGCAGGTCTTCAAACATCTGTACCGCTTGACATGTGAACCTTCGGGAAATTGGGAAAGTCTTTGTTAAATCGCCATTACTTTACCAGCTAGTCTTAGGATAAAAGTACCTTCTAAGATAGTTGATCAAACTCTGTTTGGAAGACTGAATCATCTTTAAATCGATTCAATCAATAGCTAACAAAGGAGATCTAGTGGCATTTGCATCTGAATGATTCTCAGCTGTTTAGGAAGCGTTATTTTGAGTCATACAGGAGATACTGATTGTGCCTAAGAAAACCAGGCCTACAGTTAAATTTGTCGATTGTATTGCATTGCATGTAGCCGACAATGATTTTTTGTTTTGTCAGGTTAGTATCTCCCAAGCTGAAATGCAGGCAATAGGAAACACAATTACCATGGTAACACAGGATGGTACCACTATCACGGTCCCTGCACATGAAGCAATACTATCCTCAGGAGGAGAGCATTCTGTTACCATGGTAACAGCTGATGGTACAGAAGGACAGGTACAGTATCTTTTTCTGTTTTCCATTTATGGCTTGTTTTCTCTTTTCCTAAAGTCTGTGGTCTGTCTGACAGTTGTAATGACTCACTTACTGATGAAATATTTCAGCTTTGCACACAGTGCAAAGATGAAGAGATTATTTTTTTGTATGGTGCTTGTAGTAGTTTTTTTTTCCCCCAATGGATTTTATTCATTTTAAAAATGTTTGCTGCAGGTTGCCATTGTGACTCCAGATTTGGCCACATTCCAGACTACACAAGCAGAGCTCACTCAGGAACACCAGCACCATCTGGTAACCGCCAGTCCTCACCCTGTGACCTTACTAGCCACCTCCAATGGTACACAGATTGCAGTACAGGTAAGACATTAGTCGTTAAAAAAAAAAGAGAACCTCAACTAACAAGAATAGCAGATCTTAGAAAAGTGTTATTTGTATTACATTAAGGACTCTAAAGTGGGCTGTGAGGTAAGAGCTATTACAGCTTTTAAGGATTACTTGAAACCTTATACCTGCTAAAATGAGTGTCCTTTGCAAACATACAGGCGACAGGTGTCTGGTGTTGAGATTATAGTTGTGGAACAATGAAGAGTTTAGGTTTCCGTTTTTACTTGGTGTGGTTTTTTTCCATACTTTTAAGCATGAGTACATATTACTGCCTGAAAACACGGAGGCATTTTTTTTTTTTTTTTTTTTTTTTTTTTTTTTTACTAATTTCCACTTTGGCCACTGTTTTCTTTGTATAGCAGACTTTACAATATCAGAGCGTCAAAAATGGGGCCTCCTGTAAATTAGCCCCCTTTTCCCTCACTACAAATCATTATTATTACATGGAATAAAAGTGTGTGAGTGAGTGAAAATCACAAATTCAGCAACAGAAGCACATTATGATACGAGTGTGGGAGCAGCAACACGTGAGCCATATTGATGCAGACTGCTAATACTGACAAAACAATTTGAGGTAGGACAGTTGATGTAGATTAACCAGTTCTTTTTTGGCATAAATGGTTAATTAAATGCACAATTGCTTGTGAATCATTATCATGCTGATTTGTTTTTGAACGTTAAACCAGTCAGCTGGTTATTGTGCTGGGAGGAGAGTGTTAATTGCTTAATTGTTTTTTATTAAGAGTGATTGTGGGATGTAACAAAGTAAACAAGATTAATCACATATCAGCCCAGTTAACTCCACCTAGGCAATATGCTTATTCTGCTGCTGTAGACTTAAGACCCATTAAACAAAGGTGCAGTTCATTGTCCAGGCATTTGGGATGGTGGGGAATCAGTGGGTGTAACCAGAGGATTTTGGTTCATCTTCGCCAAAGTTGCTGTACAGATTCACCTTACTGTTGGTAGAATGGAGTTTCCGTGTTATAGTTTTCTTTTCATTTTTAATAAATCTCAGCTGCATTCTGTTGTGTTTTTTTAGCTAAGCGAACAGCCATCACTGGAAGAAGCCATCAGAATAGCCTCAAGAATACAGCAAGGAGAGACTCCAGGTCTGGATGATTAGCATGTATCAACTGACATCTTCACAGAGGTGGAAAGACTTTGAAAAGAGGACACAGAAAGCAGAGAGGAAACACAAGACTGTTGACAGATTGCGAGCTCGCAGCCGTCACCGTGAAATCAAAAATGAAACGAAAATGGTCTTTTCTGGGACGTGTGGTGTAACTGCGCGTTTGACATGTGTGTTCAGGTTATACATACTGTTAAAATGAAAGAACTTGGGAAAATTCTGATGCACTTATGTTTGGACGTATGAATCACTGCTTTCTCAGAATTTGATACGATTTACATGCTGGGTGTATATATGCAGGTATAGCTCGACATCCTCAATATATTTTACATTTGTTAATATGAAAATGATGGAAAAAGACTGAATGTGTAACATTAAAGACCTACGATCTCTAATGATCCTGTCAACCTGGCATAATTTGTCCATAAATTTCATAAATGGCATCCATGAATAAGACCAGAGTAATAACTGAGAATGTTTATATCCTCAGTCATATATATGTATTAAGTCTATATATTAATTGATCTGACCACGTGGCGAGTAGAGCAGATCAGGAACTTTGCTTTCACTGGTTTTATGTAACTATGAACACTGTTTCATGATCAAGTACTTTATTCGTATAACGTAATTAATTATAATGCACCTTTATTAAACAGGACTGACTCGCTTACGTTGCATTAGCTAAGCATTTGAGGGTTTATACTGAAGTTTTTCGGCATCCAACGCTGACGTATAGATGCAGTAAATTTGCATACGAGAATTTTGTATTAGACAGGTGGCTGAACGTGAGTGAACGCGTAGTGACATGAGGTGACGTTTAAAATTGCAATCGATACTACCCATTACCCAAAAAGATGTTAAACATCAAGGCAAACTAGAGGGGGCATTTCCTGGGGAAAATGCGTGTGATTGCTGGTTACATTAGCTATGGAAGGATGGAGGGATGAATGAAAGAATAGAAGGGTGAAGGATGAGTACCATCGGTATGAATGTAGTTAAGGGCTGTACTTTTGCTGTAGAATACATTTACCAAATTTCGTGAATCTTATGTCTATAAAATTCCTATAGTATGATGTAGGGATGAAAAAGAAAGAAGGAAGTGATAGAGATACTGAAAGAGGTGGATGGCTTCGCAGTATTGCCCAAAACATGTGTAGTAAGTTTGGAGGTATTATTTCCAAAATTGACTATGTGGGAGCAGTTTGAAAAATTTCCCATTCAAAGTCTATGGGAAAAATAGATGGAAAGAAGGATCAAAAAGAGGGATGCGGGTGGAATATGAAAAAGAAAAATACAAGCACCCTTCTCCTCAAAGGACCGAACATTTTACAGTTGCAACGAAGTTTCTAGCGCGAAAACTACAGGAGTTAGGTGCCAAAAAAGTGGGAGAACAAGAACTACGTGACAGAACATACTGTGATTGCCGAAACCAGCAATCAAACAATAATTCGCGCCAAGATGACGTAAACGAGATGACGTGGTCTTTTTGCGTGCTCACGGGCCAATTGCGTTTGAAAAGCACAAGCTTCGTTCCTATTGGCTTGGCCGCTGGGTCACATGACCAACGGTCGCGGGAAGCTAAGTTTTAAGATTTCGGGCGTGTTTTCCCATTCGCGCTGCTTTACGTAGTCGGGATTACAAACAAACAGGATAGCGGGAGGTTTATTTGACGTGATTACGTTTGGCGGCGAGGGTGTTACCGCGTTTTACTAATCGAATCAACAATCGAGGACTTCTGGGGAAGTGGTTCGGACGTCTCGTACGGTTCCGTGAACCGTGGGACCGCGGAGCGGCCGTGTTTTCGCCTGGCTGCGGGGAGTGTGTGTGTTTAACGGTGTGACTTTAAACGTCACCCCGGGTGTCCGGAATGAGCGTCGGCTGTCGGCAGCGTCACGGCCCCGCTGCGGGGATGCCCGACGTGCGCCAGAAGTTACGGTTCGCCGCCAGCGACGGAGAGGACGAGCCGCCGGAGGACGAGGGCAACAGCAGCACGGGGGCCGAGTCCGGCTTCACCGAAATGGACTCCCCTCCCAGCCCCCTGAACTGGGACGACGGCTTCGAGTGCCCTTCCCCGAGGGGGACTCCGGGGAGACTGGAGCCCCGGGACGGGTCGAGCTCTCCCGTCCCCCATCACCCCGACACGCCTCCCCATAAGACTTTCAGGAAGCTGCGGCTTTTTGACACGCCGCACACGCCGAAGGTACACCGTTTCCCGGTGGCTGGATTCACCCCGGATTCGTCCCGTTTCGGAGTGGCCCCGCCGGCCACATCAGCCTCCCTACTAGCAGCCGCCACAATTTAACACGCAGGCCGGGCTGTGGTGCTGCGACAGCTCGCCTGTCATCTTTAAAAGGGGCTCTCATGTGTCCAGATGTAGCACTAAAAGCTTTGCGTTTGTGTAGAAGGAGTGTTTGATTTCATGGTGTCTTCTGACCTGTTTTGTTGTCTCTTGTTTGTGTTGTTTTGTTTTTTTCTTGGCAGAGTTTGCTGTGTAAAGCCCGAGCTGCAGGCGCCGGCTTTTCCAGCCGCAGAGGCGCACTCTTTAACAGCGTGGACTCCACGGGGAAACCCGCAGCTGGTGTCAGAAACAAGACCCCCCTGGTTAACATAAACCCGTTCACCCCGGACTCTCTACTCGTTCAGTCCGCAGCGTTGCAGAAAAAGAACAGAAAGAGGTCGCACTGGAATGAGTAAGGTTTTTTTTTTTTTTGTGTGTGTGTGTGTGTGGGTGGGTTTCTTCAGAATTCATCTCCCTGTAGTCTGTTATACAGTTTTACATTGGGTCTTGTTTCTTTATGCTCCGGAGCACCTTGCTCCCGTTCCTTCTGTAACAGGGGAAGCATTTTAAAGGTGTGTAAGTGTCCAATGCTTGTCCCATTATGCAGCACTGTAGTTAAGGCATGCTTGGTGAAAGGTAAAGGAGTCCTCAGTAGCCTTTAAGGATCTACAGTGCCCTCTAGTATTTCTGACCGAAAGCTTTATTTGCAGTTCTTGTGGGGAGGATATGGAGGCAAGTGATGCTGATTGTGAAGAGGAAATTATTCCTCCCTCAAAGGTAGATACCTGGCCGTTTCTTTTTATTTTACGGTTATGGTGTTGAAGGTAACGCAGAACTCTGTTTTAGAGAGCAACTGTGGTGGAGAGTAATATGACGTCCAGGTATGCCATGGAATTCCATGAACTGGAGAAGATTGGCTGTGGGGAGTTTGGCTCTGTGTTCAAGTGTGTGAAACGACTGGATGGCTGCATCTATGCCATCAAAAGGTCCAAGAAGCCCCTGGCTGGGTCCATTGATGAGTGAGTGCACTTCTGCACATTTCAGTTGCTGGTTTCAAGATCTCTCAAGGAACAAATTGCTTATGGATTGTCCCCCCCACCCCCCACAGACAGAATGCACTTCGAGAAGTGTATGCTCATGCTGTCCTGGGACAGCACCCCCATGTGGTCAGGTATTATTCTGCATGGGCTGAAGATGACCACATGTTAATACAAAACGAGTACTGCAATGGCGGTACCCTCTCAGATGTTATCAAGGAGAACAGCAGAACCACGCGGTTCTACTCTGAAATGGAACTAAAGGACCTACTTATACAAGTAGCTCGGGGCTTGAAGTACATTCACTTCACGTTGCTGGTCCATATGGATATCAAGCCAAGTGAGTTTGAGGAAATTTCCAAATGTCAATGTTTTGGTATCTGATAGTCAAGAATTTCACACTACTTGTTCCCTCTCTCCCTATAGGCAATATTTTTATATCACGGAAGACTGTCGCCTATGCGGAGGAAGATGACGATGATGATGTTCTACCAAGCGTTGTATACAAAATAGGCAAGGAGCTTGTCATAACTGTTTTTACCTCATGGTTTATAGCTACTGAAGGTAGTTTTCTGATTTGAATGTTGTGTGCTGCAGGTGATCTTGGTCATGTGACCACAGTGAGTAGTCCTCAAGTTGAAGAAGGTGACAGCAGGTTCTTGGCGAATGAGATCCTTCAAGAGGTAGCTTTTTATTTTGGATGCTTTGGTTTACACAATTGGTTGTCAATTTTTTTTTTTTTTTTTACTTAAGATGCACATTTCTTTTTAGGACTACAGAAATCTCCCAAAAGCAGATATTTTTGCCCTTGCATTGACAGTTGTCAGTGCTGCAGGTGCAGAAGCTCTGCCCCCTAATGGTGACAAGTGGCATGAGATACGACAAGGACAGCTACCCCAGATACCACAAGTCCTGTCTCAGGAATTCTTAAATGTACTCAAGGTAAACACTTTCTTGGTTTAAAAGTACATACTGCATGTTGGAGAACCTATACATTTGGGTAGAATTGTTTATGTCATTTGTTAAAGCCTCTTGTCTGTTGCAGTTGATGATTCACCCAGAGCCGGAAAAGAGGCCATCTGCTTCTGCTCTTATCAAACACCCGATTCTAGTCAGAGCCTCTAAAATGAGTGCAGACCAGTTACGTGTCGAACTCAATGCCGAGAAGTTCAAGAACACCGTGCTTCAGAAGTATGTCTGTCATGTCTCATCTCTTCTTGCTACGGCTCATCATAAAAAATGTACATGAGAATATTATGATTGCTGGACTGAGTAGTCCCGTTTTGCTCTGCTGTTGTTCCATTGATAAGTGTTTTTGGTTCTGGTCTGCAGGGAGCTGAAGAAAGCACAGATAGCCAAAGCAGCTGCAGAGGAGAAGGTGCTTTATGCGGAGAGGGTCCTGACCCGATCCAGCCTTCAGTCTACCAGCAGAACATCTCGGCTTATCGGCAAAAAAATGAGCCGTTCAGTGAGCCTCACAATGTAAGGCTTGTGTGTGTCCCCCAAGGTGCCGGGGGACTGGTTTGTTCAGGGCACTATACCTAAATGGTCTCTCCAGCTGTGTGTGGGTGCTTCAGCAACATAGTACATATACTGGCATGTTTGTAAATGTGGCTTGAAGCCTGACCTAAAACATTACACAATCTAGAAGTCTTTCAGAGTGCAGGCATTCCATGGTCCCATGGCACTTGAGGTTTCTCCCAACAGCAGCTCTGTAATGGGGTATTTGAAAGTATGCAGAGGTATTCTTCCTTGCTTGGGAGAATGACACGGATATTTGCACCTTAAATACCTTTTGATGGGTAAGAAAAGCTGGGTCTCCTAATCAGCTTGGTATTAAACTGAGCACTTTGAAGGCAATAGGGAAGGTTGCCAGAAAACTGCTGCTATTTTGTCTATTTGTTAGTGGGGTAGGGGTCAAACTTTTTTCATGCTAACTTTTAATTTTAGTCCTGTAACTTACAAATTACGTTTAAAATTGACTTTTGTTTTGTCTTAAAATACCTGTAAATGTGATATCTTGTCGAGCTTCTGGAAGTTTTTGCCGCTAGGATTTAAAGAAATCCTTCACCTCAACGTCTATGCCTTACTGTAGCATTAATGCAATCACATTTTTATTCTTTTGCAGTTTTTGTATATATACTGTGCATTTAAAGTACTTTTGGTTGTTCTGTCTTTTATTCGCATCTGTTTTAAGAAATAAATTCTCTTGGTTTAATCTGGTTTTGCGTTTCTGATAATTTGAACTAAGTTAAATACTTAGCTTGAACTCGGGTTTAACGTAATGTAAAGTTTCGTCACCAGCAGATGGCGCTGTAAGGAAGCAGAGAATGACTCATTTTGACATTCATTTCGCATTCCGTTGGCTTGAGATGCTGATACATTTTAGCTTAATCTTACTGTGCCCCCCTGTTTCCCCGCCCAACGTTCGGCTTCCCCGAAAATCAGAGTGTCGGCATTCCGATTATAAAGTGAGTTTGGTTAATTATTAATGCCCCGAAATGTGTCACTTTACTCCATGGTAAGCTTGCTACAAATGAGTCGTTTAGATTTAAGTGCGGCAAGTTAAGCATTAAATCCCAGACATTCTGAAAAGACCAATTTATATCCTCCGGGGGTTTCCCCACGTAAGTTTAATAAGAAGTGACGCCCTGTCCACGTGACCGTCGCCGGAGAGGGGACTCTGATTTCTCTGAGCAGGGGACACAGCAGCGGGCGACATGGGTCTGAGGGAAGAGCTCTTAAAGTCGATATGGCATGCCTTCACAGCTCTGGACGTGGACAGGAGCGGCAAAGTGTCCAAGTCGCAGCTCAAGGTGTGTTTTGTTTTGTTTTTGTTTTTTTTTGTTTGTTTTATTATTTTAGTAATCACTGATTCTCAAAGCTGCATAAACCCAGGAGTAGCCGTTCGCAATATCCGTCCGTGAGTCCGATTTCATTCTCCCTTCGGGGTTTTTCTGTATAATTTACTTTATGACTTATTTTTTTTTCTTTACAATTCTTCACGATTTAGCAAAAACCGGTGACGAAGCTGGCATTCGAGCCGGTATGTCGACACTTCAGCTGTGAATTGTCATCTTTGATTGATTTCTGTCATCTTTGATTGATTTCTGCCATCTGCCTTTCGATTCATGATCCCGATGTCATGTAGTTTAATTTAATCATTTGAAATTCAGCTCTATGCGTGGTAGATATGGGTGGGTGGCCAGTTTCCATTAAGGAGGCTTAATTACAAGAGATATTAAACTTTAATAGTGTGCTAAAGAATGAGAGCGTGGAAAAATAATATATTAAAATGATATGGACTTAACTCCCTTCTTATTTGAATAGCCTATACATTCATAACACGGGAGCTTACGGGCATCTAAGACTAATGATGTCATTCCTTATACTGTTGTTGTTTCTTGGGAAAAAGATAATTCAATTTGCATAGTTTATTGAGATCATTCCCGTATTTTGATGTGTGTTGCGTGTCTTTTCCGGAGGTGACCCTGAGTCATCTACTTTACGTACATTCATTTAGGTGTTTTCTGTTTAAACGTAAATGATACTTAAGTTCAGTCTGCATGTCCGTAAGTTTGTCTCGCACACAGGGAGCCGAAAACAACAGAGAGGTTATTCTGTACAAAATGTCAATGGAGAAGAGTCTTTACTTAAGGGGGAGAACCAAACAGTCTTTCACCTGCCACATGCTGTCTGTACAATCTTGTGTGGTTAAGTGTTTTTTTCTTTTTTGTGTGGTTTGTGTATACGTGTATATTTCAGCTGCACCACAGTCAACACACATCAACCAACCAAAACTCCTGCGAGCTCAGGTTAAAGATGTAACAAAGATACAGTTTTAAAATTCTCCAGCAAGCTGCTGAAACCTACACCCTGATTGTCTGAGGTACCCAGATGATCTGGGAACATTACATGTAGGGATGGAACGATGACACTCATTTTAATTGACAGAGCGAGGGCTTTGGATCCTTGTGAATAGAGCTCTCCTAAGACACAGCAGTCAGCTATGGACTTGAACTTAAGTCCTTGCTATTACTGCTGTGTTACTTTTGTACAACGTGCTTAACATGAATTACTCCAGTAAGATATTTATCTCTATGAATGGATGAAAATCGTAGCTTGCAGTATAGTTACTGTGTCAGCTAAGATACATAAAGCTTTTGGGAGATCAAGCATTTATAAAAATATCCAGTTAGTTGTCCTGGTTTATTACCTTTAAGATCTTTCAGATAAGTTAATAGCAATCTTTCTGAAATGCGTCATTGATTGTAGAAGAATTATATGTTATGAATTTTATTCAGTTTGTTTTGACAGGATTAAGCATCTTCTGATGTTTGTGCAGCTTCCCTCCATTGGACTTGGCTCCGTTTGCTGGTCATGTTTATTTCTGTCAGATAGTTTTACTACATAAATGAAGTCTAATATCTCATCACATGGAACAATCAGTGTCCCTAAAATTACAATGAAATTAAGGTCCCAAAAAGGCTTGTACCTTCCCTTTTCATACTCATTGAGTTTGATAATGAAACAGTTCTTGCCCTCTACTATGTGTGAGGTAATTTGGAACTATCCTCTGTTCTGTAGTTGGCTGTCGTTCACTATTCAGTTGTTTCCTAATGCATTCCTGTTGAGTGCATGATGATTGCTCAGGCTACAGGACTTGTTTGTGACAGGTTTTCCCAGTTGAGCCTTATGAGCGTATGCCGGTAAGGAGCTTCCTGGAGGCATCCTTACTCGAGCGCCAGATTCCTGGTCATCTGAATTACACTACCATTCAGAAGTTTTTGCACACACTAAGATGACCAGATTTGATTGGTCGTGTACATGTATACACGGTACAGTTTTCCCACAGTTCGGTATGTGTCACGGTATTGGGACCACAGTAACGGTACGGTTTCGGTATCTTCATATTTAGGAAGAAAATAAAAACATCACCCTTTGATTAAGCAATGATCTTTATTTTGACTTTCTATTTTACACTTCATTATTTAAATAAAGTTTAACATCAAGGGAACTACCTGTCTAAGCATTCTGTGTTCTGTCTAAGCTTTGACAACCTGGAAGTAGCCAAATTTGCCTTTTCTATTTTATTTAAACAGGCTACATACTTGTATAGGCAATATTAAATGTAAAAATAATGAAGTGCAAAATTAAGTATCCTCATTAGGTACACTAATGAGATTTTACCCTAATGAGTTTATTTACTGTCTTTTTTTCCTTCATCGTCGTATCGCACGCTGAATCCAAAATGTTCCCACACCGCGGATTTGAAAGACGGCAGGACCTCTTCAGTTTAGCTTCTCTCTGTCTCCCTACTAGCACCTGCCATTATCACGTTGGAGCGAAGAGAATATTCGCTTTAGCCTCTCTTCGCAGGCTCGTATCTGCATACAAAACACTGATAGCCAGGAGGCGGATAATTTACGCCATCTGCTCTTGTATAATGACATTTAAACTCTAGCGCTCGAAAATAAGACAACCCCAGTTTTTTAGATGTTTTTTTTTTGGGAAAAAACACCGTCTTATATTTGCATCGATACATATAGAAAAATGGCAGGCATATCGTAATACTGTGGTTCATGTGTGCGTATTGAACCGTCGGGGGCATAAACGAGCGGTTCGATAATATACCGGATACAGAAGCCCACTACAGCTATTCAGTTGTGTACCTCTGTAGCACTTAGACACCCTTCAAATAACAAATAGGTGGGTGTATGAGGATGTAGTGTGTGGTGATGGTGTGGCAGTGTAAGATCTACCAGTGGAGAACCTCCTCAAAAGGAGCAGTCTTGAAGCACTATAGATTACACCATGGCTCGTTCACACGTGTGCAATTTGTCCTGTGTCCACGCTCCAGTTGTCCGTGTTCTTTCAAAACAGAGTGCCCTTAACACACATTTAAGTAGATACCATGTACATGAGGACACTCTAGACACTGAATATTCACTGCTAAAAAATAAGACATTCACGCTCAGCGTCCTTCGAATATCTTTATTAGCAAGAAAATTAGTCATATCTTTGGTTCATCAAAGTAGCCTCCTCTAGCAGCTACAACAGCAGAGCAAATTTGAGGCATTCTTTCAAAGGACATTAAATATTGTGCTGTAAATTCATTCCAATACTCCCAGGGCATGGTTTATGGTTATTATGGTTGATTACATTATAGTATTCATAAATCTCCTTTGAGTTGAACTTTATGGTTTGCAAAGACAAAGTACAACATTGACATATACACTATTGAGTGTCTAGAATTTTTTGTGAAAATTATGTGAGTAATATTGAAAATGTGCAAAAGCTTTTGACTGGTAGTGTAGACCCAGGACGTGTGTGTGGAGATTGCACATTCCTTCCTTGTTTGTGCACGTTTTAGGGTTTATGGTTGTTTTTTGGTCACATTTAAACAGGATAGCGACAGAATAGTGACAGTCTTACATGCTTTCGAGCAGGCAAAGGGCCAAACGTACATGACATTAAGCGTAAAGGCTGATGATGAATAACAAAAAATAATACTGATATGGAAAAGCAAAGACTTGGCGTATTCAAGAGGTTCTCTAGAGGTACAGCCTGGGGAAGTAAGGGTTAGTCTTCGATGTAGCATGTCATTCCCTGTCTGCCAGAATCGAGGAGGGAGAAAGGTGACTGTATGGGGTGATTATGGAGCTGGTGGAAACAGACAAAGAGTACATTTGTAGAAACCACTTAACGTTGCAGTCAGCACTAGGATCTTCCTCTCATGAGGAAGTAAAAGTGCTAGTGAAACTTTGTTATGACTGCTGAAGTGTGATGTGACAAAGTGAGGCTTGTGGGTCTGGGACACCCAGAATTTTGAAGCTGCTGCCAGTTTAGATGGGAATGTGTTCTGTGTTCTGCTTCCTGAAGTTGACAATCAGCTCCACAGTCTTGCTGAGTGGTAGGGAAAGGCCGTATACCCAGCACAATCTGTCAGGCAGTTTAAAATCCTCCGTACAGGCCGTGTCCCTGTCATTGGTGGTCTGGGGTATGATGGTGTCATCCGTCTTCTTTATAATGGAGTTTGAGCTGTTTTTGCCTGCAAAGTCATGGGTGCTCTAGAACTCTGGTTCACGTGTTAAGCAGTTTCCACATTGAGAAAACACTGAGCTCGCTGAATCGATGACTCTAAATTGCCAGTTGTGTGTGATTGTGTGTGTGCCTGTGTGATTTACCCAGGATGCCCTCTGTAGCATACCCTGAGCTTGGTCAGCTTTGGTCAGCTTCCTGAGGTACCTTCCTGGCTCACTGCAAGCCTGTGCTGGATAAGTTTAAAAAATTAAACCTGATATTTAATAGGCTGTCTCACTGTTATTTAAATTAGCATGTATATGATGTACTGCTAGGCCCTATATCTCCATGCATCATAAAATTAAAACATAACCCATGCTTGTATGACATGGTATGGCTTTAAATGTGTTAAACTGTCTGTGGTTAGTGGAAACACATTTTAATTTGCCGTTGTCTTTTGGTCCTAAAACGATGACATGGGAAGGGCTTATTATGTCACAAGGAAAGTGAAACACGCCCAAGTGCTCACAATTAGCGTGAATTATCTATGCTCAGTTGCCTAAATGAATGTGATTACACTCTTAAGAGATAACAATGGCAGGGGATATTAACTAGAGCACAACTACAAAGGGCTTCTAAGTAGTTTTTGCAAGCGTTGAATTTTCTGTTATATTCTCCATGAATGGCTAATGCTCTGTTATTTATTCAGTAAGTACTTCAGTTACCCCCGAGTCCCTAGTGTGCCTCCAACCCTTTGCAGCCCTTCAGACATTTTGACGGGGCGCAGACGGTATAGTGGGGAAGTCGTGTTGTCGAGTCTCTCCAGAGCTGTAGAGAAGAAACCGTTACTCATGACCACCCCATTTGGTGAATCACCGGCGTATTCCAAATTTGTTTTTTTCTCATGATTATTAATAATGTCTAGTTTCATTTCTGCTTTCCCCAGCAGGCTAGTCCTATGAGAAACTGATAGGGTCAGCTTAATTAAACATAATAAAAGAGTTTGCTGTGGACACTTCACATTCTCCATGTACACTGAATGTACAGAAATAATACTGAAGTTAACTCTCAGCGAAGAGTTTCTGCCCTGGATTTATGTTGTTCTGTATGCACTGTCTCTCAGAAAGCAGATTCTGCGTAGCGCATTCCAACCCAGCACATGGATATGATGAAAAGACATCATGTTCTTTGGACTGTCTATTGCAGTAAACTTGTGAACAAACTTACGTCGTTGGACATCATGAGTTGTGTGGCTTAGGACAGGCTGGCACAGACTATGTGAATGAAGGCAGCTGAGATCCCGTGTCCCATGATTCGGGGAGTGTCCTGCAGGCCTGCTTGACGTTGAGCCCTACATAGGGTCAGTTCCTATCAGGGAGGATATGCATTGTGTTCCTGTCAGACTGGCACCAGGCTGGAGCCTCTGCTGACCATGTGCTCTGCCCTGATAAAGAGACACCTTTTCCCTGGGCTTTTTGTTTTGTTTTTTTTAACACAGTGACAAAAGCGGAGCTGTAGAGGTAAAATCTCACCATGTTCCTTGTGATAATTGCTCAGCGCACTTTGTATTTGTTTTTTTGATGTTTGTCTCACTTAACGTTCTACATGATTCTGGGTAGAAGGTTGTATTTTACAGAAGATCTATATCAAATATGTCCTGTGTATTTTTAGCATTCCCTCATCACATCGTTAGCAAATTTTCCAAAAGTCTTGATAATCCACTTATTTATGTTAGTACAGTACAACGCTGACTATCCAAACTAATTTGTATGAAAGCTGGGTAGGTAAATGAAGTAGTTTGAATAACCAAACATACATGAGAACACCCAGTTTTCACCACTGTTCCCCACCACAGTCCCGCACTCACAGGGGCACAATGGTACCACAGACTATGACACGTCAAGGCCGTGGGAGGCTGTCCTGAGTCAAACCCAGAGATACAGCCAACATTTGATTTTTGAGAAATCAAGATTATTTAAATGCTATTCTGCATATTTATTTGAACAAATTATAGGAAACGAATGCAATAAGCAGCAGGAATTGTATTCAGCACAATAACCAGTGCATTAGGAGTAGTTTCTCCTACTTGTTTTGTTATTGTTTTTATTTATTTGTGGTTCAGATAATTTACGCTTTGGATGAATGACTTTTGAATAGCTGACATTTCACTGTATTTTTATATTTCCGCTAAAAATGTAATGCAAAAGCCACAAAATAGCTATGGAACAGTTGCTCCTGTTCCACGTCTCGATGGGTGACTGCTGCTTTCTGGTTTCGAATGGCTCACAGGTGTTGTCTCACAACTTGTGCACTGTGATGAGGATCCCCCATGACCCCGTGGCCCTTGAGGAGCACTTCAAGGATGACGATGAGGGCCCGGTCTCCAACCAGGGCTATATGCCCTACCTGAATAAGTTCATACTGGACAAGGTAAGTGCACCACCTCCACGGCATTCGACCATCATTCCTCTGTGAGGAACGTCGTGTCTTGGAGGTTTAGTCGGCCTCTCTGTTCTTAAGGATGGTGTAGGTGGGACGTTGCCAGTATGTCGGCCTCTACTGTAATGACAGGGTGGCAGGCCAGAGATCCAGAGTTGCGCAGTCACTTTTCTGGGCAAAGGAAACTCAAAGCAGCTCCCATAGTACCTGTGTAGATATCATGCCACCAAGCTGGAAGTGACGTTTTTCTTTTCCAAATAGAGAAATTAAGTAAACTAGTACTGTAAACCGTCACAACAGCATGAGATCTTCCTCTTATCTAAAACGCTCTCCATGTCTCCTCAGAGAAGTTCAATAGCAGAGTTCTGTGAGGCTTCAAGATGGCTTTGTGGCCATTGTTTTATTCTGACCAGGCTGAAGTGCACAGTCCCTTCCACCTTCCCTAACGCTTTGGTCATTCTGGAGGCCCCTCCCAGCTGGGAGTTTCTGACACTCTCTCTAGGTCACATGGTCACGATGGAGCTGGCCACTGCATTCCTGTCATCCTCACACACTTGTGAAGAACAACACATACTTCAGAAGCCAGTGGTCATTGTTCTGCAAGGGTGATAACATCATACACGCCAGAAAAGAAGCAAGCCACGCGGAAAGCCTGGCCAAAAATAGAAATGTGAAACCTTACACGCCCTATACATGTCCGGTTTGTGTTTAGGAGCTTAATGAATGACATTCATACTCAGAATTTAGCTTCTGTCAATTTCCTATGAAACCGTTTCTTCACAGGAATGAGAAATACCCTGTGATCTGTTGCCTTTCTGGTGGGTCAAGGGGACGGTCTGTTGTGATGAATGTACAATGTTTTTATATTTGTGTGTAAAAATACAATAATCAAAGTGTCTTAAAGTATGGCTCATTGCCTCACCCGTGCAGGTTTGGGGGTTCGAATCCTGCCTCTGCTCTTTCTGTATTTGCCTGTTCTCCTCATTGTTCATAGGGTTCATCCCGGTACTCTGGCTATAATAACTATTATTATAGTAATATTAATATTAACATTGTCAGTAAAATGTGGAGATACAGGTGAGTGCCCAGCCATGATACCAAAATACTTTGGGTATTATTCTTAGTATATTAGAGAGTTACATCACTGCAAGAGGACATTTTAAATTAAATTATACAAAATCTTAGTGAACGGCACAGTGGTTTAGTGGGTAGCATACTAGCCCTGTTCCATCACACTGCAAGGGCTGGGCCTTTGAATCTGTTCTACGGGTGTAGAGTGTGTATGTTCTCCACTAGGATTGCCACTTATCTCCCGTAGTCCGAGGGCATGCAGTTAACGGAACTGGCATCTCTAAACTCCTCATAGTGTATGAGTGTGTGCATGTGTGTGTTGTACAATGCACTGGTATCCTCCCCAGGGTGTACCCCAGCCTTGTGCAATCTACTGCCTGGGACTGGTTCCAGGCCCCCCTGATCTGGATAAGTGGTTGGACGAGGGATGGATAGGTTAATATTAAGAAAAAAGCCTTCCACATCAGACTGTGAACAGCTCTGTGGCAACAAAAAAGAACAAAGTCTGCTTCTAGATTACCTTCCTCTCTCCTTCAGATGCAAATGAATAAGTATTCAGAGCCGAATGGGGCTTTGGTTGTTGGCCTTTTTAACAAGGCCACTATTGTTCAGGAGCTGTGAGTGAGGGAACATGCTAGATGGGCAGACTGGGTGGAGGGGAGGAGTGTGAGCACGAAGACCAGCCAGAAAGGGTGGTGCTGTAGAGCCGAGG
>JAACJT020000016.1:15228210-15261712 GCA_009936485.2 Gymnarchus niloticus | reverse complement strand
GCTCAGCGGTCCTGGGTGGAGGAGTGTGAGCACGGAGACAAAGCAGACCAGCCAGAGAGGGTGGTGCTGTAGAGCCAAGGGCTCAGAGGTCCTGGGTGGAGGAGTGTGAGCACGGAGACAAAACAGACCAGCCAGAGAGGGTGGTGCTGTAGAGCCAAGGGCTCAGCGGTCCTGGGTGGAGGAGTGTGAGCACGGAGACAAAGCAGACCAGCCAGAGAGGGTGGTGCTGTAGAGCCAGAGAGGGAGTTAATAAAATGGTAAAGTGAAAACATATTTGTATACACACATACCAAAAACAATCACATATATGTCCACAGCATTCTGTGTAAATAGTTTAGTAGTAGTTTATTTTTTGTTCGCTCCACAAGGTCGTAGTTGTTTGTTTTCAGTTGGTGCTTTATAATAACATATTAGCCTTGAAGGTGCTGCATTTTTTCAGATAGCAGTGCTTAAATCTGGGGAGTTGCTTTCTATACTGGTTTGCTTTTTCCAGTTATGAGAACCCTCAGTGCACCCATTAGTGAGATTTCAAGTAAACTTCTCAAGAGTTTCCATGGCAATTTGGCACATGTTTAGTTTAACATTAAATTCAGTTGCTTACAGAACACATTTCCCCTTCAGCTTAAAGTGCCCATGGCTGCAATTAAGCAACATAGCATTTGTGTGTTTGAGTCAAGTACAGGTGGGACTAAGAAGGGTCCGCTTTTGTACCACAGGTCCAAGAAAACTTCGACATATTGGAATTTAACAAGATGTGCTGGACCCTGTGTGTCAGGAAGAATCTCAGCAGGAACCATCTCCTCATCAATGAGGAGGACGCCTTTAAGGTCTGGTGCATTTTCAACTACCTGTCCGAAGACAGGTACCCCCTGGTCATTGTCACTGAGGAGGTGAGCCTGGGCTTCTCTTCGCCTCGCTGCTGAAAACTGTGTCAGCATTGCCATAGTAACGTGGACTGTGAGTGATTCGTGGGGAAAATTTCAAAGTGGAGCCTTTTCTGCATGTGAGATTTTGTAAACAGCATATCAGTCCAACTACACCCAGTACTGAATAGTAGAATTTTGAGTAGTAATACTGTAACTGTATATAACATTTTGGGAATATCAAAATACTTGTGTTTGTTCAGTTCCAGGCAAAAGCGATGAAGTAACACACTGAATGATGTGATGAAATGCTCCCAGCAGGCTGTCCTGTTATTTACATTTAGCGAAGGCCTCAGTATTCAGCTCGCAAAAACAGTAGCAGTCAGAAAAGTTTGTACTGATGAAAACACCGATTATGGAGGCTGCTAATGAGGGTTTCAGAGGAACGTGCTAAGCAATGGTCTGCATCACTTAAAATCTTGAATCATCACTCCCAATCTGGAATTTAACTGTACACGTCAAGCATAGAGTAAAATGTGTGTCAGAGCTCTCATCCGCAGTTTGGTAGCCGATTGTAAAAGTCACCTTGTTCACCGGAGCATCAGCCGCGTTCTGTAATCTTCTCCCAAAACATGCGATGCTACTTTGATTCTGCTCACATCCGAGTTCTGCCCACTTGGTAGCAGGGACATTTTCATCCTCCTGTGTGTAAAATTGACTGTGGGACAATGTGGCAGAGGACACAAAACAAAGAAAGCAAGTATTTCTTTCAACATCTCGAACAGCAGTTCTACTCCTCATTTCTGTAGCAATGTAGTGAGATTTTGCTTATGGAGTAAACACGTCACACCAAAAACCATATTATTCAACTACTTGTGGACCTGAAGTTTTTTATAAAATACAACAAAAACTAAATTTATATGGCATTGTTTAGGCATGAATAGAGAACTTTGCAAAGCTGTGTACAGGCAGCTGCTGCGATGGAATGTTAATATAAATTTAGAAGTTACAATAATAAGGACAAAAATACTTTGCAATTACTTGTGACATCGAGAAGGACAGCTGTGATGAATTATGAAGGATCATCTGAGAGCTGTTAATCTAAAAATGAGCCATGAGCATTGAAGCCCAGTCAGGTTTTACGGTTAATGGTTCCATTTGTACAGGGTTCTTTTATACACCACTGAAACCCGGCCGATTACACGGTGACATTTACATGCTGCACTACCTGTTTTTTTATCCAGCCATATTGACTTCTTTCATCCTCCTGACTATTTTCCATTAATTAGGCCTCCGCAGCCCATGACTTGTTATGTTGTTCTCGAAATCTTTCGGTGTAATGTGTAGTTACAGATGTGATTGTGGCCTCACCTTCGTAAGAGGAGAAAGAGAGAACAGGAGTTACTGTGTTTCTGAGCAGAGGCACCACCATGCCCTCAAAACAGTCATTTGTCTCCATGGGAGTTGAAGGTTCCCTTAAGCCTCCATTGAATTACTAAAGCCCATTCAGGGAGTGTGACTAGCTTTAACGTTCAGAAGTAGCTGTGTAAAGTAAGTGAGCAGCTTCCTGTGGTAGTGGGATCGAGAAGGATTCACAGCGCCGTGTTTGTTGGCTCACGCAAAAGCTGTCGTCTCACTGGAAACATACTGCATGAAGTTGCAAAAAATGAACTTCATGAATGCGATGATCTTCTTTTGTTTGCTTAGTCATGAGTCACAAGCCAACCTTGCCGTGCTTCCCCACAGATTGAGTATTTCCTACGGAAACTGACGGAAGCCATGGGTGGCAACTGGATGGAGGAGAAGTTTACGAGGTACAAGACACAGCTGCAGAGGAAGCAGAACTGCCTGAGTGCCTGGGAGCTAATCGAGCTTGTCGGCATGGGTCACTTCAGCAAGGGCATGGACCAGCAAACCCTCTCCATGGGCATCATGGAGGTCTTCCAGGAGCTCATCCTGGATGTGCTCAAACAGGTGAGGCTACAGCTCTCAGGCCTTGCTGAGGGCAGACCCACACAGATACATCAAGCCAATTTACTTGGTCCCACCAGCTGCTTCGTGGTCCTCTTAGATGTTTTTTGCTGGCGTCAAGTTGGTCATTGACCGCTGATGTTGAATGATGAATACCAGCTTTTTAATAAATTCTTCAGGCATGATGTTGATATGATTCTCGTCAAGGACACAAGGGAGAGACGCTTCTTCACACGTGGGATTCTCATTTTTAATGTTCAAAATCTGCCAGGGAGAGTGTCCTTGCTGCCCAGAACAGTCAGTGAGTTGATATTCAGCCCCCATGTCTCGGAGAAAGACCGCAGCCAGGGAGGCCTGGCTGATCTCGGTGTGATCATCACTGTTGGTTTTGGAGCCACAAATAGTGTGAATGGTGCTCTTTGAGGGCCTCCTCATTTGATGTGTCCCCTGGCTCTGGCTGAAAGGCCCCGACTGGAATGGAACGGTGCTTCTGTTGCCAAGCACTGCCAGCTGTGGCCTTTCGGCCCCCCGGTGAGGAGAGCCGCTGAGGCCCCTCGCTTCTATGTGGAGCTGTTCCTGTGTTCGCAGTAACTGCTTGCCAGTGCTGCGCAGATGAGGCCTGCTTTTTATGCAGCCATAATGTGCTTTGGAGTCCAGGACCCAGACCTCGAGAAAGCTGGAGCACCTGCTGATCAGCTAGTCTCAGATCGCTAACTCAGGAAGACGCTTCTTACTGCACGAGTCCTCAGGCTAAAACACAGGTTTCAGGTACAATGGTGCAGTTTTCCCCTTTTGAAAAACGTCATGGAAGCTTTGAACGTCTTTATGGGAATCTCTGTGTGGATGTGCTTCGAAATGTTTGGGAAAGCCGCGTGATGACGACGCGCTAGCAGCTCACAGTCCGGCTCTTGCTTTAGGGTTATATGATGAAAAAAGGGCACATACGAAAGAACTGGACGGAGCGCTGGTTTGTACTGCGACTGCACTGCATCTCCTACTTTGTGAGCGAGGACCTGGCAGAGAAGAAGGGTGACATTGTGCTGGACAGGAACTGCTGTGTGGAGGTGAGAGGTCAGCTGTTGCGATCCTTTTTGGCCCCCTCAGCCACCCATACCTTCTTTACTTTTGTGGGGCTTTATCTCGCTATAGATGGCTATTTGAGGAGAAAACAATACAGCATTTACTGGCTTTTATTGGGGCATTCAGGTTTAATATTGGGACTTTAATGTTTCTGTGCATCTGACATATAATTAACATGGAAAAATAAATTCTTGAACATATTAACTACATGGCAAAATGCAGCTGATTCTGGGGTCAGATGTGTTTTCGAATGACCTTATAACGTTTGAATTTCTTGTTTGCTTCTATGACACCAAATCAATAACAGTGCAATCGCAAAAATAGTGAGGAATGATACAACTGTGTATTTTCATCTGGGTGTTCACTTCGGTGTGCTCCTTTCTTGTGATGTTTGCGAGGCGTGCGATATATCACTTCTCGCTGAATAGGAAAGGATTTTTAAGTGATTTTCTTCTCCCAGTCTTTGCCAGACAAGGAGGGCAAGAAATGTCTTTTCATCATCAAATGTTCTGACAAAAGTTTTGAGATTAGTGTGTCGGACAAAAAGAAGAAACAGGAATGGATTCAAGGTACAGCCTCTCTCGCCGCATGCAAAAGCTCTTTTAAAAATAATTTGACCTTCCATGCATCAACGACTATGATTTGTGAGTTTTTAAATAGCTATTGACAGCTGTTGATAATGTGCCATTTTTGCTTTGCATCCGTAGTTGTTTCATATATTTTTCTTGTGATCCACAGATGTATAATATCCAATGTAACTGAGTGTAAATACCTTGGTTTACAGCATGGCTTTGAGCCTGTAGTCATCTAGCCTCATGTCTTCTTCTGCTCCCTTGACCTTTTGACCCCCGTGTTCCCAATAGCAATCCAAACCTGCCTGAACCTGATCAGGATGGGCCTTCCGGCACCCCACCGCGAGTCCCGTCAGAAGCGCAGGGAGCAGCGGCTGAGACAGCAGGTGGAGCAGGAGGAGCTGGAGGACAGGATGAAGCGGCTGCAGGCCACCAACGAGACACGGCAGTGCGAGCTGGAGACCCTGAGGATGGTACAGTGGCCTCACAGCTTTTACACAGGATGCTTAGAGTCGCAAAAAACAAAGAACGGTGAATCGCTGCTTGTTAGTGTAGCAGTTAGTCTTCCTCCCTGTCATGTGGGTTTAATTCACTGATGGTGAGGCTTGCTCTTTAATCAATTTACCCCCAGGATCAACAAAGTATATCTAAGTGAGAGAATGCATTAACCAGGAGACCAAACCAAGATATTTAACAATTTCAGCAGATTCCTCACAATAACAACTCATGAGCACCACCAGCTGGGAACCTCCTCCCACTCTGAAGAAGGGTGCCTTTAATTCAGGAGCAGCAGTGGAGACAGACCTGATCTGGGTGTCCTCCTGACGCCTTTTCAGTTCCCTGGTGTGCATGAGCACCAAGGTTCTAGTCTGAGCAATTAGATGGGGCTTGGAACCCACGCAGGAAAGTCGTTTCTCAGGGACAGGCCCCCAGGGAACGCAGCGCCCTTCGGCATGCAAACGTTTAGGGATTTTAAACATTGCTGACGATGATAATTGTCATTGATATCAATGGGCATTTTGGTTTATGGAATCACAGGATCGTTTTTGTTAACGTCATCTTAATGAAGAGTGTAACTGGAGCTCTAAACACACTATCATATAGAATAGTTTATCGTCAGTGTTGTATGTAACAGATACCATATTCCTGCCAACGGTGTGAAATGGTACCAGAGAGAGTGAAAAATTAATGTTACATCAACATTTTTTAGCAACTAAAGCTTCTTTGCACAGTGACTTCTGGGTCAGTGCACAGTAAGTGTGTTAAAAAGTAGACAAAGGGTGTTGACTGAAGTAGATAAACAGTAAGAGCGTCATTAGCAGCTCTCAGGTGACGCGTTACCAGGAAACTGCTGGGTGAAATAATAATACAAGCCAGGCATGCTGTTCAAACTGACGGAGAGTGAGGTTGACCCATGTCACGTTTGCACTTGATGCTCCTATGCTGATTGCTTCGCTTGCCTCATTGTCATAGAGGACACTAAATGCCTTCAGTTCACATTCAGGGCTCTTCTTAGAAAGCCGGAGAAGAACGAAAGCTGACGTAGATAAGAGGTGTCAATTCCCAAAATGCATCTCTCTCTTAGATGCCTCAGATGCAGTGGCCCAGCCGACCGTCAGCCGATGTACCGTTGCGGTCCGATGCTTGGTGTAGTCGCTGAGAGAGCGTTCGAACTTAAACCGAGCACTGAGCTGGCCGCTCACGTTTCCCTTCTCTTCCCAGGCGGTTTTCCTATTCCTGATGTACAAGTATATTTTATCGAGCTGGCCGTTTCGTTCTAGCAACATCACACGCAGGAAGTGATCACCACAGATGAAAGCTAATTTAGCAGCTTGGAGTAACGGCCTGTCCTACACACAGTACTTAACGACCTGATTTCCTTGTATGCAGTGCCCTTCTTATTTCTTCTTTTACTTTATCTTCATCATCATCATCATCATCACTATTATTTTTAATGCTGTTTATCATAATAAAGATCAAGCAAGTTTTTATTGTTGTTATTGTTGACAGTACACTTCAGCCATTTGGTAAGGACCTGTCCGCTGAAGCTGTGGCAGTCGGATATTTCTGTCCGAGAGGTGATTTGAAAAACATGGAGTTGCCCATACAGGGGTCCCAGTCCTCTGCTGTTCATTGTTCTTGGGCTGACGGAAAACCCAGCCTGCTTCCTACTTCATTCCCTTCAGTTTCTTTTCTTTTCCTAATTCAGTGGAAGCTGGATCCCTATTCTTTCCCCAGCGGTCTGTTTAATGGCTGGTTCAGGTGTCTGACATGCTGTAGTCTACTTTTCAGCTTGAGAGCTTCCATCAAAACGTCATTCAAACGCCATTCGGAACTGGACCTTTTAAACAGCGCTTTATAGACCCGCTAACATTTGATGATCATGCTATGAAAAGACTTGTGTTCATATCCAGCTATTGCATGCTGCCTATTTTAATGTGTGCTAGTCCATTGAAGGGGCACACGATGACATACTTTGAGCAGTTTAGAGACGCCAGCTTGCCTGTGTGCATGTCTTTGTGAAACCAGAATACCCAGAGGAAACGTGCATGGCATGCGGTGAACATGCAGACTGCACACCCATCGAGAACCCAGCAGGTGTGAGGCACCATGCCATCCACTCACATTTTATATAACGCCTTTCTCGTGGTACTTCTTATTCCCTTACCTGAGTTCTACCTTTTCATCTTCCCCAGTTATGAGTAATCAATATGTTAATAATAATTTGTAGGAATTCATTTTTGTGTTTTGATTTGATATCAGAATCAGAATATCTTTACTGTCATTGTAACGAGTACAACGAAATTAAGTCCCATTTGAACTGAATAGTGAACCCACGATATCCCGGACCTTTGTTCAGATTAACTTCTATAAATTAATGACGCTTCCAGCAGCATTTTTTTTCAGCCAAAATGAGCAGTTTACCCACACAGACTGAGCAAACAGCTTTAAGTTTTTTTGCTAGTTTCACTTCCCCTAAAGAATACCACACACGTTGTGTTTTTCAAAGGAAGGATCATATTTAACCTTCCTCCCCTGATGCTCCATTAGTGAAGCAGCAAATGCTGAAAGATGCTTTTAACGTGGCTTGTTTAATGTGAGGCCTGGATTCCTCAACATGCAGGAAATGAACGAGCCCGTTATTTAGACCTCCACATTACATCTGAAGAAAAATCCCCTGTTACCAGAGAAGAATAAAATTAAGAATAAGGAGGAATATGTCTTAAGGCTTTCTGGGGAGGCCTAATCACGCTCATCAGTTCTCAGTTCCACTTTTTCAGATACTTTGCTCTTTCCTTTTGAAAAGTCCATTAAACTGTATTAGAATTTCTTCTCAAATTTTGTATGATTTACTGTATTTATGCTTCTTTGTAAATGGCAGAAGTTGTTCAGCTGACTGTAACAACCAGTTGTCCCATATGTAAGTTTAACTAAAGCAAGCGTTTAAGAAAGAAAAGTCGAGATTGCAGATCTTGTTTTTTTGGAGTGAGTGAGCACTTAATACTAAAAACAGGCCACCCCTTTGTTCTAGAATGTGTGCAGTTGGCACCTGTAAGCCGTCCCTGTTTCGAGACACAGAGGGCTCCCTGAGTTAGCGAGGGAACAAGCCCTTGGTGAATGTAACCCCACTGACTCTTTGTGCGAGCTTGCTGAAAGCTTCCTCCGGCTGCTGGGGATGGCCCCTGCTTGACAGCCCCCGTCTCGCTGGATTATCATCAGAAGCTGGAGGAGGCGGCGGCTAAAGCGGCCAGGGAGGAGCGGATGCGTCTGCAGACTCAGATGGAGCTACAGGACCGCTACAGAATGGACCTGGAGAGGGAGAAAATGGTACCCATTGCAGCTCTGCTCTTCTTACAACTGCTACTGTATTAACGGGTCTTCATGTGTGAAGTTTTCTGCTTGGCTTTGTGGGGGAGTCGTCATGCTGACCTGATCTACTTGTTTCTTGGCATTTATTCACTATCTAAAACAAACTATGACTACCTCTTACTGCCTCTGCAGCCACAGCCTGCTGGTTAAAGATTATCTGTAAAAGATCCTGTCCAGGGTGTACCCCTGCCTTGTACCCTGTAATAGACTGGCATCCTGTCCAGGGTGTACCCCTGCCTTGTACCCTGTAATAGACTGGCATCCTGTCCAGGGTGTACCCCTGCCTTGTACCCTGTAATAGACTGGCATCCTGTCCAGGGTGTACCCCAGACTTGTTGCCTGGGATAGGGTCCTACCCCCAATCCTGTGTTGAGAAAGTGGTTAGAAGATGAAGTAGATTTCCTTTGTATTGCTAATGTGGTGTGACTGACTGGGTTAGAATTAGATCTGGATCTGAAATGTGAAATGACTAGCCTCAACCCTCCAGAACGGTTTGGTTTAAGATGCTGACCCCCTCCCGCACCTTCCCCTCGGTTCGGCGCGGTGTCGCCAGTGGTGCGGAAACCATGTCTCCAGCCTGACTTGGCACTTGCTTTCTGACGCTTTGCTCTGTCCGCGTGTGCCCAGGTGCGGCTGCAGATGGAGCAGCAGGTGGCACAGAAGTCCAGCGAGCTGGAACAGTACCTTCAGCGTATGCGTGAGCTGGAGGACATGTACCACCGCTTAGAGGAGGCGCTAGAAGACGAGAGGCAGGCCCGGCAGGATGAGGAGACAGCACGCAAGCTACAGGCCAGGTCCGCTGTCACACACACACACACCTCTCAGTGAACTGCAACCAATGATTGTTAACATTACCTAGTGGAAAATAAAGGATGATTACAAACAGACCTTTTTATTACTTTAGTTAACTCACAAAAGGAGTAAAAGCTGCAAGCCATTTGTTTTATCGGACTGTTTCTCACAGCTAGATTTCTTCGTCACTCAGTACTGAAACCTGTAAATGGCCATATTTGCACAACGGTATTGTCTGATCAAATCGGGCTCTGCAGAGGTTGTTTTTCTGCAGTCAGACCTGGTTTTGGGTTTGGATAATGGCTCCCAAACTGAGGCGAGCACGTCTGTGAGCACAGGTTCCTGGAGGAGGAGGCCTCCAAGCGGGCCGAGCTGGAGCAAATCCACCTGCAGCAGCAGCAGGCCATCGCCCAGACGGAGTCGGAGAAGCGGGAGCTGCAGAACGACCGGCGAGCCAAGGAGGCGGAGCTGCAGGCTGCCATGGAGCAGCTGGTCCAGCTGGAGTGCGACAGGCAGGGGGCGCTGGAGCAGTACCAGGTGGGAGGGATTCCGTGCAGCGTGTAGGAGTACGCTGTTGCTGTGTGTGCTGGATGTCAGTCTGCAGCTTGTATTTATATAACCTCCTGATGTCTTAGTTTATGTGTAATTGCCTTCAAATGATCTTAATTTTGACCTTTCTTGGGAATCACAAGATATCTAAGCTAATTAAAGGTCAGTATAATATTATTACACTGTTATCTGTCTGTTCAACCACTTTCCAGCCACTTATCCTGGTCAGTATTATTGTAATTTAGAAACATGATAACGAAGTTAGATTGCAGTGTATTGACTATGGTTATGGTATTGCTATTTTAAAAGCAGAGTCAAGCGTAGTTCATACAATGGCTGAAGCTCTTTGTGCCACAGAAGTTGACCGGCACCCTTCAACAGAAACTTTTAAGGGGCAGGAGCTGAAAGGCAAAAAAACAGCACTTTAAGAGTTGAGGGCAAAAAGGCTGAGTGCGTGGGCTCCTGGTAGACCCCAGCCCACCATGTGTGCCTGTTGGCTGATGTCATTTTAAATGATCAAAGATTAAACTGACAGCAATAGTGACTGATATGATTGTGAGTTTGTCAGAATCCAACAGCAGCAATTTCACGTAATATAAATGTAAAACAAGCTACCTTTCTACTTAACCACAAAACAAGAAAAGAACTCTTGGCAAGAGCAAATTTGAAGTTCATTGTCTGTCTTGATAAAGAAAAATATCTTACAAATGAGCTGTGGTCACACCATAACAGTTTTGGTCTTTCTGTGGTGTTAATATTTGCTTTCTCAGCTGACCGGTAACAGCTTGTGTATGATGATGGATTACCAAGACTGTCTGTTCCCCCTTCTGTTCTCCACTTTTTCTTCGGGAAAGGTAGAGAGGTCGTACATTTAGGTAGATGCGGGTTTTTGTTTCGTTGTTTTGCCAAAATTCATGTCCATTGCTAGTTGTCCGTCTCTCACATCTCCTTTGTCTAACTACTGGGAATTAAACTTGGGGGAAAAAGATAATTTTCTTTGGTCTTAACCAAGTATATGTACACATGCATTCTGTCATGGCTTAACCCTTACAATGCCAGAAGTATGGCTTCTCAGCATATCTCCAGTGAATGAGCTCATCATTAATGATTAAAAGGACATTATGACTGGGTTTCTGACCAATGCTGATGAAGTCCTTGTACCTAAACATCAGTCAAGTTTAACATCCAGCTGATATATCTAATTTTTGGTTACTGTTGTCTAGTTGTGCGTGTTGTACAGTAAGGTTCCGATTTGCTTTTTTTCCCCACAAACTGAAGATGTTACTTGTTAGAAGACATAAAGAGTTGGGATTGTTTAATGTACTAAACTGAAGTTCAGCCTGAGGGGTTGTGGAGTTGGGTACTGCTGTTTCGTGACTTACTGCGGGGTCAGCTGCCCGCTGTGTGCAGTTCTTATGAGTGTGTGCTTGACAGGAGGTGATGAAGAAGCTGGAGAAAGCGACGATTAAAACACAGAGCTGGAAGGACAAGGTGGCCCACCACGAGGGACTGATCCGCCTCATTCAGCCAGGTAGGTCGGCTAGTACGGCTCTTAGTAGCCAGGAGCCCGCAGGGAGAGCACGCTCTGTCCCTTACTCCGTGTCACTCTCTCTGTGACTGTTTAGGCTCCAAGGGACCCCAGCGGATCACAAACTGGGGGCCAGCAGCCTTTACTGAGACAGAGCTCAACCTGAGGGAGAAAAGCTGGCAGAAGAGAAAGAACCAGCCTGAACAGACCCAGTAGAGAGGCGTGCTGAAGCTTTTCTGTGGCATTGAAGTGATGCTATGACACCAGTCACACAGCGTATTAAGTGTCACCCATAACCCTGTGTCAGGAGGAAATCATTGGAAGGCCTTGCTTCCTCTGTCTTTCTGATGCCCTTAGATTCAGAGTTTCTGAAGAGACCAACTCAGCCGCGGTTTTTATCAGAGTAGCTTGCACTGGATCGTAAGGCCATACCAGGGTACTGTGGCCGCTTGGCTTCACGTACGTCATTTTGCCTAAGCCTAAACTGAGCAATTAATCAAGAATTTTTAGTTGTCATTTTAAATTAGATTTAAAGGTTTATTTAATAACTACGCATTCCAGTCCTTTTAGCTGACATTTCATATTTGTTATTGTATTTTTTTGCCAAAGTATGAAAATGATAGGTGTCTGGTTTCACTTTTATTTATCAACACTGTGATTTTTCTTGCCATCATTCATACGTTTGGGGGGGTGGGAACGTAGCATAGTAGTTCCACGAATACTCATGTCGTATATAGATATATTTTTTTAGAAATATGTACATGAGACTAACCATTCATCCCCCAACTAATCATCACAGAAGAATGACATAAGGAAATGTCATGTATGTCTTACTTTAAAAACTTACCTTTAGTGTGACGAAAAAGTTTAGGGCATTTTTTTAAATGTAGTCTTTTTCACTGAACGTCTGTGTACAAGCAAGTAATGCTTTAAAATTGTTTATTAAAAAGTCATTTGTCAAAGTAAATTCCTAGTAAATGTCGCCACACATCTATTTAAAGCTTAACTACAAGAGCAAACTTGTAAAGGCTGGTGACTATGGACTAGTATGTTCAGGTATATCTGAACTAGTAAGAACTCAGTTGAAATCCCTGTGTACCAAATGGCTACTCTCTCTGCAGTGTCATGATAATCTTGTCTATACATGGAATGCATGGACCAGTTTTTCTAAAGTGTGCTTTTTTTGACTGTGGCTATATTCCATAGATGGAAAACATCACCTATCAGATACCTGTCTTTATGATGTCAGCATTGGCCTAGAAGCCAGCCAGAAGGAACGCTAGGAACAAGCTGAAATTAAGGGTGTTCAGCAATTTCAACTGCTTCTCCATCAATGAATCAGAAAGAGGCCCAGAGTCTATTCCAGGAAGCACAAGGCACAAAGCAGCAAAACACCCAAGATGGGATGCCAGATCATTGTAGAGCTGTTCCTAGATCCAGCACTAGGAAAATAGGGCCAGAAGATGCTGTTTTATTTAAAGAAAAAAAAAAACACATGGCAGTTAATGTGCTGGCAACCCAAATTAGATTATGCGCAGTATGCCACTTCAAACTGGTCCAATGGTTTATCTTAAATAAGAGAACTGTATCTAAAAAAACTCTTAGTTTTGGTTTCATTTTCAGAAGTGTGGAGATGTAATTGAGGTTTTAGCACCACCTACTGTGAGAAAACGGTATTACAGGTAAAATCAGCCGTGAACGTACTTCTTGAAAGGAGTTCTCATTATTTGAGAACCCATCCAGCACCTGCAGACAAACATGTTTTTGAATATCTCATGTGCCAAAGGAAATTCCAAATACCGACTGCAAACACTGAAATCAGCTAACCCTTGAGATGCTTTTAATCAAATTATATTTATATAGCTATTTGGTTTACAAAAATGACAGTTTACATACAGTACTTTATCCTCCCACAACTGGTATCAACTAAATGTGACTTATTTGGTAACAATGTACAATTAGATTTATTTACACTGGGGGGGTAATGCAACAAGAAACATTTACACAACCATAAATCCACACAGATTTGCTGACATGACCGCCACTATAGTTCAAGAGGTAGCTTCCATGGTTGGGAAACATCAACTGTCAGCTATGAAATAATTTACCACAGACAGACTGAAAGATACACACAGACTTGAACATTGCTGGGAAGCCCATACAGAGAAAAACTGGTGTAATTTTAGTTAAGCCTGGATAGCAGATTTTTAAAGAAATTGTTATATGATTCCTTTAGTAATTCACTGTCATTCATATAAAACTCCACCATGACTAAAAAAGCCAGCTAACAATAATTGCCCTGCTCTCATAAGACTGGCCAATAATATGTACAACACCCTCAAAACATTCTTTGGGGGAAAATTTTATGTATTACAAAAGATGACAATAGGCTTCATTCCATCTGAAAACTCTGACACCGTGTGCTTAAACGTGAAAAAGATTTGAAGATCTTACCAATTCTGGGTATGGTACGTGGGTATGTGTGTGTGTGTGTTTTTTAACATTGCGAAGAAAAGTGAAATAGACACATGGAGACTGCAAGATACACCCTGTCAGGCTGTAAACCAGAAGCTGACAAGACGGAGGAGGAACTTGGGTGACAGAACAGTGCAGGCCATGTTTGCGTTGTTTTGTAAAGAGTTTCCATCCTAATATTTTTGCCCTGTGTATGTGTTTGGTATACAAGTTAACTACAGAAGGCAAGGTCACCTCAAGTCACACAAGAAAAGGTGGTTTTGTTGAACCTGACCTTAACTTTCCCCACAGTGCCACCTGCTGGTTAACTCATCGATACCGCCGGTGCGTTTACAAAGCATGTTGGTGGTACAGCATTTGCAACACTACTCAGAGCCCATCAGAACAGGTCCTTGTTATAGGGATGTAATAAACAATCACAATGTGTTACATGCATTCAAGTTAACAAATCAGAAGGCAGGTGAACAAACTCACACTGAGAACTCCAGGGCAGTCCTCACCAGAGTGCTTCTGTTGCTCCCTTTGATCTAACACATCAGAATCAAGATGCACATTTTTGCACAAACAGACAGTGCCGACATGTACTAAACCACTTAAAACATAAAAATCAGTAAATAAGTCCTTTTGCAATACCCAACATTTTGCAAGCAAGACACTCTTAATAATACAAATAGTTCATTTTCCTGAAACACTCACTCGCTTCTGCACTCTGAGGTAACTGCAATGTCACATATGTGTCAGCCTCACGGCAGGTAGACGATGGACCAAATATGTGTAGCGCTAGTGACCAAAATGCTTGGAATTTCGGTGGAATATAATAAATAGGCTAAGTCTTGCCATGGTCTTTTGGGAAATGGGAAACTTGAAAGCTTTTGATCCTTAAATGGCAAAAAAAAATTTAATCAAGAGCTAACAATGACAGGTGCAGCGATACGGGTGATTCACCTTGTGAGCGGTGTCCTGACCACTCCTTAGAGGGTCAGCTGGGGATGAGGCGTCCCCTCCTTACAGATCAATATCTATGCATCAAAACAAACCCTGTTTCACTACCAAGTGCCCATTAATACAGGCGTGAGAAATAATTACATCTCGAGGTTAAGAAACTGAGAACGAAACGCAAAGTCATAAAACTGATTGTCAACAAGCTACAAAAAACAAGTTCTTTTCATCGCACGTTGGTCTTGGCCAGTCTCAGCTTCGTCAATCCAGCACGCTGCAGTTGGATTTCCTTTGACTGAAGAAAAGAACAAACTTTTTGGCATTTTCTCAGAAGCAGAAATCACAACTTATACATGATTGCTACTGCAGCACAAGGAATGGTGCAGAGGAAGTCTGTGCCTGAAAGCCATCTGGGCAGAGACGAAAGAGCTCCTGCACTTTCCTGTAGATAAAACACTCTCTGAACACCAGACCACTGCGAAAATAAACAGTTCTTAGTGGTAAAGAATGTTCACTGAATGTTCATTAACCAAAAATAAAAATAATAATATTTAGCTCCAAGTGATTAAGATTATGGTCCTGTATTGTTTTCCCTCATATTACTTTTCATTCCAAACACGGATCAAGTAATTTTTCCCAGAAACCTTAGCAGAACTGTCAACAATTGACTTACAAGTCCTGTAAAAACCTCTTCTAAATTTGATTGCAGGCATCCTTTCTCCCCGTTCGAGATATGAAATAATGATACTGCTGCAGCGCAACGATACAAAACAGGAAAACCGTGCACTCAGTATAGACCCATGGCTCAAACGGTTTACGCATTGCCACGTTTCCCATCTTGACAGGCGAGTCTCCAGTCACACAGAGATCGGAAAAGTGCTTCCAGAATTGAGTTGTGTATGGGAAACCTGTTGCATGGAGTCTGTTCCTCAAAACGCATATGGCACACGTGCTCACGCGAGTCCTGGCTTCAGTCCTTAATGCAAGGTATGTTATAGGAGTAGTGGACGAGCGGGAAGGCACGGCCCTTGTAGAAACAGGCACGGCCGCAGGCTTGCACCTGGTCCGAGCTGTCAGATACGAACGAGTCGCCCTCGTCGGCGTACTCAGACTGTGCTGACGGGGTGCCACACTCCACCCAGTAGCCCTCGGTCCGTGGGCCCGGTCCCCCGGCCAGTGCCGGGCAGCTGTGCGAGCGGATTAAATGTTTGCAGACAGGGGGAGCGGAGAGTAGCACGGACTCACAGCAGTCGCACAGGGCCAGGCCGGCCTGCAGCTGCGAGTACATCCCGCACTCGTAAGCCACCCCGTGGCTGGGCCTGGAGCCCTCGTCCCGCGCCACCCCCCGCAGTGGCCCCGGTCCCGCCGTCTCGACCCTCCCAGTGGCCCGGCCTCGCAGCCGGTGCCAGTCCTCCCTGAAGCTGGGGTTGAAGAAGATGTAGAGCACAGGGTTGATGCACGCAGGCAGCGGGAAGAATATGAGCGTGACCGACTTCATGATCTCGGGGCTGTTGGCCACGCCGGTGAGGAGAGGGGCGAAGGAGAAGGCGGCCACAGGGCAGAAGAAGAGGCAGTTGGTGAAGATGAGCCAGGCCACGTGCCGCACCATGCCGGCCTGGTAGGGCTCCACCAGGTCAGTCTTGCCCAGGCTGCAGTATAGGTGGGTGTAGACCACAGCCATCAGTAAGTACGCCAGTGAGTTGAGCAGCACCAAGGCGACAGTGTAGCTCAGTGAGGCCGAGTCTCCAGCAGAGAAGGGCAGGCAGAGTGGTGAGGATGAGAACTCGCCTGCATGGAAGAGGGGCAGGCAGGCCACCGCCCCGGCCAGGAGCGCCAGCAGCGCGGCTGCCAGGTGGATGCGGCCATACCAGCGGCGCGGGCGCGGACCCTTCCGCAACAGCAGCCGCACTGCCACACTCCGCTCCACTGCAGCCAGTGCCAGCAGCAGCACGGAGGCCTCCGAGGAAAAAATGGCCAGGAATCCGGCGGCCTGGCAGCCCGGCCCAGTCTCCCAGCGTACACCGAACTGGGCGAAGGCACCCCAAGTGGCAGCGTCCAAGGAGGCCAGCAGGCCCACATAGAGACCCAGCAGCAGGTTGGAGGCTGCCAGCAGCCCCATCAACAGCTTGGCGGGAGACAGCAACCCCCCCGGGGAGAAGGTGGCTACCAGGAGCAGTGTGTTGCAGAACAGCGCCACCAGACAGATGAACCACACCGTGAGCCGGATCATCCAGCTGCCCAGCAGATACTCGCATGGCTTGAAGGCCCCTGCAAACACCAATGTGTGAGCTTTCCCGACATCGGGACTCCCGCTCCACTGTACTCTTCGAAACTCTCCCCAGTTCCTCACAAACGCCAATAAATTCCCTGTGATCCTCACCAGAGCCCAGTGAAAGCACACACAGCCCATTAGGTGGCGCAGTGGCTAAAGACATGGAAATGAAATCTGAAGATCTCAGCAGGGCATTGGCATAGAAGCCTTGAACAGGATACTCAGACTGCTCCGAAAAAATACCCAGTCACGCAAAAGGGTGGAATAAGATAAATATCAACTAAAAATCAACGTGCGTGTGGGAAACTTAAGAGACGAGAATGTAGATGCAGGATAGAGGAGGTCACCTGGGGAAGGAGAGCAGTGGAGGGGCAGCTGGATCCTGTCATCCTCCTCGCCACCTTCAAAAAGACAGAAGAGCAGTCTCTACACTCCTCATTCACAGAGGTTCATGCTTCTCGCACCATCTTTACAACCAAGAAAACTGTACGTCAGCTAAAAACAACCAGCGGCTCTGCTAACCTACGTTTATGCTTCCGATTACCCAGCTAGCTACACGCTAAGTGCCACTGAAGAGCATCCTTAAAGAAATTCACGATCTGTTGAAATGAAGCCCCGTGTCAGAGGTGCCTTACTGTCGGCCTTGACTCCAACCTCCTTCTTCGCACCTTCTTCTTCAGCCATGCTCAGAGCGCTGCCGCATCCAATGAAGGCACAGCACTGGTAAGCGTAGGGCACTGATATTGTTCTACGGAGCAAGAAATGGATCAAAACCTCAGCGATCCTCTGGGAGCAGCACCTCGGTCTGAGTCATGGGAGTGACCTCCTACTCAGTTCTACCTTTCTGTGACAGCCCAGGGGCAAACGTTACATAATGGCAGTAATAAGCTAAGTCAATGTCTCTTAATCATGTTCAGCAATGTTGACCAGGCAGCCAAAGCCCTGTATTAGCTAGTCTATCCAGGGTCCTGGTCTAGTCTTGCTGAGCCACCATAATAAGATCCTCATGGTTTGCTGCTCACTCTGCAATCCTTCCGATGACCACTTGGCGGACCCAGCACAGTTTCTCTATTTGAGGCTATATGGAACTCCGGAGCTAAAAGTTATTTTATTGCCGTGGCTAAACAGTACAATGAAATTCTATTGTGTTTCCTACAGATCAACGTGCCAAACAAATAGGAGACAATAAGAACAGCATCCTACAATATGTAACAGTAAACAACAAATAACACAAAACTACACCAATGCAGACAAACGAAACCTGAGCATACACATGAAGAGGAGGTGAACAAAGGATCACAGTGTAAAATGAGCCAGATTTGCTATGCAATTAGTTCTCGCTAATGAGCACAAAAGCCAGCAAGTAAAAACTGTTCTTGAGGCTTGCAGTACAAGTGCTTCTGGGTAAGCCTGTCTCACCGGAGCCTAGGAAGGTGGCGTGGACTTAGAGGACCCTTCATTTCCGGGTTGCCAGACAGCTTGAGCTGGTTCAGCTTGCTGAGGCCTGCAGTCGGTACACTGCTGAGCTGGTTCAAGCTCAGGTCCCTGCAACACACCGAGCGGCGAGCGAAACCCGCAGCGTGATTCTGGTGAGCCCGGACGTCCGTTTAATTAAAAATCCAATGCCTAGCACAAATTTCACACCCCTTGGAATTTTCCTGAAATTACAACCTAGAGTTAGAATCTATTTAATCAAGATTTTATGTCACAGATCTACACAAAAGAGTCCATAACATCACAACTGGAAATTAGTTCAACATAGTTTTCAAAATCATTTACAAATCAAAAGCACCGTAAAGTTTGACGGTAAAGGTGGTATTAACCCTAACCCTAAATACGCTCTGGTGTAAGCAGTTGCCATGACTATCGGTTAACGTGTCACGAACCTAAAATGACTGAGCATGTAATACAAAAAAGGAGAGAAATAACATGGCAACGGATCTACCTGGAAAACATCGAAAGTATGGAAAAGCACATGGTAATAAAAGAAAAGACTGCCCTAGCAAATCACCGTTAATGTTTTTGGGAAGAAGAAGAACTCCAAATGGATACTCACAGATTTGTCAGCGATGTCAAGGAGGAAAACGCATCCTGATGAATTGATTTCATCTCATTTCTACTGAGGTCTCTGTGAGAAGAACAAAAAGCCGTCAAATATTATACGTCTTCAATAAACACACGCACCCACCTTGTTGAGAAACAGTTACAGTTTGCTTACATATTTTATCATTGTAGACGTAGACTGAATTGAGGGAAAGGGAAACCAGTAGGGAAACTTTTCTGATGAATAGCTGTTGCCAGTTAGAAATAAAACAATGTGGTGGACATGGCAAGCGGAACGACAGTAAGACTAACCAGTTAACCTGGGACTAACCCGGCATATCCTCTGACAGGAAAAAAATGAACCAACAAAAACTGCTTGCTCCTAACAGACGACCTAAATCTCCACTGATTAAAGGCTCACAGAATTCTTCCTCCTGAAATGAACTATTAAGAACCCTGGGAGCAGAAGAGCAGGAAGAGTTAAAGACAGAAACAAAATCAAAAATAACAGATGTGAAATGAGAATTGGACCTGTGTAGGTTGTTTGTGCCACAGTCCCAGGCCCCTCGCAAAGGGAGGGGGGTTATGGGAGCCCTCAGGGTCTGAAACTGTGGGACAGTTCAGACCATTCCTACAGAAAGGAGGGGCTTTGTTCGGCAGAGAGAGAGAGAGAGAATCGACTGGGACTCGCAGACTCTACTGAGTCTGCCAGGAGCTGGGCAGGTTGCGCACGATTGCCTACATTATAACTCAGGTGGGAATCGATAATAAAACTACAGAACCGAAGAATAGATCCAGCATCCTGGCCGGAGTGGAAATGCACAGCTCTGACTCTAAATGGACCCACAGGGCGAGTATCACACCCCGAGGCACCGGCAGGTTTCCTTTTGAACCCGGAGAGACACTCCAAGTGGGAAAAGAGAAGCACTCACAGGATGTGCAGGGAGGCCAGCCCTTGAAAGGTGTCCCCGTGGATCAGCTGGATGTGATTGTGTTGCAGGTTTCTATGGAAATAAACCAAACACCAGGAGAGCCATTACTAAAGGTAAACAGAAGGGCAAACATTCGGAGGCTTGTGTTTGTCATTAAGGAGGACCCCAGAAAATTCAGTTTTTCTGCCGGTGCCTGAGTATAAACAGGCCTTCCCGCTTTCCGCTGGCGTCGTGCATGATGAATCACTGTTTGCACTGCAGCAGATGACCCAACGGCCTGTCTGACCCCTTGGACGACAGCTCCCTCTGTTTTGGGGATCGGGACTGAGATGTCCTGTACCTTCTCCCCATACCTACTCGACTGAAACCCCGTTCGGAATGCCAGGGTGCCATGTGCCCGTATAAATTCACACCACATTTCGGATTTTTCAGCAGAGACAGAGAAACTGTGCTTCAGTAAAAGCTTCTAAACGGCTTCTGTGATGTCATATGCAAGTGAAAAGACTGCGGCACTAAGTGTGCGACTGTAGGCAATGTGAGGTGTACAGGTCTGTGCAGAAACATTTTCACAACGTTTTAGTGAATTACAGCCGACCAGTTTGCCATAAAGCATTAATATTGCAGACTTAAAAACAGTTGTATTAGCGAAGGCTGTTCCACAAACAAGCGAAAAAACACAGGAGCAAGAGCACAGAATAACCATTCTGATAATTAAAGGTACCTGTACCCAAGCTTCTGCAATACGAATGTTTGTGGAAATGAGGATACTGTGTGCTGATCTTCCACTGTGATTTCCAACAGCGTCAGCTTGGCTAGCAAAGCCTTCACATGAACTGGAGGATAATATGCACAGATATCCCAGCTCAAGGCTCTGCCCGTTTATAGAGCTGTTTATTAAAGTGACACAAGGTAATTACTTCATTCAATGGTACAACAGGCACTACCAAGCATGGTGACAAGCCCACTGACGATCACAATACACAAATCGCATTGAACTCAAACCAATTTTGTACCTGTGATCAATGTTTCATTGATAATGGATAATTCCATCATACTCTTTATATTTTAACTTTTTTTTTTTTATGGTGACCCATATTCATGTTTACTTAGACATACGTATAGATCGAGATCACCCAGGCTTAGTGTGCCATAACAGGAAAATAAAACAAAGTTAAAAACCTAAAACTTACAGTTCCTCAAGGTGAAAACAGCCTTGAAATCCTGGCAGCTCCTTAATGTCATTGTAGGACAGATCTCTGGTTGGACGAAATCAGTAATATCACCATGAGATTCATTACTGCCAGCGATATACGACGTTGCTGTACAGCAAATTACTGCTGTTCATTTCCAGTATTACTACCACCGCCGTCAAATATTACTACTTAAAATTACAATACTACCCCCAGGGACTTGCAGTACTGTGCGGATAACGTCATATGCATATTTTTGCCGTTAACGAGTCACCGGCAGTAACTCACAGCGTCCTCAGTGACTGGAGCTCCGCACAAAGCCCAGGCGGGACGGCACTGATCCGTGTCCCAGTCAGCGTCCTAAATGAAAACTAATTCAGTTAATTAGGGAAAAGACGATCAGCTACCCAAGGAGAGCCTTCATTCTAAAATACTGTTTAAGTAGGGTGACTAATATGCTCTCAAGGGGATAATGTGTGCCCTCTAACTGTCATAAAATCGGCACACTCTCCCAGTGCAGGTGAAACGAATGACATAACAGCTTACTGGCTACTTGTACAATTATGGGTACACCGGAATTGCTTGGCTTTTTTGTATCCCATCTTACGCTCAACATAACACACATTCAGCTGGGTACAACACCTGAGGCCCAAACACAGGGCCAGTCATTTATCTGCCACCTTAGGTAAGGGCTTTACTCAAACGCCCAACAGTAACTGCGTGAGGCTTGAACCGGTGACCTCCGGGACATAGACACATACCACAAGCCCACAGAGGTACACACCACAACGCATGCAGCCATTCGGAGTATTAAAATAGATGCCCTGCATTTTGGGGCTTTCAAAATAATTTTATAACAGAAGAGCAGTGATTTGGTCCCCTGTTAACCAGCGTGGGATGTGTCCTTTCCAGGTGTGTCACATGCTGCTGTGTGGACGGGGCTGAATTGACCACACAGCGCACTGGTAGGCTTGAGAGCGCAGGGGTCCCGTCTTGTTGTGCATGTTTCATGTCACGTCGTGTGCTGCAGACTCACAGGCTCTCCAGGCTGACGGCTCCTGCCAAGCTGGGGAAGGACTCGGTCTTGCTGGCCCCACGCAGCATCCTGAAACAGAGGATTTGTCACACAGCGTCGCTCCCCCTGCCCTCGGCTGACCGCAGATCGCCAGGCCTTTACCGTACAACATTCTGCGGTTGTCGACTAAGCTCGCATGTGTCTGCGTGCAACAAAGTAAGTTCTGTTCAGGAAAGCTTTTTCTGTCCATTCATTAAAAGACATCAGTAATTTCAAAAGGTAACACAATGCAAAATTCTGTGTATGAGTGTGAGAGACTACTTTGAATATCATAATGTGTGTCAGAGTGTAGAAGCTGCCTGAGTGAGATCACTAGCAGAATGATCAGGATCCCATCTCTTTACACTCCATTACCCAGATGATTGTTCATAAGGAAACAGAAAAGAATGCAACCGTGTCATGAAGATACAGGGTGCCTGCAGACAATGTTCTCTGGTCATCGTGTCCACATTACTCTTTTATCTGTTACTTTGATTTAGGTTACTCTCTGCCAGCATCTCCTTGCGGATTCCATAAATGCTTTAGTCTGATCGGGGACAATGCTATGCTTAAGTAGATTTTTTTATGCCACATGTTGATGCACAGCACTCAGTTCCACCTGAAGCTCCACCTTCTTACCCATGCATGCAACAGGAAGCGTTGGGCTTATAGAGACGGATGCTGGGAGGAATGAGCACCCACTTCAGTCAGACGAGTGCCTTTGGTCAAACAATTTAACCCGGATGTTTGAATACCTTACCGAGAATAACTGTAAATACATAAGTATTGGTGAATATGAATTTTGAAGCTGACAGCATCACTGGAGGTGATGTGAGAGGTATTCAGGACATACTTACAACGAATGGAGATCAGACAGGTTCTGGAAGGCTGAGCCCCCCACGAAGGACAGAGGGTTGTCATACAGGTGGCTGCAGAAGGGGGGGGGGGCAATTAGGCATGGCAGCTAGGCGAAGCAGACTGACGTGCAGTGGAGAGCAGACCCTGTCATTAAATGCTGCTCTACAGTCCCATCACAGAGCATTGTGTATTTAAATGGGCAAAATGAGACATTACACAAAAATGCCTACACTCATTTCGGGAGTGTTCTGCTTGTAAACACTCCGTAGAACCGCATTACTTATTTTTATGCGTGTTAGTTTTTGTAACCAGCATTATATGCAGTTTTGCCATCGGGAAGTGATTTCTGCACTCGGTCCTTATTTAAGCCTCTGACCCAGAAAACGAACTGTTTAGCCACAAGACAGAGCTGAAGCCTGTACCTGTGAAAGAGCACAAAGAAGGTGGTGTAAGAGGTGTGGGAGGGAGGAGGGGGCATGAGCACTTACACGGTGCGCAGGAACGGGTTACTGTGGAATGCCCTCTCTGGAATGACCGCTATGTTGTTACTGTGAAATCCGCTGGAACAGCGAGGAACAAAGACACGACCAATAAATAACATTCCGACGCCCCCCCCCCCCTTTCCGTCCGGATTAAAAGTGAAGCGAACGACGTGGTTAAGTGCTGTGGCAGGAGATGCACCCCTGATCACGCTGACAGACGTGCTGGAGGAAATGCTTTCAGAGCTGCGAACTGAAAAAGGCATTTGTCAGGCGATGAAGATGACCTGAGATAAACGAGCAGAGCTCTCCAGCTCTGAGGGGATGGGGGAGGGCTTAGCACCTGGCTATGATGAATGCAGAATTGATTAGTGAACGGTTTCTTTTTCCCGGCTCCACACAAGACACCTTTCTTATTTTGTCTGAAGCCAGAGGATCGTGGTGTCGGTGTGGAAAGTAATATCTCACTCATTTTTCATCTTCCCGCTAAAAGCTTTCCTCGCCTACAGCTCTGATACAAATGGGGTGAAAGAACAACAGAGATGAGAAGTGTAATCTGCCAGGCCCATCTGGGCAATCCGTCAATGTCCTCCTCCTCTCTGCCAAATTTCACAGCCCACCACACTGCCGGACGGTGGGGGCTGGCTGTCATGCCCGTGTCCCCTTCTCCGTTTCGGACTTGCACATTGTGACAAAAGAAATCATTACCATGTCTATGTGCGTGCGTGCGTGTGTGTGTATGTTCATTTGACCTCGTGCACAGGGTCTCCGGTTGCAAACTCACAGTTCCTTCAGTTTGGGTAGCGCTCCAACTGCCTCCGGAAACATCGCCAGGTTGTTGAAGTTCAAATCCCTAAAAACAAAGATCTGTCAGGGATGTTGCCAAAGCTCCACCTCCCCACCCCACCCACAACAGACTTACAAGATGGCCACCTTGCTTTGTTTGACAAGGAACATGACAAAGAAATCACTTCCATAAAACTGCATGATTTGTTTCTACAGAATGTAATCTTCTAAGCTTGGCAGGGCTTTTACAGCCCAAACAGAATGTGAAATATTGTGCTTAGAGAACTGGTTTGTGTAATTCTAATAGGAAAGTTTTTCCATCCTGTTTTTGATGAGCCAACGTGAAAAAGAATATAAATTTTACGAAGCACTGGACATTGTCCTCTAATACATACCCAGTGATTGTTCATTGTCATTCTTGTTTTTCTCTTTCAATACACCGTTGTTACGATACAAATATTAGAATTTTCTGATGATCAGAGTAAGTGTTTTTCTTAAAAATCAATCTGTAATGTCTTTTTGTCAGATAAATGACAGGCCAGAGACCACAAACTAATACAACACAGTCACAAGATATTGAATGTTAACTTCTAACAAACGAAGAAGGCCTTCATGGGCAAAATGTCTGGAAGGTCCCGCGTTATTCAGGATTATTTATAAAAACACATTGGCAAAGATTCCAGCGGGAAGACGGACAGACATCCAGGATCTCCATTCTTCTGACTGATGGGGAAACCATTCAGTCATCACAACGGCCCTGTTTGGACTTACACTAGAAGGCCATCCCTGATGACCACCGAAATCATATCGTTTCAACGGAACCTATACTCTAATAATTACTTTTACCATAGGCCAGCAAACCACATTTGGGTTAGCAGAAATGATGCTTTGTCAAGTATAATTTCAGTCAGATTGATTTGTACACATATTAGCAAAGGCAAATCAAATACCGTGAAGTCCAAATCTGTTTACTGGCATCTAAAATTTATAACAATCTACAGCTTACTAACTGACAGATACTAGGATGTTAAAGGGTCAAAAAACAAACAATATTCAATTAGAACTGATGAATGACTACAGTTGGCGATGACCTACAAGGCATCTACTGGGACTGCACCGGAACATTAAAGTTTGCCTCATTCCCAACATTTGGCCAGTGGTGATGTTGTCATAGCAGCTCCATAGGCATAAACAAACAGATGGTGGAAAGCTCAGGTGCTCTTCAACAGCAAGGACAGGTATTACAGACCAGTGTGACGAATTCAGCAGAATCACACGCGGCACTGAAGCCCACCAGCCGTCCACTTCCAAGTCTGACTGTTGATTCTACTTGCAAATACCTTCCTGAGCAAACAGCACTCCTTACAGCCACACTGGCCTCATAAGGGAGTGCTGTGTATTCCAGAACACCACTGTGAATGGGCAGTGGCCAGGAGGAAGACTGTTTTTACTTCCCCCCAACAGCTGTGTCAAGAGACAAACAAGTCTGCCATAAAGCACTCTGTTAGAGTCAGTGGCTCAACAGAGCTGGATATCAAAGGTAACGTTACCTTTAATTCAGGGGAATTGTTATTCACTTAGCAGATAGTCTTGTCCTGAGAGCCTGCTTTCCAAACCGGTTGATGAGAGAAGCTGACGCTCAGAGGGTTTAGACTCGTCCAGAGGCAAAGCTGGGAGGCTGCAGGCCATACGGTTTAACAGTTCAGTGTTTAGGGTTTAGTGATAGAGCTCTTGTAGTGTTTTACCCTTTTAGGTGTCTCACCATTGTGCTGGAATTCCTCCCAGTGATATTTGTTTCCAGCTCCATGGCAGACAGCCTGGATGCCTTGAAGGCTGGGTGCCCTTACTGAGTGTACTGGACAGCACTGCTTATGTATTGTGCAAACACAGCGGCAGTCTGCAGACAAGACTAACCGGTGACAGTTGATGCCATCAATGAAAAACATAAAATAATTATTGTTCTTGGCAGAAGTTGGACATGTACCACACCTACATTAAACCTAAAGAGCAGCCTGTACTTACATACTTATTAAAAAATTCTTTCAGCAGCTAATGTCTATGTGTTTAGCTATACAAACATTAAAATGGCTGGAAAAAGGATTTCAGGTCAACTTCTCCACACAATTTTCATAATAGCAGAGCATGTTGTTACACAGGAAGGTGAAATGTAGCGATGGGACAAATGATGCTTCAAAACCCGTGGTGGGTGGGATTATTCTGATTTAACCAATCATTGATTGGTAGTTCAGGATAATCCCACCCACCACAGGGGCCTATCTGTCCCATCGAATTTTACCTTCTTGTGTAACAAGATGCTCTGCTATCATGAAAATTTATCAAGCTGAAATTTCCTCATGTCTAAATCCTACATTTGGCTGATTGTATCTATTAAATTTTACAAAAGCTTGCAGGTTTTTTTCTTAAACATCTAGGCTACAACTTTGTATCTGCTATGGTACCACTGGCAGACTGGCGGTTTCTGTAACATAATACATTACATTGGGCCTAGAGATGTACAGAGCCTGGTTTATGACTTTAATTGAATGTACTTCCTTAGCTCAAACTGGAAAGCGGCCCTTAATGTAATGTTGTTTTTACAATGTATGGGGAACCTTAGGACAAAAGGGGGCCACTCATCCTTCGTAACGTTAAAGGGAAATGAATGCTGAAAGAGGAAACTCTGACTCGACTGTAATCGTGGACCACAGGCTATTTATCTTGACCAATCTGACAGAAGGAAAGTAATTCAACCCTGCTGTCATTTGGAAAAATCTCTTTAAGAGACTTTAGCTCCATCTCCTCTGCTATGGAATGTGTGGAACCAGAGGTCACCTCTCAGGTAGAAGAGCAGATATTTTCACCGAGTTTTCAAACAAATTTTATCCATCAACGCTGTCAAAGTCACCTATAGATCACTGTCTAACCAAATTCTAACCAAAGGTTTCTTTCCACCAGGGTAGCTGCACTTGATCACAGACCCACCAGCAGAGGCATACTCTGCACACGTCTAATCCGATGATAACACCTTCACCTGAAGGAAGGGTTCGCTGGTCAGCCGATCCACAGCCTGGTGCCTTCAAATGTTCTCCTGATTCTCTCACTTAAAGTGCCAAACATTGGCAACCCTGTTGACTTTTCAACTGACTCAAGTATTGACCAAAATATTTGTGCTGATGGTTTTAATTCTTTAGGGTTAGTAAAAAAATAAATAAATATTGGTTTAGTACTTTGGGTAATCATTTACTGAATTTAACAAATATGCATAAAATACATTTTTTTTCCCAGATATAATATACAAGCTAGACTATAGTAACTTTCCTTGCAAATCATATTTTTCAGTGGGCTAAACTTCCTAACTAGGTACTTGAAGACAGGCAGTACTTCATAGCATAAACATGTACCAGGTTCAGACCTCAAAGAGACCAGGACTTGCAATAAGCTTGCATTTCCAAGCGACTGAGGCGATACTCACAGTGTTTCGAGGTTGTCCAATCCACTGAAAGAATTCCTCGCAATCTCCTTGATTTTATTGTTGTGCAGATGTCTAAGGGGACAGACTTAACTGAGCATCACATGTAACATATCAAACTAATTCTAAATAAGCACACCACGGTTTGATGAATGAAATAAGCTGCTCTTCTGAGAACGCCAAGCTTACAGGTTATCAGGTGCTTCAAAGCAAACTGGCTGACCCTTCATATAACGGTCCTGTGAGCTATGAAATGAAAGCCAGTCCAGCGAGAACCAGTTAAAGTTATCACCATTCCAGTAAAGAAGAGGAGGCAGGACTCACAGCACAACCAGGCTGGAGAGGTTGGCGAAGGCGTAATCAGGGATATGGGTGATGCGATTGAGGGCCAACGTCAGTGCCTGCAGGCTGCACAAGTTTCCAAGGGGCCCGACGGGGACCTCGGCAAGGTTGTTGTCGTCCAGCCAGAGGTGCCGGAGCTGCTGCAGGCCCTGGAAGCTATCGTCTGGGACCTCTGTGATGTGGTTGGCATCCAGGCGGCTGTGAGGAGATCACATGATCACGTGGGAGCTCACACTTGAACATCAGGTCTGATGAGCGCAGGGCCATGCTGCTTTAACAACAAGGAAAACAGCTTTTGGTCATGCAGAGGAAGTACATTACAACGAGTCTGACTATGGAAGAATGTTGTATCCTACCCACTATAAAGGAAACAAGGACAGGGAGTTACACAGTGATTAAGGATGTGAGTTACTAATCAAAAGGTTCCCACTTCAAGCCCCTGGAAGGCCTCTGATATTGTTAGTTATTAATAATAACTAACCTAGACAGGACCATCAAATAAACATAAAACAGGACAAACTGACGCTTTGCACTGGAAAGCAAATAAATATTAAAGCCATTTCTCAAGCCATACTCAGATAGCATAGCTGTTTTGTCATTGGACATAATTAAAATTCCATCCACGGAGTGTTTGTCTAATGGCCAGAATACGGTTGTTTTGATCTCCAGGCAACAGGGCAGAAATTCCAAAATCCTAAACACACCATAAGCCCTGATAACAATCAAGATAAAATCCAAAGTCGAAGTTCAAATCGCCTTCGGTGAAGTTCAAATGCCACAATAGGTGAATTATTCAAAATATACAGTCCTGCTAATCTGGGTTTTATGAATGCTGGGCCACGCTGTGAAAATGTTACACGGCAGGTTGAGTGTAGTTTCACCTATTTCACCTTCAGTCATGGCATTTCTGTGACAGCGTCAAAAACAATTCTCTGCTTAAGCCTCTATTGTGGTTTACTGTGGGAACTGTGCTCTCTCTTTCACATTCACACACCCCCCCTCTATTCATACAAATATTTCCCATAAATTACAATGCTGGGAGAACTGGATTGGCACATGTATAAGGTGTATTAATTGGTGTGACAGCACTAAAAACTGTATCATCTGTCCCATTCGCAAAGCTGACAGTGAAAGAATGAGAATGGTGGTAATCCAGCCAATCATGCAGAATAATCAATACAAAAGTAACCAATAACCTGGGTCAAAGCAAATTTGCAATATTTCTAGATATATAGTAGTTCTCCGATACCCAAAAATAACACTTATGAAAGCTGGTAATCTTCTATAGTGTTTTTCAACTTTTTCTAACCTCTTCTGAATTGCACTGTACGACACCATTACACAGCACATTGATGTAGCTCTCATACACAATTTTTTTTTCAGTTAAATTGTTTGCAGGACCTTGAACTGCAACGTTCCATAACTTGAACACTTGACCCAGAACAATACGCAGACAGAGGACCGAAGTGTAATTACAAACAAGTGTGAGCAGGCTACATTTCATTATGTCATTGGTCCAGGCTCTCCTTGCATACGTACTACCACCCCTGAGGTGATCCCTCATGAATATGAAGATGTTCAGAAGTTCATCTACCTCTTAGAAGCACACAGCTTAACCCGGCCAAGCTAAAGCAATGGCCACAGTCAAGGTTAAGGCTTCAATCCAATGTCAATTCAAGGCATTGCTCAGTGCTTGGTGGCTTGCAGGCGCTGACTGACCCGTTGAGACAAGAATCTGCATTTGTTATTTCAGTCGTGCAGCCACAGTGTATCCTGGACAGATAATTGGACGCAAAATGATTTCCTGTTTGTGAATGGCAAGCCTCCTTTTCCCCTGTGGCAAAAAAGACCTCTCAAGATGGTTGCGAAGAGATTCTGTGTTTTGAGAGGAACACTGGTTACAAAGTGCTGGTTAATATACCCTAGGACTTAAAGGAGACTAATTTATTGTTGCTTGTTGGGTTTGAAATATCAAAATGATTATTGGTTTTGTTTTTTTTTCCCCAGCTGCACACAATAATACAAATGAACATTGCAGAAGAATCATAAACATTATAAATCATCATTATTTTTGTTTATTATCATTTTTTTTTCTTTTTTAAAGAGACTTCATGTTCTTCTCAGTGTTGTTTTCTTCTCCCCCCTTTAATTCCTTTTAGAGACCATGCTGACTGACATGGTATTCTCAGAGGCTTGGTCCAAAACCAGCTCTGTGCTGCCAAAACGTATTACTTCAGCTATAAAGCTAAAGCCCCTTGGGGGACGAAAGAGAATGAAAGAAAGTACTTCAAAACACACACACACACACACACACACACACACACACACACACACACACAAGGCATGATATAAGGAAGATCAGGGCAAATGATAATGGCTGAAATGTGCCTTTTGGTTGCCGTGTGGCCTCACAGCTTTTGTTGTCATGGGCCCAAAGACACCCAGGAAGCCAATGATGCACCCCCACGAAGGGTGACTTCAATTTCATTTCATCACCTCTATCCCTGGAGCCTAAGCACAATGCCAAAGCAGATGGTAGTGCAATTATATGCTAGAAGCATCAACAGACATGGCCAACAATCAGAAGGCCTGGATGCCATTTCAGGAAGCAGTGTTTTGGATTATTGTTTGGGAAAGTTTTTTGATAAATATATGAAAATAACATTGACCTAAGTGACTGTATATCATAAGGGTCTGATTAAAGAAATTATGTAAAAAATTGGCATAGATATTACACACAAAGGAGCAAACTATGTTATATACAAGAAGAATTGCAAAGGGCAAAGTGTATGCTTGGAATTAAATTGACAGTATCTGGTTTTGACTGAATAATAATAACTATACATCAATTCTAAACCATTAGGACTGTAATGAAACTACCGTCTCTTCAGTGGGTAAGTGGTTGGAAGATGGATATTAAGTTTAACAAGTATCTCTAAGCAAAACGAAATAGGAGAGTTCATTTCTAGCTAGATTTTACCCTGATCCATGACAACCTTACAGCTGAACATTTATCATAGAATTTCATGAAACAGTCAAGGTCCGTTTTTAGCATAATAAAGACAGCAGTCAAATTTCAGAAGAAAGTAACCGGCATTCAATTATGCTGCTTACATTTTAAAAGAAAAGTACACAAGATTATAAGAAATACTTTTATTCAACACTTCATAGAATCTTTTCAGTCGCCATGACAACTGCATCACATCCAAATTTGTTTTATACTTAGGCTTTATACTTAGGCTGTAATGTACAATATTAATTACTCTAGGATGTTCGCTTGGTGTAGCTTCAGAAAGTTACAAACTCCGTCCTTTCAAGAAGTAAACTGTAATTTGTTCTGGATAAGCAGTACTGACCATGGATGGATGTGATGTTCTTTGACTTTAATTGTTAAGCACTGCTCAATGAAACAGCAACCGGAATTTTGACCGGGAGAGCGATACAACATGATTCACATATCTCCTGAAGCTGCGGGATTTTTGATTTCACAATGACAAAGTGCCTCGGAAGTTAAACACCACCTCGCTCTTCACAGATGATACCCATTCTACAGTCCTTAGTGCCTTTCACAACATCCTGCCTGGCGTCAAAAAAGAGATTAGGTTAAACATTACAAACACCCTCACTCCACTTCTTTGAGGAATGGCACATTATCTCTGGGAAACCAAAGAGGACAAAATTCACCTGGTTAAACAGAGGTCTCACACTCACTTAGCTAAGAGAGGAGCTAAGCGCTTCACGATGTAGCCCCACTGTGTGTGAATGGCACCCCAACACCGGCTTGTGTCACCGCCCCGTTTACTCACAGGGACTGGAGAGCATGAAGACCTCGCAGCGCGAGACTTGGCACCGTCTTCAGCTGGTTGTTCTGTAACATCCTGAAAAGACAGCAACAAAACTATTATCGGGACGCGGCCAGAGCCCAGGCTGAACACAGGATTGGCAGTCCGCTGCATTGAAAAAGATATTTAGGCCGGGCTTCTCTGGAGGAAACTCCTGAAATGTACTCCAGAGTAGTGTTTCAGGAGCGTACACTGACGCTGATGCAGGCCACATTCAATACACAGGTTTAGGAAGGGATGGATTATGCTGCATATATCATTTATTTGGGTAACTCTGTGGCTACACTATGCAGCATCGAACAGATGTGTGATACACATCATCCTCATGGGAGTAGCAACATAAGGGTCCCCTAATACCCCACGCCATCTGCCAACTGCCAACAGTTGTTTTTGTTTTTGCCTTAAATGCCGACTCATTAAAATTCAGGGGGTACCATCGCTCTTGGCTGAGACAATATTTGCACTCACTTGTTCCGTATCACAATATCTAAAGTATTACATGGAGCCGATTTTGCTGGAGCTTGTTCTGATAACCAGAGAATCCACAAACGCGGTGACAAGCCTTTCTTTCCGGCATACGTTTCTCAATGTTTGCTTTTACTCACACTGATACCAAAAAAAGCACGAAGGGCCCATGAGCCTAACATGCTATGTCTCTCACCTCTCAGCTCAACTGGCACAGCTCTGCCTTACAATAATACCTTCAGGGCAAAATTATCCAAGACAGCACAAACTGAGACGTTTTGGGAAAATCACCAACCATAACACATGCCGGCACAATTAGGGTGTGAATTATCGTTCCACAGATGCTAAGGGAGTCAAAACAGTCTACCAGTTTTCTTTGTCTAACAAATTTTTTGCAGTCTCTTGTTTTGATAGAAGTCACGGAAGATGAGGATGAAGTGCAACCATTCAAAAGTGTTCCCTGCAATATTAAAATGACATTAGCTTCCAGACGACTCATAAATATGAAGCCAGTCTTCCTATTCAAGATTAATACAGTATTAAAGTATTTGATACAGTCTTGCCTTCTCTGCAACCCATCAGCTGTTATGTGGAAATCGAGGTACTATTTTCTCAGCCCACCTTCCTACAAACAAGACTTAACAACAGGACCCACAATCTAAAATCAAGTTTATACCAATTTGTTATTAGATGCATTCCCTCCCAGTGTACAGGCATTCTTGCTGTGATTACTTTAGTTAAAATTTACTTACGCTAACATGTTATTTAGCTGTCCCGTCCCATCCCCCACCCAGTATGGCTTGTCAGTTATTTTCATGTCTGTTGTGATATAGACGGGGCTGTGTGGTTAAATAGCTTACAGGACTTTGAGCTGGTGGAGTCCAGACAGGGCTTCAGGGTGGATGAATGTCAGATCATTTCCTGCCAGCCTCCTGTGGGTGGAAGAGGAGATCAATACAGTGAACATGTCTGCTGATACTGTGAGTATAGCCTGGAGCCTGGCCCTCAAACACCAACACAGTGAACGTGTCTGAAGATACCGTGAGTATAGCCCGGCCCTCAAACACCAACACAGTGAACGTGTCTGAAGATACCGTGAGTATAGCCCGGCCCTCAAACACCAACACAGTG
>JAACJT020000016.1:15198595-15208985 GCA_009936485.2 Gymnarchus niloticus | reverse complement strand
CTGACACAGGGACTGCACTTAATTTCGTTGTACCCGTTACAATGACAATAAAGATATTCTGATTCTGATTCTGAGTGCTGCCTAAATAGGAACAGCTCTTCAGTTTAGGCATCCTGTACAGGCAAAGCATGGCCTGTCATTTCCGTAACAGGACCCCCAACTCGCAAATTTGCCTAAAAAAAGAATGTTGAGGGGGGAACTGAGCTCCCAGTTGCCCGGACACTCTGGGTGACGTGCTAATGTTGGATGGGAAGATGACAAACCAGGATAGCTGTATGTAGTGATGGGACAAATGAGGCTCAATCAGCAGCACTGATTGGTAGTTCAGGATACTCCCACCCACCATGAGTTTTGAAGCCTCAAGTGTCCCATCACGAGCTGCAGGTAAAGCAGGTCAACTATTACAGAGGAAGAGAGACTGAAATGAATACCAAAATCAAACTGTGAAAAAACTTACATTTAGTCCCAAGACCAAATCCAAACCTACTGATAATACTGCCACTATAATGGCTGAGACCAATGAAGTGAATTCTTGACTTTAACCAAAATAACTCAATCATTTGTTTTTCCCAATAAACTGACATTCTCTGCACAGATCTGCTTCATCGTTCTCAAACGTAGCTGCATATTAAACAGACCATCTCTGATATTGGCATACATATTACCATCTGTATCTTGATTGAATGTTTTATTGTACAAGTCTTAATCGATATAGATAATTATAGCTAGATAAACAACATGCAAATAGCACCATGGAACGTTTCTTTGAATCAGTACCAGACAAGCCAGGGTTAAGATCACAAGATAAAGCCACACAAGGATCTCTGCTGTTGTACCCTTGAGCAGAGTGCCATCATAACTTAGGTAGTCATTTATCAAAACATTCAACTTTATGCCATGACAGCTGTCAACAGCAAGGGAAGATTCAGGAACCTTTCAGGCTAAGTTTTGTTGTGCACCACACAGCAAGCTGTTGCACAGAAGACTGTACCGACGTTGTTTCAGCTGATCCGTGGGGCTCAAGGGTGTGCTTCCAGTTACCATGGAGATGCGAGCGAACCGACAGTGACCCCGGCAGAGGAAGGCCGTTCTGTGAGATGTCTGAGCAAGGGTGATCCGGAAGGGAGAGGGGCAGATTTACAAAGAGGAAACAGCCACAGCAAACAATCTGGAACCAGTAATTTAGAGACGACGGGGGGAAATGTCTGAGCCACACATTCATTAATTGCTTGGGAATGCCACAAAAAAACAAACGTGCAGTCATTGCAAAGTCTGTATTTTGACAAACAGAGCTGTACACAGGTTCGATCAGACCTGAATACAGCGCAACGCACCTGCAGACACATTTATTATTCTGCTCATGTGTATTTGGAATACCACAACACAATATGAATTACAAATGCACATTTTCTGTCAGTTCTTTCCAAGCTAAAATAACTGACGTTATTTTGCTAGAGGAGCTCCATTAAACACAGCTATCATCAATTACTACCCATACATTCACATGTAATCAGTAGGAAACCCTAAGTCTCCTTTGAGTTGTATGCTGAAAAAGGTAATGAATTTAGCCCATGACACACAGAATGGCACCACAGAATAATTTCATTTGTGGCACACATCGTCCAAAGAAAAATCTCACAGGTTTATGTATTTACTTATTAATACATTGGTGCATATCCATCACAAATTCCTTTTCTGTGCATTTCAGGAATCTTCTTGCCAAACTCGCCGAGTTTAATCATCTTCTTATCAGACTCGCGTGGCCTCCTGCATCAGAGACTCGTGGCCGTGAAACGACTTCCCCTGAAATCAATTTGCTGAAAACAACAGGATTTCCCACACTGCCATACTTCTGTTATGGTGCCATTACACTGCTGTGCGTACAGCCACCCCCCAATCCTTCCACCCCATGCTCGAAGTAGGCACGTCGCTGCCCCCCTCTTGATCTCAAGATTTCATCTCTCAAGGTCTGGAGACCTTCCTAGGACACTTGTGACTGGGTTGCCAAATGTGTGTAGTTGAGATCTCGCTTCCTGAATGGGCGCTAATCCTTATGTGTTAAACCCTATCAGACAACAGACATGAGCAGAGCTGCCTCAGCTGTCCCGTGTCTCATTAGACATCCAGGACCCCTGACCTCAGCAACAGCCTCCACATGACTCTTCCCCATCGTCCTCATTGGCAGGAACAACATGCCACACCAGCTGTACACAAATCACTAAGTATTTTAAGGGCTCGGACTGGATGCGTCACATAGTTCGATGTTAAACGGGTGTCAGGAACAAGCATGTGGCTTAACCATTTGTGGAATGGGAATGCAAGCTAATCCCTGCTCCCAACCCATGTGGTTGTGGTGGGAGGAAAAGGAATGTCATAGCAGTGAAAGAGATTTAGTCATTTTTGCACATGAAACACATGATTTGATTGCTAATAATCATAGGTCATGGCTATTCAGTAGCTGACCTCCAACGGAGGATGCAACCGTAGTACTGGGAGGATGTATATTCCAGAGGTTATAAATGGGACTGAAGACTTGAAATAGTTTGGCGAGTCGTCATCTGGTTGACAACGGGGACAGCCATACCTCAGCTTCACCAGCTTCAGATAGCTACCGCTATTACAAAGAGCAACTCACACCAGCTGTGGTTATGCAAAGCAGTCATTTCAAAGGCGACAAAAGCATCGGCGGTAGCACTCTGGTTCTGCCATTGCTGTCGCTTCGGGTGAGTGCCGATCGGCCCGTAGACCGAGAACACGCAGGAGAATATGAGGTAGCTAGTGGCAACTCTGTACAGAAAGAGCTTGGTAATGATAGGATACATGATGAAAAAAAGAGCATTCACTCGCAGAGCAGGAACTTAAGAGTGCAAGAGCCCTGTAGTCACAATGTGATGGTAATAATTAAACAATAAGTCTCATGGGGAAATACACAAAAAAAAAAAAAAAAAACAGATTACCCATAACCGGTTGATTCTGTATTCCACAATGGGAGCTAATCAACCATATTATGTACCAAAGTGTTCTCCGAAACAGATTGCCCCCAAAGCTGTACCTCAAATAACTTTCTGAATGTTTGCTTCAATGGAAGTGACCCAAACCGTCTCAGCTGAAATTAATTAGCAGGCCGAGCATGAGCAAGGCACTCAACATGCCCCATTTTATAATTAAGACGTAAGCCTTCGCGAGTGCCGAGGCAAAGTGAATTAGACGTCCGCCGCCTCGCGTAAAGCGATGAACCCACAGAAGCACGGTGGTGACCAGCCGCCCAGCAGCCAAGCGGTTTAGTTGCAAACCACACGACCGCAGCTGCTTTCCTGTTGGTTTCTCTAACCGTCTCCCAAACACGGTGACGGGGTGAGCGGGAGGTCCCATGGCAAGCATGCGGCACCACAAGGCACCATACAGGGCCATAGATTTAAGTCTTCAGTATAGCAGCTACACCTCTTGTTTAGGGGCTGGGGGCGGGGGGACTTATAGCAGGTTAAGTTGGTAAGGTGAGAGTGCCTCATCTGTGACTCTTGAAAAATTATCTGACATGTCTTCCTGGCACTGCTCCAATGTGCCACTCCTGTGGAATAACTCCTACACAAAACAAATGGTATAATCATCGGTAATAAGGAAAATGTAAGCAGCAATTTAACGCTTATATGAAGGCTCTTCAAGTTGCTGTGGCTTCATTATGTTAAAAAGAAACAAAAGCAGTTTTCAGCAAGAATGTAGAAATAGTTGTACAGATGTTGTGCCATATGTAGCGAAGTATTTCCATTCCCATATAAATCGACCGGTAGTCAAGGATTTTTTTTTTTAAAGTTACTTCGCGTTCCTTACTTTTGCCTAGAGCAGATGCCAGGATTCCAGACCACAAAAGCCATCGCGGTATATAATTAACCAACACATTGCACAATGTCACAGCCAGTTTACTTGTGCAAACTTTTTAACCATGAAATTCCCACACCAGACCCTCCCAATCAGAAGGTAATGATTAATGAAGAGAGGTCTACCAGGTCCAAATGGAGGAAAAGCGTGAGTGTGCTCGCACACACACACACTGCAAAGTGTTGTAAACGACAACCAAACAGATGTCATCTTTTTAGCTTAAACTAAACACCAAAGTATAAAATTCCAATCAGTCTCGTGTCATTAGTATAATGTAGGCTAATTTATGTTAAAGGCACTGCTACAGCCTTAGTGGTTTGACGTGGCAAGGGAACAACCAGCCAACAGCCACTAATGAATTTCTTTTATGTAAGACACTACAAGGCCCAAGTGTTTCGGCTTAATAGGATGTTAATTTTTACCCTTTCAGTAACTGTGGAGAAGATTTTTTAAAACATATTTGAAATATTTTTCGATACCTAATAAACGTTCTTAAGCAATAACTTTATTGAACAAACCCAGTGGTCTGCAAAACAATCCCATAAGGTGCAGAAGTGTTTGCATCTTTGAAAACCTTCATTTTCTGTTCATAACATTTGAAGTTTTATAAATTTTTTTGCTTGTCTTTGCTCTGCAGTATTAAATATTTCTTTTAATGATCCAGTGTTGCCAGTCGTCATTTCAAATATATAATAGCTTGCAATAATGTTTCCTCGTGAATAATTCTTATTTCACTTTTTGAAAGGCAGAAGTTGTGGAGCTTTTGAAAATCTGTTTACCTGTAAATACTTCCTTAAACTATTGTGAGCTGATGTTATTTCCGGATTATGACTGAACACCAGGTATTCAAATTCTTACTCAGTGTCAATGGTTTAAAAATCCAACTGAGTTAAAAACCCCTAAAACTAAACAATGACTGCATTGAAAAGCAATACATGATGATGCAGTCTGTTACTGACGTATGTTACACTGCATCTGATAAGGTGTATTTAATATCCAAACGGTACTTTATTTCTAAATGGAAAGAAACATAAAATAATATGGATGCAATGACAGTAGCTGACTACTTGTCTTCTCAAGATTTCAAATTGGCCTGAAGTTTCAAACTTTGAAGGACAGCCCAAATAATGTCACAGACATTTGGCCAGATGCTCTCACACAGTACGGAAAGAGGAAAACCTTTTCCCTTAAGTACATCAACACACACTCGCCAGAGAGACCTAGCTCAGTTCAAAGACTATCATTGTGTGTGTGTGTATGTATGTGTGTGTGTGTGTGAGAGTGAGTGAGTGTGTGTGTGTGTGTGAGTGTGTGAGAGTGAGTGTGTGTGTGTGTGTGTGTGAGTGAGTGTGTGTATGTGTGTGTGAATGAATGTGTGTGAATGAATGTATGTGAATGAGTGTGTGTGTGTGTGTGTGAGAGTGTGAGAGTGTGTGCGTGAGTGAGTGAGAAAGTGAGTGAGTGAGTGAGTGAGTGAGAAAGTGTGTGTGTGAGTGAGTGAGTGAGTGAGAAAGTGTGTGTGTGAGTGAGTGAGTGAGTGAGTGCCAGGCAGAGGGAAAGGGAGGGAAGGACAGGGGGTTATAATCACTTGTTTGGGAAAGATGAATTAGTAACAGTTTCATTATTTTATAACAGAAAAGGACAGGAAGCCTCAGAAGTAAACGAAACACGCCGACAAGACACCTACCTGTAAGTGTAACCACTCTCGACGCCGACCATCCCCTTACACTCACACAACGAAGTGGAAACCCTGCTCTGGCACTTCGAAAACATGCCGGCGGAACAGCGCTAACAGTACTTACAAGTAGTAGGTGAAGGCGCTGAGCCCCGCGGGGACGACGGCCAGCCCCCTCCCCGAGCAGTCGGCGCCGCCGTCGCCGTCGCAGCGGCACCAGGAGGAGCACGCGGCCGGCTCGCGCTGCGCCCGTGCAGCGGCGACACCGCATATCACGAGCCAGGTCCGGAGTAACATCCCGGCTCTGAGGCGGCACATATTTCTGTCCGGGTGCGCCGTAGATCGAAGCGGGCCCTTTTACCAGCTATTCAAAAAAAAAAAGGCACCGGCTTTCTCTATCAGTCAAAACATAAACGGCGCAGGTTAAATCATTCCTATCGCTCCCTGTTAGACGGCTAAATCCATTGGTTCCGATTGCTGAGTGGGAAATGCAAATTATTCTAATTTCTTCACGTCCCCACCAGACAAAATATCATACATAGTCCTTATCTTGGTCTTCTCCGATGTTTCTGAAAATAGACTATTTTATATATATATATATATATATATATATGGTATCTCCGCTCGGAATAAAGGAAATTCCCCCGTCTGCGTTTATTTCTCAGAGAACACCAATGTCCATACTAGCGAAAAAGCGCCACGGTATACAGATCAACACCTTCAGATTTCTTTCCTTTTTTTTTTTTTTTTTTACGCTTTCGCGGTCCCATTAAAATCGGGAAACGGGCCGGTACGCATTCCTCGCCGAAGTCGACGACAAGTGTGCAATGGTAAAGAGCATTAAAATGAGATGTGGCTCGCCGTTTCTGGATCTGCGTCTCTAAAACACCCCCCCCCCCCCAGATGCGTTCCCTGCAGAAACCAGTCAGCTGTCAGCCATTCCTCACGTTTCCTCCTCTCTATCCGCCGGTACCAGCATTACAACCTCGGCCGCCCTCTCTTCCACCGAAAAGCCTGCGGGACACCGCGCGAGGCGACCTGCTGAATATGCAAATGAAAACCAGCTACATATTAATGACCCGGTGACGTCACAAACCGACTAACCGTCACGGTACATGCTAGGTCAATGGGTGCCACGAGGTAGAGCTTGGCTCTTCTCTCACCGCAGGTGATGTCAAATACCACAGGTTCTGTATGCCTAGAAGAATGTCAAGGTTTGACTAAGTCTTTCACTCTTGGTTTTCAACAAACCAGCGATCTGGTGGGCTGTTCAAATTGCTAGAGAAACGGTTTCATGAAGATTGCGTTGACATTAATCCCCTAACTGTCTGGCCTTACTTTTAGGACTTCTTGCAATAACTTTCGAGGACAGACAATTAAATATATAAGTTGTACTTGTAAAGCTGCGTCTCTGCGTGTAATAGGATATGAAAGAAGATGAGTTTATGAGTTTTTTTATCTTAAATTTGACATGTAGGGAACTGTATACACAAATGAAACTCCATTTCTTTGTTGCCCCTTCAGTAAGCCTGGGTCATCCACAGTGTTGTTTTTAATTTTATTTTTTTTGTGTGTTTTGACACCTGATGTAAGGACATTATAGGTGTGACTGCATGACTTTTATAACAAAGGCAAAAAGGAAGCAATCCAGCCAAGTTCTTACCTAAGGGGACTTGGTAAGTCAGAGGTTGGTAAAATATAATCAGATGTCATTATGTAACTGGGGTGCTGTGTGTGGAGTCGGCATTGAGTGGATTGTTAAAATTTAGCCACTTAACTGCTTTCTCAGATAAAATATTAACTGAGTGAAACTGGTGGCAGATAGAACCCAAACTCCTCTTTCCATGCACGTTAACAAGAAACATCGTTAAAAAATTTCAACATTAAGAAATTTCTTTTGAAAAAATGAATCACCACCATTCTTTTTACACATTATTAACTTGACACACAGAGCAATAGGAACTGTTTCCCTAAGCAACAGCATTCAGCTGACACTAAAAGTTGATATAAAAATTTTAAATACAAAGCTGACAAAAAATGAGGTCAAATGTAACTGATAAAACTGAAATATTAACTGAGTGAAACTGATGGTAAACACAATCTCGTCATCCCCATACAATTGTCAGGACACTCTTTTCAGGAGTGCATCCGGGTGTGGAGACAGACTGAAGAAACTGATAGATGGCATACTAGGGTGTGACTTTACTGGGAATTTCATTAGGCACTGAACAAACTAGATAGGCAAAGGCAAGGCACTGGGAAAGAAATTAGGTACATAACGACAAGCAGGAAACAAGGGACTGGTCAAGAGAAAGAGGTTAAATGGGGCCTGGGAACAAGGTAACAGGGTACAGGTGTGAGCAGGTAATTACAGGAAGGTGTGAAGATGGTGCTATCATAGACTGGAACTAAAATGCCCCCTGGTGGCAAACAGGAATGCGGCACATCATTCAGGATCTCTCCTCCTCACCATACCCCTTCCAGTTGACGAAATATTGGAACCTGCGACTACGGTAATGACTATCTATAATGTAATTTACCATGTAGACTGGTTCTCTATTGATGAACCTAAATGGTGAATGGGGTGCATCTCGATGGTTCCTGAAAAACATGGGGTAAAGGTGGGTGACATTTAACGTAGGGTTCACCTGAAATGTGGGCGGAAGAGTCAACAGGTAGGGATCGACGGTGGATAATCTGGAAGGGACCTTGGTACTAGGAGGACAGCTGCAAAGAGCCAGCAGGTTTTCGTGGAGAGCCAGACTTGGTCTCCAGGAAGGAATAGTTGGATGATGGTGCCAATTAACTTGCTGAGTGTAGTGATTAGCTTGTAGAATGGAGGTGCCAGTGACCAAGGGTAAGGCAAGGTGGGACCAGCCTAATTGAGTATTGTTGCTGACCATGTCCATCTCTTTATGACTACAGTGTACCCATCTTCTAATGGCTACTTTCAGCAGGATAACATGTCATGTCGCAAAGCTCATATTACCTCAGACTGGATTCTTAAACATGACGATGAGTTCACTGTACTTAAATGGCCTCCAGAGTCCCCAGATCTCAATCCAATAAAGCACCTTTGGGATGTGGTGGAACGGGAGAATCGCACCATGAAGGTGCAGCTGACAAATCTGCAGTAACTGTGTGATACTATCATGTCAGAATCGCTGAGGAATGTTTGAAGCACCTTGTTGAATCTATGCCATGAATTAAGGCAATTCCAACGGCCAAAGGGGGTCCAACCTTTTACTTGGAAGGTGTACCTAATGAAGTGGTCGATGAGTGTATTTGTAGATTTACATTTTATCATGTTGTAATTTCATGCATTTACATGTAGTTACCAGCACCTGAAAAAGTCCAGATCCACCTACAGTTCTACGTTTCCCCAAGGCTGACAATGCAGGTAAGCAATGCCACCCAAAGGTGCTACAGCAGCATTACAACAGCACCCCTCAAGGCAAATATTCAATTGGAAATTACTTCAACCTTCTGTTGAACAAGTGAATGTTAGCTCCCCTTTGAAATTATGAAAGGATGTTGTGCTAACCATCATCCAAACTCAGATGAAGTATTTAAAAAATGGATGAAAGGACTTTGCACTTCCATAGGGAGTGCAAGGGAAGTAAGAGAATAACATCGCTATTTACATTATGCCAGCACACTCGACATGAAGGGAAAAATATGGAAAGTAGAACTACGTATATAAATTTAGAGGAAAACACAAAATACCTAAGAGCATATAATAAACAATCAACTTTTCCAAAACCAGAAACGACATGAGGGCAGATGCCACCAACTCACAGCTGAGGCTACACAGCTCCCCTCAGAAGGTCGATGGTCTCTATCACCCAAAGAGCATATGACCATGTCCAACATCGCAATCCCTATTCCACGACTAAGGCTTAGCCTGTAGGTGCTGGAGGAGCCAGTAAATTTAATGGTGGCCCCTCCTTCTCTGCCTATGTACTTCTCTGTCCCTGGGGCCTCTGGCATGCAGGAGGCAGTCCTGGGGAGATATGGCACTAACTGGTCATGTTGCATCGCCACTGTGCTTTGCCCTGATATGGTGCAGACGTGGGAAATAACCTCCGAAAACTGGTCCACCACGATACACAGCCCCGACCAATAGCCCTTAAGCTTAGGGTGAACACCATCTTTAGCATTGCAGGGTTAAAGAGCCAAACAGAGTCCCTGGCAATGAGGGGATACTCTTAGCACCATGCATCATAGGCTCAAGTCCCAGTGCTACTGCACCTCTGACAGGTACTCTAGTTCAGACTCTCTGCTGATATCTGACTCTTGCCAGGCCCTCTGAGGTGCACAGGTCTTGTCTGAACATAAGCATGGCCTGCATGAGCCCAGTGGACCATTCAGAGGACCAGCTGCAGATGGTAGTCCCAGTTCAACTGGTGCCAGGTAGTCAGTAAGGATATCAAGCTGTGTGAGCAACCTGTTACTCTGTGGATGCTGTGAACTGACTCAAGTGTTCCAGATGCCCAGGCAGAGACAGACCTTCTACTCTGGAAACCTTAATGGGCAAAAATCTGTAATGGTGGTGATCTAACTTGGTGCAATTTGTCACAGGCCATTTTGTAAAGTTGTCCAAGGCTGGGAGGACATAGCAGTTACTGGCATCAGTGGTTGGGAAGTGGGTACCTATGTCCAACCCCACTCATTCCACAGTGACCCCTGAGCAGAGAGACTGGAGATGGGTGCAGGGATGTTCAGCAGGGTTCTCAAGTGGTACGAGTCACAACAGTATACATTGTTGTTGTTTAGTCACGCAGTCGTGTCCGACTCTTCACGACTCCATGGACCACAGCACGCCAGGCCGCCCTGTCC
>JAACJT020000016.1:15174283-15198495 GCA_009936485.2 Gymnarchus niloticus | reverse complement strand
AACATGAGTTTGGGCAGGCTCCGAGAGGCGGTGGAGGACAGGGCGGCCTGGCGTGCTGTGGTCCATGGAGTCGTGAACAGTCGGACACGACTGCGTGACTAAACAACAACAACAAAATATAACAGGTTTGCTTCTGTCATATTTACCTATCCCCTGAATCATTTTTTCAAGGCGCCTAGTTCAGACTAAACAAACTGAGTTAATAAACTGAATGAGAGATAACCACCATCCCCACAATAGTTCCCCACTAACCCACTCACAGTCAGGCAGCAAACAATGGAACTGTCAACATCACAGGAGACTGTCCCAAGCCAACGTTTGATTTTTCACTCCTGTAATGACAAATTACTACTTATATGCATATTACAGTATCATCTAATACATAATCAGAAACAAATGCATTAAGTGGCATGAGTAAAACTCTAGCATAACCAGCACACTAAAAGAAGATCTTTTTTTTTTTTCTTCTGGGGGGGTGAGGGGGTGGTCGTCCGTGGTCCTGATATTTTATGTTTTACTAATAAAGGACAATGTTCTGAAGAATAAATATGTTGGCATTTCTATACGAATATGTGGTGAGTGAGGACTGTATGCACTTTGCTGGAGATACGCTGTCATATGAGTCAAGTACAAAGGTGAGTCCTGTTAAACAGTACCCAATTTCAGGGGCAAACACAGCTAGAGACACTAGAAAAGGAATAGAATGGTTTTGAAAATTATTTCTGTTTTACACGGGCATCATTGTTAACGCCTTTTTTAGAAAGTACATTGGAACTGTTCAGCTGCTGGACATTTTCCGAACGAGTATTAAGCATGGTGCAATTAAATCGCAAGTTTTTTTAACAGTGGTAGGCTGAGAAATCATTTCAGGTCAGCCAGAGAGAATGTTCTAAAATGGAGAAATAGCGTCACTTGCTGGCCATATTTGGTACAACTGTTGAAGACCCACCGCGATTGCAGTGATTAAATTGTTTTGATTGCTGACTGAATTGTAAGACTCCAGTATAGATGGAATTTCAGCACTCGCGTTTTTTTTTATGTCCTGTACAATAGATTTGACTTAGTTTTGGTATTGGTGAAAAAATCTTTTAAATACTAAGCTGTTCCAGAGGGGCATGATGGCTAAGCAGCTAGCAGCATTGATTCACGTCGCCAAGGTGAGCAGATTGAATCCCACTTCTGTGTAGGTGTTGTTTGTATGTGCAGGTTTTTTCCTGTTGTCCAACAACATGTGATTTCGGCTGAGTGATGTGTGTGTACGATGTTTATATAAATACAGTACATTGTCAGCATAATATGTTTCTAGGTTTTAATAAAAACTTGACATTTTAACTTGTGGGGACATTTCTCATGTGCCCACAAGGGAAAACTCAATTTTATAAAAACCTGTGAATGCAATCAATAAACTAAAAGTGTTTTGTTGGGTTACTTATGGTTAAGTTTAGGGCTGGGAAAAGGTTAGGGTGGTCATAGTTAGGATTAGGGTTAGGCCCATAGATATAAATGGAAGGTCCCCACAAGGTCAGAAAGACGTGTGTGTGTGTGTGTGTTTTGTGTTGTTGCCCTATCCAGGATAGGCTTCAGGCAACCCTGCATCGGATAAATTGCCAAGAGAACGAATGAAGTTGTTACCAGTCTCTGTAACATTAATCATGCCTTCAATTATTTTGCTGTTCAAAATAATAAAATTTAAAACGTGGAAAAGATGATGAAACATGAAAAAACTGAAACTGGGTGAAATGGCATCTCTAAATTACTCACAATGTATGTGTGATTGTGTCTGTATACACAGGTGTGTGCTCCTCAGAGGCTTGCCATATCATCCAGGGTTTAGCCCTGCCTCGTGCCTTATAGATGTTATGGATCTAGACTCCAATCGACCTTGCAGGATAAACAGCTGGTAATGGGTGGATAAATGGATCAGATTCATAAGTAGTACTAGTTTTAAAACTGGGATCTATCATGGCAATGGTATCAATGCAGTTGACTACCCCCTTTTAACTTACACAAGTCCAAAATGAAGAGTTTACCTATATAATGTGCTAGAAAATGGGAACTTCGTACAATGTAAATATACATTTTCAAAAGCCATGGGGTTTAATGTTGATAGATCAAAAATTATGAACCATGGTTAGCAGCTTAGTAGGTTAGCATGTTCTTAGTTAATCTTTTTTATAACTTGTTTTCAGAACTTTCCCCAAATAACCAATATATGGGAGAAGACTTTCCCCAAGCACACTTTAGTGTGATCACAATTGGATATCTTGGCCATATGTCCAGACTCATTATATTGACCACCCAATGAAATGTTATGGTATCTCCAAGGGCAATTCTAGAGGGTGGCCATTTGGGGTCAGTGCCCCCTCCATCAACAGTCCTGGACACCCTACTATCCTTCCTAGATCAGACATCCATCCATCCATCCATTCATTTTCCATTGCTTATCCGAGTCCGGGTCATGGGGACAGCAATCTAAGCAGAGATGCCTAGACCACTGTCTCCCCAGCAACTTTTTCCAGCTCCTCCTGGGGGATACTGAGGCATTCCCAGGCCAGCTGTGAGATATAATCTCTCCAATGGGTCTTGGGTCTTCTCTGGGGACTCCTTCTGGTTGGATATTTCTGACACACCTCCCCTGGAAGGTGTCCAGGAAGCATCTCAGAACTACCTCAGCTGGCTCCTTTTGATGCAAAGGAGCACTGACTCTACTTTGAGCCCCTCCCTAATGTCCAAGCTCTTCCTCCTGTCTCTAAGGCTGAACCCAGACACCTTGCGAGGGAAGCTTGTTTCCCCTGCTTGTATCCGCAATCTTATGTTTTCGGTCACTACACAAAGCTTGTGACCATAGATGAGGATAAAAACATAGATCGACCAGTAAATTAATAACTTCTCTTTTTGGCTCAGCTTCCTCTTCAGCATGACAGACTGGTAGAGCTCCAGCATAACTGCTGATGCTGCACTAATCAACCTGTCAATCTCCCACTCCATTCTTCCCTCACTCGTGAACAAGACACCAAAATACTTAAACTCCTCAACTTGAGACAGCATCACACCACCAGTCTGGAGAGAGCAATATATCCTTTTCTGGCTGAGATCCATGGCGTAGGACTTAGAGGTATGATCCTCATCTTGGTCATTTCACCCTCAGCAGCAAACCCCACAAGTCCAAGGTCACACCTCAGTGAAGCCAGCAGGACCACATCATCTGCAAAGAGCAAAGATGTGATCCCAAGGCCACCGAACTGGACACCGTCCATCCCTTGGCTGTGCCTAGAAATCCTGTTCATAAAAATTACGAACAGAATCAGTGACAAAGGACAGTCTTGGCAGAGTCCAACACCCACTGGGAATGAGTCTGACTTACTGCTGACAATGTGAATCATCTCTCACTCTGCTTATACGGGGACCGAATGGCCCGTAGCAGAGGGCCCTGAACCCCCCACAGGACACCTTGAGGGACACGGTCATAAGCCTTTTCCAAGTCCACAAAACACATATAGACTGTTTTGGCAAACTCCTATGAACCCTACAGTATCCTTGTGAGAGTAAAGAGCTGGTCCAGTGTTCCACTATTGGGACAAAAATCACATTGTTTCTCCTGTATCTGATGTTCAACCAATGAATGGACTCTCCTGTTTAGAACTCACTTGAATACTCACTTAGTACTCACTATTTCTGAAATTTCGCATGTGGAAAATAATTTGTTCCAGATCCATCAAAGCAACCCCAATTAAACCCCAAAATATCTGTTTCATGACAAAGACCACTTTAAACACCAATCACCAAATTAGAAGGTGTAAGATATGTAGAAGTTATATATGAACCGGGCATATACAAGCATCTGTATCTGTAAACAAGTTGTGTCGTAACTAGAGGATATATGAAAGAGGAATATAAAACTGATAGAGACTAAATTCACGCTGTCCACTCATGTTTAAACATTTTATAACAGACAGCTGATGAAATGTATTGATACATAGACTCACAGCAAAATTACACTTGTCACTGTGCCAGGTCTCTCCCACAGGATTCTGAGAAACCCAGTTTCCTTCTGCAGTGCTACAGTATAAATAAATATACCTTTGTGTGCTTACACCCAGTCATTTTTTGACATACTGTACAATATGTTTCCTTTGCAGTGAAGGATTTTAAAACTAAAATCTGAGTAACTGGATGAGGTGTTTGGTATGAACTGTGCTTAATGACAGTCCTCTATGCACTTTAACTGTATTTCTCTTTTACTCAATGAGGTAGTGTGTCTGACGTTTCTCTTAAATTCTGAATGAAGTCAACCTGCTCAGAAACCTTCACCACAAACATGTATAGTGAGGTTTCCACACTGTCTCGAAGAGCTGCACTATACATATATATTTATGGAGCTATGCAGGAGGAAGGAGAGCCCAGTTGTAAATGCCATTTGCAGACAGTATATGAAGGTTAAGACTCTATTGACTCAGGTTGCCCTGTTTCTCCCATGTCTAGTCATTGGACTGCATCCTGGATGTTAGGTAGTCTCTAACTTACCTGGAAATCGGTTATCATCTTAGCAATGCAGTACTTCCAAAAAAGGCTTCATTCATTTTAAAATCGAATTAAGTGTGAGTGGTTTGTATGCCATATTTAGTCCTTTCTGTATTATCATTGGTATTTTACAAGACTCTGCCAATGCTTGTAGTTTATATAGATTTCTGTGTGCTGTTAACTCTGCACATGATTAATGTCTCCTGTGATTATGTCAAGTATTTGAGTATAGAATTGATGCAATGTGACTGGTCTTTCAGGGAACATATTCATTAACAAAAAAATCTGAAGAAAAGGACCTGGTTTTGGCCGGTTCAACAAGATGGAGCCTGAGGAGACCAGAAATAAGCAGGTGCTTACAAAGCTTTCAAATTGCTTTTACACGTGTTTACGTTTTCCTTTTGTGTTTGTTACAGAAATATTTCTGGAATGGATTATTAAATTCCCCCTGAAGTGTGGAACAGGATGGGACACGGTCCTGAGTCTGACGTGTGGGCAGTGGGCATTACAATGTACAACATATGTATATAAATGGAATTGGACTTCATTTGTCTTTCACTGTGTACCATTTCCTCATCCTGGTTTTAGGCAAATCCTTGACTGAGTCACAGCTAAGAATGTACAGCATGATTAATGTGCACCAATACAGCATTTTTTCTGGATGTGAATGGATCAGAAACACCTTTGCTGCTTATCTCATTATGGCAACACACTGCTCTCCTTTTGGGATCAAGATTAGCAGGAGACATCCAGGCTGATCATGGGGTCACACAACACACAACACTTTGCCCTCAACATCTCTATGATGAATTGGAAGGTCATTAGTTCAATCTTATAAAAAGGACCCACATGATTGCCTGCTTCTGGACCAGATAGTGTATCAGAAGTTTTTTACTAAGATTAGCCCACTTGGAAGCTGGTGAGCTGTGAATGACATGCTAGTATCTAGAGGTCAGAGATGTTTTTGCCTTTGTTGGAGTTGGTTTGCCCAATCAAAACATCTTAACCACCACCCTAGGCCTTTACACCATGTCATCTGCCACCAATCTGCCAGGGTACCACAGCTGAAACCACCCACCCCTGTAAAGAGATGTTTCCCCCATGTGGCCAAGCATTTGATTTGACCCCAGAGATCCAGAGGTAACATCCTTAAATGAAATGTACTCAGTTTAGCATCTCTCACTTCATCTGGCTCAGACACCTGACCCAGCATCTCCATACTGTCTTGCAGGTGACATGTTTTCATATGAGGGTGACAAATCAGCAAGCTCACAAGTGCCATCAATTGGCAGAAGAGTGATGACACTGGAAAGAGAAATAAAAATTATACAAGGTGTTATGTGCCACTGTGTTTTTCTGTTCACGCGTCCTGGTAAACGTCATTCCAGTCCACATCTTCCATCTCCACTCTGCTTTCCAGAATCTGCCAACCTACAAAAGACACCGGGCTCAGCACTCTGATTTGCTCTCTGCTTGTCTGGATTGTGTTTTGATTTAGTTGTGACTCTGGTTTGGATTTCTAATTTACAATTTTTGCTTCACTATTTTGGTTTTGTATTCGGTACTTGAGACTTTTAGTTTTGATTTTGGCTCGTTTCTTGGTTTAACATTTTTGGCTAGTCCCCTTTTACCGACACTTTTGTATATATATTGTTTGTGTGTGTTTGTCTGGTGTATAAGGAGTGAATGCCATTTTGTTTAATCATTTTTCACTTTGCTTTTGATGTAGTTAGGGAGTCAAGGATGTCTTTTGTCTTTTTGTTCACGTTTGTTTTGGCCATGAAAGTTAGCCAATTAGTCAATTTAATAGTTAGAATAATTAGAATAGAATAGTGCTGCACAGTGACATTCTTCTCCACAGCTGGCTGTTTGACTACATGGCTGCTCGACCACCTGAGGACCATGGTAGCAAATGCTTGAGTTGCCCCCCCAGCTCCTCTTCCTGTGGAGAGAAGCCATTTATTTATATATATACATTTTTTTTAAAATTTGAAATAATATTCTTTTGTGTGTTAAGCATTTGAGCGTCGAAGTGTTGCATTTCACTGAGTCATGCTATGAAGGGACTTATGATCATTTTTACTACCTACTATGTAGACTTAGAAAATGATGAAAAACAACCACATGGTCAGACAGAATTTAATTATGTCTTATGATACACCTACCCACAATTGCAGTAGATTATTAGTAAAAGTTCTTTGTGTTGAAACTTCTAGTGCCAAAATTCCAAATATTTCACTGAATAGTAATATGACCTGAAAGTTCATTTGCATTGTAAGAATAACAAGTTTAACAAATTTGAACTTATTTTTTGACTGAACTTGCCTGAAAAAAAATGGCTTTCCCATTTTTAAGTTGCAATTGGTGTCGACATGTTTCATTTTGTGTCACAGCAGGTTGGAAAAACTAGTCCGGAAGGGTCAGGGCATTAACATGCATACCTCTTTTGTTAGGATCCAATCTTGGATTGGTCATACCAGAAATTAAGAGAATAAAACTGAGTAAAGGAAAAAACAGGGAAATGTATATAGAAATGGTAATGTGTTATACTGTATGTGACAGCCAAGTACAACACACACAATATCAGTGAATAATATCAAAACTTCCCTCAGTCCCTGACTATCAAAAACAAATACAGATTGGTCCATCAATATGAACATGTAGTTTGAGATACTCCCACCCACCATGGGTTTTGAAGTTTCATTCAGTGCCGGCATTGATTGGTTAGTCCTGGATACTCCTGTGCATGATGGGTTTTGAAGCCTCATTTGTCCCATCACTAGGTGTCATGTCATGAAGAACACTTTATACACTCAATGGCAATTTCATTAGGTACACCTGTTCAACTGCTCATTAAAGCAAATATCTAATCAGTCAAACACGTAGCAGAAACTCACTGCATTTAGGCATGTAGACGATGCCAAGAGGATCTCCTGAAGTTCAGGCCAAGCATCAGAATGAGGAAGAAAGATGATTTACATGACTTTGAACATGGAATGGTTGTTGGTGCCAGACGTTCTAGTTTGAGTATTTCAGAAACTGTGAATCTACTGGGATTTTCACACATAACCATCTTTATGGTTTACAGAGAATTGTCCCAAAAAGAAAAAACAGTAAGCAGTGGTTCTCTGGATGAAAATGCCTTGTTGATGGCAGAGGTCAGAGAAGAATGGCCAGACTGGTTCGAGCTGATTGAAAGGCAACAGTAAGTCAAATAACCATTCGATACAACCAAAGTATGCAGAAGAGTATCTCTGAACACACAACATGTCGAACTTTGAAGCAGCTGGGTTACAGCAGCAAATGACCACACCAGATGCCACTCCTGTCACTTAAAAACAGAAAACTGAGGCTACAGTGGAAAATGGGCTCACCAAAATTGGACAAGGAAGGATTGGAAAAACATTGCCTGGTCTGATGAGTCTCGATTTCTGCTGCGGCATTCAGATAGTAGGGTCAAATGGGTCAGAGTGTAGCGTAAAATACATGAAAGCATGGATCTATCCTGTCTATCAACAATTCAGGCTGCTAGTAGTGGCATAATGGTGTAGGGGATATTTTGTTGCCATACTTTGGGCCGCTTAGTACCAACTGAGCACCGTTTAAATGCCACAGCCTACCTGAGTATTGCTGCTGACCATTTCCATCCCTTTATGACCACGGTGTACCCATCTTCTACTGGCTACTTCCAGCAGGATAATGCGTCATGTCACAAAGGTCATATCATCTCAGAGTGGTTTTTTGAACACAACAATGAGTTCACTGTACTTAAATGGCCTCCACAGTCACCAGATCTCAATCCAATAGAGCACCTTTGGGATTTGGTAGATCAGGAAAATCGCATCATGAAGGTACAGCCTATAGATCTGCAGAAACTGCGTGATGCTATCATGTCAGAATCTGAGGAATGTTTCAAGCACCTTGCTGAATCTATACCATGAAGAATTAAAGCAGTTCTGAAGGCCAAAGGAGGTCCAACCCAGTACTAGCAAGGTGCACCTAATGAAGTGGCTGGTGAAGGTATATGCCAATACTTCCAACGTGAAACGTGAAATCATGGCAGAAAACATTTTAGTGCAATTTCTGAAATTACAATAACAAAGCTGTAGTGTGCCCTATATTGAACTCTTGGATATTTCTAGCATTGTCAGGACACAATGGGTCAAACAAGAACAGGGATAATAGACGACTATAGCGTTACAGAAAGCTGCAAATTGTGGTCAGCCATCTTGCCTACACCATTCAGTTGTTGAGCTTAGAAGATTCGATATATTCAACATTAAACCATTCATTGAACCATTCCAGAACACCTGCAGCCAGAGACAGTACCTACTATTGACTTATGCAACAGCTATTGACAGGAATTACTTGTTATATGTTTTATTTTAAGTCAGCTCTTTAAACTAGAGCCCGACTGATACATCGGCGCGCCGATTTAATCAGCCGATATAAGCTATTTCCGGATAAATCGGTATCGGCGTTTATAATGGTCGATAAAAAAACGGAGAGACGGAAGATGAATCCTTCCGGTAGTGGTAGGTTTAACCTTACGGTAGCTGACTGGTGTAGCGCAGTTGACAAACTTGAATGTAGATTTATTGCTGAAACAATGTGGAAGTTCTAGCGAACGGTGCAATCATTTCTCCTTAGCTCGTAACTTCTAACCAATATCTGGCGACATGAAGCAGCTCATAACGCTGTCCATTGCTAAATTAAGTTACCCACAAAGCTAGCTAATTCCACGTTTATCAGTTGAAGACCGTTAACGTTATCGTTAAACTACAGCGTCTTAATTTGCGTTGGGCCTGTTAGCCTACATAATCCGACTGTAATAACTTTAAAAGCTAAAACGGAATACAAATGGTCCATATAGCCTAAAAAAGAGGAAGGCCAAAGAGGAGGTTTATGGATGTGAAAAGAGAGGACATGCAGGTGGTTGGGGTGGCAGAGCGAGATGCGGGGGACAGGAGGAGATGGAGACTGTTGGTCCGCTGTGGCCACCACTGACGGGAGCAGCCAAAAGAAAAGTAGTAGATTATGTCATGTTATCTCGGTGAGGACTTTGTTTATGTTATGTGTTTCAGGTGGGAAAAAAAAAGAATATCGGCCGATATATCAGCATATCGGATTTTAAAATGATCAAATATCGAAGTCGGTATCTTTCTTAAAAATTTTGTATCGGTCGGGCTATACTTTAAACTTGAGCTTTGGAGGCCTAGTATCAATCGTTAAAGCATCCGTCTTGGTGGTATTGAGAAGAGATGCGAAAGGAGCTATGCTTCCAGCACTGGTGGTTCTAGGAGACGGCCAGGGGGGAGCAATGCCACCCCCCCATCAATAATCCTGAACCCCCCCCCAGTTGAAAGTTTGTTTTAACTTGCAATTTGACTGGTGGTAATGCAAGTTGTTTTTTTTCCATACACGCCTCTACAACAGGCCTCATCTCGACCACCACCGCCTGAAAAGGTGTACAACTGCTACTGGGTATCTCACCAGATCCATTAAAATAATTTAACAATAGTTAAATTGAAATTATGGGAATATGTGTCATACATTGATCTATGTTGTAAATGACTAAGCCACCCTTTCATTTTCTATGCTCTTCTCCCATCACTGCCTTATGTGTCTTGATGACTCTATTTGAAGGTAATCATAAAATTCTGAACAGTTCAATCTCGGATTTTCTTAGTGCCAAAAATCATTTAACAATTTATTTTCGTTGATCACACCTATTTTATGTGAGGGTCAGACAGCAAACACGTGCTTTGACGCTGCTGGGCTTTGTGCCCACAGAGAGAAAAGATGTTAATAATAAATTTAAGTCTACAGTTTGTCCAAGGCAAAGATGTTTGCTACCATGCTACAGGAACTGTAAACAGTAAAAATTGACAAAAGTGACAAATCTCTTTGTTACACCACACAGTTTAAATGGCTAGAATTGGGTTTTTGTCAATTAAAAAAAGCCCTCTAGAAGACAATAGCATCTCTTCTCCGACTTCAGCTGGCAACTCGTTCTAAAACCTGCGCTTTCACTGCTGAAACTTGCATTGATACCACCTGCAGAAAAAACATCACCACTGAGATTTTTTTTTCCTAAGTAATTATCACCCATTGTAACTGAGGATGCGTTAGAGTTTTTTCAAATTAAAGAAATACACATTCTGTGCATTTATCGATTTTCAGCTTCTCCTGCAGCCATCACCATGGAGATCATGCAGATGCCTCTTGGCGAATAGCAAACAAGTCAAAAAACTCACAGAAGGTGCTGCTTTGTGGTACAGAAATGATAAACGTTAAAGGAAATGCAGAGGACACTGAAAAGATAACCCGTTATACACCAGCAAGTACTTGTACAGAATTGTTTTAATTCATCATTACCTGTGTTGGCTGTTTTAATTAATCACTGGTAATTTAAAACAGCCTGCATATTGTATTATTCGTAGAGGGAGAAGGATTTATAGGGCTAAATCTTTGAAAACATCTTTATTAACCACTGCACGATAAAAACAATTTCTCACGCATAACTTTTAACACTACATTTCATGAGCCAAACATGATTACTACACCAAGGATCAACAAATTGTATACAGACTATCTGCAATTATTTAAATAGTCTCGTTAAAGTAATCCGCACAAAATTGTCTTGCATATTCATCATTTATTTAAGCATCATCCAATTGATTATCAATTTTCTTCACTATGCACATTCATACGACTTGTGGCAGGGAGGTTAAAAAGACATTTCTTAAAGTAGACTGGCAGTACTGAAAACGAGTTCATCCGGTTTGTTTAGCCAAATAAGTAAAAGAGAATGCAATCAAAAATGGAAATATCAAAATGAAACACAGAGCTATCTTTTAGGAAAGTGTCTTGGAAAGGGATGGAGAAAAACCCCAACATTTGGAGAGCACTAATTCATAATCATATAGTCACTATTGCTTCTTTATCAATGTTTTTTAAATTACCGTTGCATTTCAGGTTACGTATCCTGAAAGGAACACCACCACTGATAAACATTTACTAACAATTCAAAATATTGAGTGCATTCAAAGATAGAAGAAACCGAGATTCCATTCAAAATCAACTACATACCATCTTAAACAAGCACTGTTAAATAGATTTAAATTTACAAAGGTAAATCTTTTATGACTATGGAAAAATCAAGATGACAATTTCTGAGTTTACTATATAACTACCAAAAGAAAAACACTGCTGGTTTTACTGTTTTTCTGTTGGTTTCACCCTGATTTTTAAGGAAAAAGGATTATTTGATCTCAAGTAGAAGGGTTGTCAGCTCAGTCAGAAGTCATGTTGCATAGGATTTTTTTTTATATAAATTGCTTTATTAATTATTATGGATTCAATGTATGGTAGATCTGTTTGTGTGTATAGTAGAGGCAAATACATACATACATACTGATACATATTGATAAACCTTGAGTCCTCAACAAAAATGGCTCAAGATTCCATAAAATGCACTTTATGTTGAGTTGTTAGTATGTCATTGGTATTGGGGTGAGCTACAACAGAAGGTAAAAGATCCAGTATATCTACATGGTGGTAGAATGAACTTCTAAAGTACTTTAAGTCATTTACATTGCATTTCAGGAGACACATGAGGAAACCATTTAAAACTGATCTGCATGTCTGTGGTGGGCATACGTGAATGTGTACCGTCTGACCGCAAATCCCATCACATGCGGGCCTGGACCACTCGCAATGCTGCATGGAAATGGCCTGCAAGGACATACAGTAACGTCAAGCCGAACCGTGTAAAAGTCAGATCCTGCAGCAGGTCAGTGAAGCAGGCGGTTTTATGCACCGTGTTTGAGAGGTGACACTGTGTGAAGCTCAACAGCTGCTAGCTAACTTCCAGCAAACATGTGAATAATCTAAGATTATATGGGCTACATTATTATATAGAATGAGCTTCTTAGGATTATCCATCCCTGTGTGTTACATATGAGGTCAGGGCATTGTGGCAAGTTAAAATTCTAGAGCCCTTGTACAGGAAACTCCAAATGGGTCACAAAAGAGAGCACAGGACATATAGAATTAAATTTACATTTAAAAAGGTAGCAAAATATGGCAGAAAATCATGCAATACTCTCTGATCCTCCTATATTCAATAACACAGACACGAAACAGGGATTTCTCATAATTCCAAATATGACCGCAAGTTTCAAAACATCACAATTGTCACTAATCAATTCTGTTAAAACTGATAGAAAGATTAATCTGGAAAGCTGCCTATGTAACAGTCACTTAACAATGATCATCAATAATGCTGATACAACGATGAATTTATGCATTTTAACTATCTAGTTTTCCATTTAAACAGAGCTAAATCCAAGCCTTCAGAATCTTAGTTTGTCATATAGTTTAAAGTTCCCTTTCTAAAGCTGCACTCACATGTTAAAACCAGGCTAACAGAAAAAAATCTAAGTCTGCATTTATCGTGACCAGAAGATTATGGGACTCCTGCTGTCAAAGCACGTCCTGTCATACATTATACAGCAATCATACTACATTTGTGTTTTTGTTGGAAAATGGTCCCTTTGAAGCATGTCTTGAGACATGGCCACCAACTATTTGTGGTGAAAAGTCCAAGAAATGGGAAATAAGGTTTTTAAGTGTGATATCCATCATGAAAGAGTGAAAGAGATTACCAGTATAGTGAAGGACATTGAAGAAAGGGGCAGAGAAAAACAAAGAGGGCAAAAGGAAAGAGAGCAGAAAGGGGACAGAGCTCGATCGTTACGGACTGTAGACATTCTGCTGGCGACGCTTGGCAGACCTCATCTTCTCGAAACGTGACTCCATCTCTTCCAAGACCTTGGGAGTGTACCTCACCACCAGTTTGACGGTGCTGTGGGCTGCCTTGAGGAGCTCCACTGCCTTCTCGTGGTGTTCACCTTCAACGCTCTGAGAGAGAGACAAGCGCGCGTGACGTCGTCGTGCAATGCTCTTCCTGAGGATTATGTGGGGATTTAGCATCCTGCGGGGGATCTGCCTTAATAACCTTCCAAAAGTTGGCATTTGCACGGACATTCCAACCTCATCCTTGCTTATCCTTGTAATAAGTGTATGCACCCAGACCTTAAAATTAAATTTGCTACCCAGAATAATAATATCTAGCTCACGCTAATTTATAAAGGGAAAACAATCAGTGATCATTCTGTTAGCCACCTACAAATTCTGCTAATTCAATGATTACTTAATTTCTAAGTAAAATTACTGTCATGGGAGTTTAATCCTTTAATATGTGCATTCTCTGTTTAGCTATCCCTTATTTCCCTTTATACTGTATTTTAGCGGTATTGCAGGTGGTAGCACTGTTGCCTTAACTTGTAAGCACACTTACAAGTTAAGTTAAAAAGACTGAGAAAAAGCTAACGTCTTGTACGCAAAACGGACAATGGTACAACAGACAAGGATGCATCAAGGTCAGGGGACACTGTCCTGAGTCCATACGGTAACTCAAGCTAACATTTGATTTTTAACTCTTGTGATGACAAATTAAGATTATTTCTATGCTGCACTGGATATGGAGTACGTTTGAGTAAATGTGTTGAAATTAAGCAACAAGCGTCATATTTCAGCATAACAACAAGTGACCTAAATGTTAAGACTAATTTTTTTGTTTAGGGCGGTTATTCAGATAATCGACTGTCCACTTTATATGTGAGTAGTTTCTAAACACATTTTGTGATATGATAAACGTTTTTAAATTGGAACGTAACCTTTATTATGTTAGAAGTGCAATTGTTATGAATTTCCTTAACTTCTGTATCACAATATCACAGGATGTTCAGGCAGACTGACAACAATAAGTAGTATTTTGTCATTATGAAGACTCGTATAAATCACGTGTCAAAAATGTGGTTACTTTAAAGAAAAGCCCGACGACATTAGCTGTGCGCTCACCACTCCATTGACGGACAGCAGCTGGTCACCCCTCTTCAGCCCGCCTTGCCGGTCAGCGACTCCCCCAGGAATGATGCGGGAGATGTAAATGGGCGAGCTCTGCTCCTTCCCGCCCATGATGTTGAAGCCCAGACCCTCCTCTGTCTTGGGAAGCTCGACGACACGTGGGTGGGAGTGTCCCTCGCTGGCTGCGAATGCTGCCACAGTGGCCTGCCGTGAGTACGTCAAAATTAAACAAAATAGCGCAATCATCCAATTAAACAACACCCCCCCCTGCACCACATACGTTTGGACCACCAATTCACAACCAGTCAGAGTAAGATAAGCTTTCCAGTAACATTTAAGGCAAAACAGCACATTTTTTGGTACCATAAGTATCTACCCATGTGTGCATCAACCCTTCCATCACAGTCTGAGTATAGGAAGCACCCCTCTCCTCAATACAACCATCCTTAATTGCCCATAAGCAATGGCCTGGTCTAAAAGATCAACACATCATTTGTAGGAGGACACAGTGAACATCTCTCCTGGCTGCATAGAAGACAGTGTCCACAGGCATCGTGGTTCGGCGTGACATGGCTTTCTCCTAACCAGTTAAATTTTTGTTCAGAAGCACCTAGATTAAAGTGAGAAATTCTAATTGTAAGCAATTTTACCGAAGCAGAGCCAATAGGCAGTACAGTTTACATTGATATTGTGACTTTAAAGTGTTGTCTACTTCCTGCGTTTGGCTTAGAAACTTTTCGGTATGTCACCTCATGAAAAGTGAGAACTTCCAGGGAAAGCCCTGGAAGCCCTTCTGATTTTTATACTGCTGTTTGCACTGCTGGCCCAGTTTAGCCCCTCTCTGCTGATCATCGGAACGACGCCCATGCAGGCCAAGGACGAAGTGCGGGGGACGTCCTCCTGGGGGTAAGTTTAGAACGGAGAGGTACAATATGCTGACACATCGGCAGGTGGGCACTCACTGATTCCTGCTACTGAAACAGCCGTTCAAGGGTAAAACAGACAGGAAAAAAAAAACAGATGTTCTTCAACGAGTCGGCGGCCAGGAGGCTGTGTAGGAAGATGAAGGGTATGCTTACAGTGTGGCAGGCATGAGGTGCTCAATGCCCATAATCAGCTGGTCATTCATGACACCGAGAAGAACAAAAAAGGAAAAATAAAGCTTTGTGTTCATAGTTAAGAGCCTTTTGCTTACCTTGGCAGTAGCACTGGCCCTGACTTCTGGAGTGCTGTTGATGTCCACTGTTTCATATACATGTTCATACACCTAGGAAAGGGGGCAGGGTAGCTTCAGGCTTGAACATGATGCAAGAATGAGGTCCATGCAAATTCATGCTCATGCAAAACACACTGGGATATAATTTTATACCTCACTTTTCACCAACTTGGCTATTAAAAAAAACAATATTCTGTTTTTTTAAACTCCTTAGTTTCAAATGACTATCAGAGAAAATCAATTGAGTAAATACCAAAAGATTACCTAATCACTTAATGCTTAAATAACAGAGCACTCTCTCCTTAGTTAATTACTAACACACAGCTGGAAAAGTGGAATTTCTATTTGAAGAGCAGAATACAATTTTCTGTCATATCAAACTGTTCCGGGTGCAGGCAATGGTAGCTGTCGAGTGAATAAGCAAAACGCTACCAGCTGGATAGAAAATCCTGCATCAGATGCCACTGGAACTGGAAAAACTGCATATTCATCAAAGAGGGAAGACAAACAAGGGGACACGATGTACAGAGAACTGCCTCTGCCACCTGTCTCCGCTACTTCAAAATGGCTTCCTCTCCACTAAAACCACATTGATTCATTAAACAAGACATTTCCTCAATATCACAAGGAGTGAGAGAGGAGGAATTAACTTTCCTTTTGGGAAACCAAAACAATATTCATTTCAAGACTAGAAGTAAGGCAGCTTGAGTTCAATTATTTTTTTTAAACATATTCTGCAATGAAAAATAATATGGTATAAAGTACAAGACACACACAGTGGCCAGGTTATCAGGTACACCTGCTTGCTCATGTAAACAGCCTGCTCCCCCCAGCAGCGAATCATGTGCCTGCAGCTGAAGAAATACAGCTACACAGGATCAAGAGGTTAAGTTACTGTTCAAGTAAGCGGGAGAAAGGCTAAGGTGTGTGATCTAAGGTTCTGAATGCAGTGACTGCTGGTGCAAGATGTGGTGGTTCCAACACCTCAGAGACAGCCGTCCTTCTGAAATTTTCACACACTATGGTGTCTCAAGTTTACAGTGAATGGTGTGATGAATAAAAAAAAAAAATCCAGTCAACATGTAACCTGGCCAAGCTTGGCATTAAATGGCTTCTTGTAACCATCTTGTTGGCTCACCACTCGCAGAATGGGAGGTAGGGGTCCTTGGCAGGCATGAGTGAGAACACAGATTAGACCTATCTTGGCAGCCTACACTGGATTTGGGAACATAACCTTTCTGATATGGAAGGAACTTGAGCTAGTGTGGGAAAAAGACAGGTATCCATTAGGCATAATCGGCCTCATCTTCACACACAATGTGAACTCTGGAACCAGACCTTTTGATCTGGGATGAAGTGTCTCCTAATCCAGAGTTGCCCATGCTGATAAACCTCAGGCTGGTTTAATGGTATTCATGAGTCACAGAGCAGCTGGGGTATGGAGCAGTTGCGCATTCAACCTTCTGAGAGAAAGTGTGCGAGATGATTGAAGGGGTACTTCCTATGGATTCTGTGGTCTTAATGGAAGACTGCAATTGTTAGAGGACTTCGGTGTAAGTCACGAATTGCCCTGAACAAACACCAAGTTCAAACACAAGCATGTTCAGACGTGTACATGGTACCAGAGCACCCTATGATACAGGGCAATGATCAGCTTTATAGCAGTGTCATCTGTTTTGTATCTTAGGTGAAGAGAGGGACAGGGCTATCAACTGATCACCACTTGGGGATGAGTTGGATTTGGAGCAAGGGGGAGGAGGACAGATGACCCAGAAGACCAGCCAGAGTATGCTAGTAATGTCTGGTTGAAGCTTCTTTGTGACATGAATTCAACTCATACTCCAGACAATCTTCTCCTGCAAGGTGAGGTTGGGGACGCTGAATCGGAATGGACCATGTTCAAGGCCACAATCACTACTGTAGATGCAAAGAACTGTGGCCAGAAAGCAGTTGATGCCTGCAATGGTGGTAACCCTAGAACCTGCTGATGTACACCTGGCTAAAGAAGGTGGGCCTCAGGAAAATGCTTGCATGGAAGTTTCTGAAGACAACTGAAACATGATGAAATGCTGGAAAAGCTGCAGCAAAGACAGTAATGAAAGTGAAAGCATGTGCATGACAGCAGTTTGGGGAGACCATGCAGAGAGACTTTCAGGTGGCCCCAGTGATGCTCCAGCAGACCATTCAACACCTCAAGAGGATGAAGTGGGATTTTACATGTCTTCCGCCGGGTTGGGGAAATGCTTATCAGCTCCGGGGATATCGCTGGCCAACAGAAAGAACTCACTGAGGAACTCCTTAACCCTTAACCTAGTGGATATGACCTCTCACAAGAGGGCAGTGTTGGAAACTTTTGGTGGATGAGAAACTGTCACTGTAGTTTAAGTTGCTACAGTGATCACTGGCCTCCAGGGTGAAAAGGTTGCAGTGGTAAATGAAATTCATCCAGAGATGTTGAAAGCAGTGTATGTTTTTCAACCAACATGGTTTATGTGCCTCTTAAAAGTTGTATAGAAGGTAGGTGAAGTAGCTATGGACTGGGAAAGAGGAGTGGAAGTTCCTGAAGGGGGTTCATAGGGTGTGCTCTAATTACAAAGTTAACACATTTCTCCACCTCCCAGGGAAAGTTCATGCCACGGTACGAGAGAAGACACGTCACTTGATGGTCAAACCTAGGACGAACAATAAAGATTCTGGCCTGAACCAACTCTTCTCCCTCACACAAGGATGCGAGTGTTCATAGGAATATGCTAACAGTCTCCATTTGCTTGGAAAAGGCACATGACTGTGAGCCCCAGTACATACTGTGGGAAGTACTACAAGAACATGGGGTACCGGGGCTACTACTGTGTACTATTTGGCTCCAGTATGAATGCAATGAGTTGTGTCTGCATCCTTGGCATAAAATCAAAGCCGTTTAGAGTGGGTGTTGGCTTCCGCTAAGGTTGCATCTTGCCTCTAGTCCTTTTCGTGATTTTCATGGACAGGATATCTAGGAGCAGCGGTACCTGAAAGGGCATCCGGCATGGGGGGCTAGAAGTGACCTCCCTGCTATTTGCAGATGATGACATGGTTTTGGCTTCCTCTGAGCAGGACCACCAACATGCAATTCAATACCAAGTGTGAAGAGGTGGGGATGAGAATCGGAACCTCCAAATCCAAGGCCATAATACTCTCACGGAAAATAGTAAATTGCTCCTTTCAGGTAATGGGCAAGAGTCGGCCCTTAGTGAAGGAGTTTAAGTACCCTAGGGCCTTGTTCATAAGTCATGGTAAGAAGAAACATAAGATTGAAAGGTGGATTGATACTGTTTTTCGAGTTTTGAGGAAGTCTGCGGTGGCAAAGAAGGAGTTAGGTTGTAAAACAAGATTCACACTTTACCAGTTGAGCTCACCTATGGTCATGGGGTTCGGATTATGACTGAAAGAACAAGGTCAGAAGTACCAGTGGTCGAAAAGAGGTTTCTCTGCAGGGTAACTTGGCTCAGTCTCCATGACAGAACGAGGATATTTGATGATCCTATGGTACCTCCAAATTGAATCACTACTCCTTCAGTCTGAGAGGTGGCTCTACATCTTATTAGGATGCCACCAGGATGGGTCCTGGGGCATCTGTTCCAGGCAAGTCCTACTGGATGGAGGCCCCGGGGAAGAACCAGGACATGCTGGGGGGGTGGGTGGGTTATATCTTGCTGTTGATTTGGAAGCGTCTAGAGATGGCCCAAAATCAACTAGAATCTCTGGCCATGAAGAAAAGATATCTGGTCTGACCTGCTTGGTACACTGCCACTGTGATCCTCACCAGGAAAAACAGTGGGAAAATGATGATGAAACTATATAGGAATACAAATAGAATATGAAATATCTGAAACAAAGGATATGACAAGTTACCAGTGTGATAGGTGCACCTGCCTTGGATGAAGTAATATAAAGGCACTAAAAATGTCTTAACTGCAGGGTGAAGGTCCCCAGCCTGTGAAGCAATTACTCAAGTACTGGGAAGAATGAAAGACACAACCCCCAGAAAGAGAGAAGAAAAAATATGGTTAATTTAAATTCGTGTTTGGGTTTTATTTATTCACAAATGTCTACTCACTAACACCTTGCAGATCCTGCACCCAGCTACACTTCCTGCAAGCATATCTTCAAAACAAGCATTCAGGATGTCTTAAAATAAGGCCAGCTCAGCGTTTGGCAGTTTACTTCCCTTCCAGAAAGGCAGCTGTGAAAACTGCCTTCTATATTTGTATCTGAAGCCCATGCAGCGTCACAGTTTTAGAACTCAGGAGGATCCAGGAGCAGGTTTGTCTCGCTGGCTCTGCCCACCTCTCGCACGGCATTGCAGAACTCGCTTTGGAGCACCCTCTTCAGTGCCTGCAGCTTCTGCGGGGGCAGTTCCCCTGTCCTCTGCAGCTTGTCCAATAGCTCGATGGCCCGGGAGATATCTGTGACATATAAGCCAAATATATCTCACCACCTAAGTTATTTTAAATCTTCCCTTTATGCATTTTTACCTTGTTTCTGTCAGTTCTATGAGGGAGAAACTGCGTTTTATTGGTGCCGTGGCTTCAAATTCTTCAGCAATTTCCCAAAACCTTGCAATTTTGTTAAAAATAAGAAATTTGAAATCCAAATTAGCATATTTCCAGGCATAAAATTGTCCAGAATTTTGTTGGAACAGGTACACAGATTCTATGCCAATACTTAGCACTAAGTTGTATGGATAAATTGGACATTTATCTGTGCGCAACAGACTCAGCATTGATGCCATAAATCTGTGCAAATTTTCTATAGCTACTGACAGACATGCAAATATCCAGTATGTTCTGCAAATTAATCTGAACTTCAGCACTGATACACTAGAGTCAACTGCCGGATGTGCAACCTGCTTGTAAAAACCTTTTCGAATTTACAACTCATGCAGTGTACCTGAGTTCATGGTTTCACAAGTATGTACTATAATAAATAGTACTTATATAATCAAAGTATGTACTTTGTAAATACAGATCGTCAGTTATTAAAATGATTTATTAATATGTGGATTGCACACTTCTATATTTAAGTCTGGAGATTACACACCACAGGCAAGCGTGTCGCCCAATCTCGAGAAACCGTCATTTGCAACCACTGACGTAAATTCGACCGCTCAGTCGCCCTAAATCCGTCAAGCATAGCTGGACAGACAACGACAGTAGCAGATGCAGGCACCGCAGCGTAGGGGCGTCGCTGAGGTCCCCCGTGAATGGATCCCAGCGAGCTATTTTCAGAAACCGGCAACTGCGCGAGCTCTTCGAAGGACCAATCAGCGCCCGTCGTGACGGGACACGTGACGCGGCCGGTCGTGACTCGCGGCGCCGGATTAACAGATCCACGTCGAGGTCCGGGCCGAAAAAGCTCGGCTTTCTTATGCGTGAGGAGCACTTTTCATATCCCGTACGAATAATCACTGGCCAATGCCGTGAGTCTGCGCGATCAGCATCGCGATGGGAATTTAAAGTATAAAAAGGCGTCTGAAAATATAGATGACACGTCCCCTAAAATCACTCAGGCGCTATATGTAGTGTAGAGATTACCTTTCAGAGCCGAACGACGTCGCCGCTATCATGAAATTATACATAAATAAAATACATCAGACGAACGCTATTTTCTTCGTCGGCATAATCCTGCGAGAAATTAGACGACATTCACCGTGAAGTCGCTCGGTGCGACGAGATAGCGGGCGACCGTGACAATAATGAGGGTCCGGGAGCGAGGAACACGACTCGATCAGAACTGAGATTCCGTCAAGACGTGCTCGAAACCGGCGAAGCACTCGAAACCGCCGTAAACGTACGTGTCCCTTCCTAATCTGGGAAAGTAACGTCGAAGCGAAAGCATTCGGCCAGCCTCGGATGAGCCGTGAGTAGCAGTCGAGTAGGGCATCGGACGCCTGAAGGATGCTCCTCGCAGAGCCGCCTCAATGGCGTGTAGGTTTTTACCTCTCTCCAGCCTGACTGGTTCACCCATCGAAGCCATGTTTTGTCGCAGCAGTTCGCCGGGATCTCGACGCCAAATGCGGAGAGCGACTCTTACACCCGGGACATCTTAGTCGAAACGCCGCACTTGGCTCCTAAGACACGGTGGCAGTTGCATGTTCACCGTACTCCCCTCTACTGGTAGGAGACCATTGGTAAAAAAAAAAAAAAAAAAAAAAAAAATGGAAATACAGCCATCAATGTTCGTGCGTAGGGCCTAAACACCATGCAACTGCAGATAGGGTGCATACAGTGATAAAAGAAACCAGAGACCGCTTATCCCCCTTCATGTCAGCAGCATATGGCGGTGCTGGATGATCTGCGTTGATACGAGAATGATTTATGAAAAGGAAATGCAAAGTTTTCTTAAACTTGGAGATGCGGCACACTCTGCGCTGTAAAGAAGTTTAAAATACACGCACGAGCTAAAAGGGCCAAAACCAGAGTCGGTTACTGGTAATTCTTGTTCTCAGGACTCATGACCATGTCTGTACTGGGGAGCGGGGGCCTGAAGATCACCTCAGTACAGATCTGCTTTATGTTTCATGCTCAAGCTCCCTAAGGCAACTTTCTTGAAAATACTGTCCCACTTCGTTATCCTGTTATTCTAAATCAGTACTGGTCTTTGATACTTAATCAAGGCACAGTATGCCTTCTTAATATCACCTGTCCTTGTTGCGATTCTTTACCTAGCTATTTAAAATACATTTTTATGTAATCTCGTTACTCGTTATTACCGTTCGGTGGTAGCATGACTATGCTTTTACCACGGTGCAAGTTTATATAATATGTAAATAATACGAAGGTAAATGAATATAATAGCTGTTTTGTACTATGTTGTCTGTATTGATGACTGGTTGGAAGATGGGTAGATTTTTTATAAATGTCTAGAAAGCAGTAATATGGAAGCTTACTACCGATTACATTTACGGATTTATGAAACTTAAACATATATAGATCTTAATTGCTGTACCACCTTACCTTTTTATTATAAGATTATATAAATACATATTTATAATATATACATTATATATATAATAAGCAGACATTAGAGTTGATATTTGTATGTATGTGTTTGGATTAGTGACTTATAATTACAGACAAAGGGGTCAGTTCATTTTTTGTAGCTCTTCGTGGTAGGAATGAAAAACTAAACTGTGACATTAAGCTTTTTAGAAACATGCAGATGTGAATGTCTGGAGCTGCTGATTTTGTGCAGGTGTTTGTATGCCTGTCGCAGTCCACCAGTGAATTGGACACAGCATTCAACCTGGGGTGCGTTGAACACACGTCCAGCTACTTTGCTGCTGGAAAACCATTGGCTTGTTATAACACCATGTGTAGAAACGATTTGGTGAACACGTTCAAATTTGTACAAATACTTCTACAAATGTGGTTTATGGTCATGTGCAAGTAATACTTATAACAACCTTTTAATATTTAGTTGTCACAGAAAATGATTTTTTAACTTAGACGGTACTCAGTAGGCTGAAAAGAATGATAACGGAACGTTTTTGATGACCTTGGAGCCACCAAACGCAGATGAAAACCTTAGTATACGCCAGTGTGTCGTTCAGCTGTAGGTGCGGTAGAGATTAGGGCAGCAGCAGTCTCAGCTGTTGGATTCTTGATCATGGTACAGGACTTCAGTTATTTCACTAAAATAGCCAACCATTTAATTGAAGTATTAAATAGACTCTTAAGAAGATACCATTTACTGGTAAATATCTCTTGTAAAGCCCCTTTAACATGTCGTTCTAACATTTCCTCGTACTCTTCTGAAGGTCTGTGCATAATTTGGCAGTGCACTCCGTGAAAATCTTCATGAATAAGACTTGCACCTCAGCTGATTCTTGCCGTGCTCGCCGATAAATCACTGCTGATCCTCAGTCATCTTCAGCTAGCACCCATGCGGTCAGTATTAAGTCAGCTATCAATCCTTAGCAGGTTAGGAGCAGACTACAAAGTCATTACAAAGATGGAGTGGCAGAACATTTGGCTGCCAGGCTTCTCGTGTTTGTGAATTAGTAACAGTGAAGAGAGGGCGCAGCTTGCTGCCAGTACACCCCTAAGCTGTGCCAATCTAAATATGTACCCGAAAATTGAAATCTCAAACTTCCTTGACATTGGTTTTGTTTTCAATTGCCTATAGTCATTTTATTTCTTCAAATATTTCAATTTAATATTGCAAACAACTTCACAACATACAAAATGAATTATATTAATCCAGAACATGTCAATGAATAAATTTAATATTTTTTTATATATATATTTTTTCAATATGGGGATAAAAAAATAAAACAGCAAAGCTTTGACAACAGCACCTTGACATAGTATGTAATTCCAACATTACCTTGAGAAGTTTAGAGCAGTAACCAGATACAGTAGTGAGAAGAGGAAAAACCATTTACTGTTGAATATGTAAACGGAATGTTTTGGTCAGAATTTTATACTCCCCCCCCCCTCCCCCCCCGTCGACCGGGTGGGACGTCCGGTGCTGCACATGCCTGCATCAGAGACACGCTGGT
>JAACJT020000016.1:15158279-15174273 GCA_009936485.2 Gymnarchus niloticus | reverse complement strand
GGAAAAACCCTTTTTTTTTAAATATGGAAACGGTAGGTTTTGGTCAGAATTTTTTACCCCCCCCCCCCCCCCCACCCCCAAAAGTGGACAGTTTCTAAATTCACAATTGAAGCAACATGCAGATTTTTTTATTATTTAACTCTTCCTCACTTTCCATTTCCTTATTTCTCAGATTCTTGGCAACGTAAACAAACCACAATGTCTTGAGGAATGTAGTATAGTAATTAAAATTGTGTGCGAATGACTGATTAGTTATTTTAATTGTTTACAAGGTCATGAATATGTTCAATAAATAGATATCACTTTTACTGTATAAACTTCATCTTTTTTTTTTTCTTTTTTACATGCAGTCCATAAAATTTTCATTTGACGGAATAATTTACCCTGTTATGTATATACACAAATAGATATTTTTATTTTCTTTTTTAACTCTCCATAAAATCTATACATTTCATTCATTATCTTCCCCTCTTAATGGTCAATGTGCATACACAGGAAGTGTCTATCCTTATGAATCGCCAGCCAATTTTTTTTTTGCTATCCATGGTGAGTGCGCGTACGAACGATTGGGTTGTCCGGCATTGTGAGTTATAGTGCCGCTTGTCTATTCCCCGGCACCCTTCCTTTGTGTATCCCATGGGGTTGCATTTGGTCTCGTAAAAGTATTGCTTCAGTTGGCCTTTGGGCACCGGGACTTTCTCGAGGACCGTGACAGTCTGCCCGGACATGTCTATAGCCGTCTTTTTATCCACGGCCGTCACCCACTGGCTCGTACTGTCACACACGCTCAGCTCCCCTCGCCGCGCTGGGTCCGAGTGCCGTCGTACCCTCATAGACATGTTGGCTGCCTCCAGGTAGTTTTTGTATTCCTCCAAGAGAAAAAGCAGTGGTGGCTCCAAAGGCACTTGGTTGCTGATCACTACTCGGGATGCGAACACGTCGACGTCTTTGGAATCCGCCGCTTCCGCCTGGCTCTCGGGGTCGGGCCCGTGGCCGGCCACCTGCGGTCCGCCTTCCGCCTCTAGCAGCTCCTCGATGACCTGCTCAAAGGTGTCCGTCAGCGATGACAGACCCCTGTGCTGGGCCCCGCCCCCGCTTTCAGGAGTCCCGTGGCTCCACGCCGCCGTGTTGCTCAGGATACCCTCTGCACCCTGCCCCCGGATCCCGGCGGCATCTTTCATGGGGGCGGCTTTCATGCAACTGAAGTATGAAATAACCATAGTAAGGAACAGGATGGTCATCACTCTTCTCACCTGGTGGAACTGGGCACAGAAAGGAAGGGATCGGAAAAAAAGATGGGACGTCATTAAATACACTTCAATAGGTCTAAATGCACTTTAATGCTAAGTTCTGCGTAAACCTATGGGTAAGCTGACTAGGCTGAGAATCACCATCTAGCCCTACCGCACGGCATCTCCTGTTAGCACACTATCCGTGAATCACCCACTATTGGAGCAGAGTGCAAACTATGATTGTTTACACAGCAGAATAATGTCCCTTCTCCTGAGAAATCATTACCTGTGTGGCACACCTGTTACGTCTCCACCGGCAGCTAAATATGGCAGCGTCTCTGGCATCATTAGAGGAAGTGTAAGGAGAGCACTGTGGGACCAGCTCCATCCACCCCCACCCCATTCAGATTAAGTCGTCCTGCTAAGCACCAAGTTGCCATGGCCCATAACCCCCCCCACCCCCAATTCGCTCACTGACTGCAACATTTATTCATAACTTACAGTTGTACACAGTATATAGAACAGAATATTTCTATTGTTGTTAAAAAGGTTAAACTTCAGCATTCTGTAAATCGTGAGCGACTGGTCGATCCAGCTTTTATGCTGTATACATGGTATTTCCCCTCCCCATTCAAATAAAAAAATAAAACTTATGTACAGTATAAATACAGCTTTTAAACTTACACTGAGATAAGCAAAAAAAAAAAAAAGAATGGTTTCAGACATCAAACAGCATCTTACAAAACCTCTTCCACCTTCAGTTAACTGCCGCATACCTGTTCAAGGAAGCTTTGAAGAATGTGACATATTCTGCTAGGTAAAAATACATGTATCGCTGTTCTGCTTGAACACAGGCACAAAGTTTAACACACACTGCAGTACTCTGAATCACAAGGAGTCGTAAACAGCATTGCATCTGCAGAGGCCTCCATAAATCACACCATGGTGTGCATTTTTTTTGGGAGGCATTTTAAGACAAGCAGATCGTAAGCATCTCCCTTATCTTCCGCCGCTATTCATAGATGAACCTGCACCAGAGTAGATTTAGTGCAAATCAGCCCTCTAAAGGCAGTGAAAGAATACCATGGAAAGAGGAGGACGGGAAAATGCCGACTTAAAAAGCATTTGTTGCATTTTTAATTGGTGTCTGGGGTTGCAGTGATAATTTGCCAATGCTGCAAAGACTTACCATGGAGATATCAAGTCTATAAACAGGTGAGCTGGGAGTCCCATGGTCTCAATTCAGAATATTATGCTTCCCATTAACGAGCTGTAGAGCCACTCTTCAGCACCAGCTCAATGGAAGGCCTCCTCAAACAGAGTCCTCCTTCATTCCAGCTGACAGTACCCGGAATCGAGTGGTGAAACCAGGAAATCAGGGAGAGGGAGTCATCGCAAGAGCAGAGAACAGGCCCACCCATTGAAACTGTGCTCCTCCAACATTAATCTTAGCTTTGGTCCTATGTGTAGATGTGATGCATTTTTTTCCGAGATACAAATCATCATTTTCACATCAAGGTAGTCAATATGCCACTCTCATTTAGGGCTACGGTTGCAGTCAATACTGAATGCCAAGTAAAAATGCCTTCGCATCCTGAGGTTGCTGTATATTTACTGCACCCTTTCCTCTGCTGTACATGCAATTTCAACTCAAATGAAATCTGCCACGATCTCGGCCAATCTCTTTGAATCCTGAATAAATCCCAGAAATACAATTCTCGGCATCACAAGTCTCTTAGTACATCCAGTCCTGTGTTTTCATCACCCAGAAAAAAAGACACCAAAAACACAACACTGCCCGTTTGTCATTCTTCAGCCCCATGTCCAAGGGCGCCGGGGCCATTTCCTTAACCAGACAACAGCACAGATGACCCCCAGCCTAGGCCGAAGGGAGGCTGGGGGCACGCAAAGCCATCCACCCCCGAGAGGAAGCAAACAGCTTTGAGCTTTCTTTGTCTACGAGTTGTGGCGATGGCCCCCAAGGCACCGTTCCGCGGCGAGGCACGCTATTTCCTGTGAAAAATCACTAGAGAAAGCTGCATTGAAAAGCACCATTTGGCTACATAACAAGCTTGCTGACGTCACCAGCACCAGCCCCAAGGGGTCAAGGCGGCAGGTGGAGCCATCTTACTGCGAACCACGCAATTACTTGCCACTCTTTCGAAGCGTCTCTCTCCGGGAACAACAAATTATTATTATTTTTTCTAACTTGGCTATTTCCTGTTTCCATTAGGAGAATCAATAAGGTTTATGCTCCCAGTCAGCACCCTGTTAAATCACAATCAAACCAATGAGTCACTTTATTGCTGAGAGACTGCGTGGACTAATTACAGCCTCTGCCCAATTCAGACAACAGGAAAACAAAATCCAGCTGTAACTGTATATCTGTGCACCGAATGTATTCAATTTTGCATCCCCACTGCTGTATTAGATTTCACAGTCTGTTGGTAAATGCGCACAATTGTTTGTGTGTGTGACTATCTGTATTTGAAATGACAAATGAATTTCCTCCAGGTATTCTGTAGCAATAACTACGGTTTTCCTTTATACTAGCCAAAGCAATGTTCCAGCAGTCCATAATTAAAGTAATCTGAACCATCAGCACTTTAAAACTGGTTTATATATTGTCTACAAATAGCATTCGAGTAGGCCTATATTTTGGGAACCAAATCAACATCGATTAAAGCACTGACATTATATCAATACAGACATGTTAATGTAGCTCTGCTGGCAAGGAATGAGCTGACCTCTAACTGGAAGTATTTATTGCGAATCGTGATTTATTCTGAGGCCACCTAATGATTTTCTGGTAAATCTAATGTCCGGCCGATCCTAGCAAGTGATTTAGAGGAAGAGAGATCATCTCTAAGCACTGCCCATTGCCACACACTCACAATGCTTTCCAGTTTTTTTTTTTTTTTTTTTTTCCTGACAGTCAGTCTTTATTTATTTATTTTTACTATCTGGCATTTTCCTTGCAAGGCAAAGCAGAGTTTCTCAGCAGGTACCTTCAGTGAGCAGTCTCAAGCCTTGCTTCAGCGTACCGACGCACCAGCCCAACCATCCACACCAAAATTCCAGTCCATTCTATTGCAGCATGTAGCCTCACAGAACAAAAAAAAAAAAAAAAAACCATTAATGGCACGAGGAAAGCAAGAATCCTCTGAAAACGCTAAGAAACAACCATGAAACCGAGGAGACCAAAAGCAACATGAAAAGTCTCTGTTTTCATATCTGTAATTTTCAGAGGGGCAGGTAGAGCTGGGTAGTTGAGTTCACTGTATTCACATGTTTGGAGCAATCCCCCCAGCCCCCACTTTCACCTGTGTCCTTTGAAATGTGAGTTATTATACTCTGCCAGATAGTGATTAAAGTAAACCTATCTGGTGACAGATCTGACATACTTCCTTAACACTGAACAACTACAGTCTCTATTTTATCTGTTGTACGGACAATCACGCTCAAAGCCACGTTTGCTCGGATTTGAGCAGGCACCAGGATGCAAAAGAAATCTGAGCTCGGCTCGGTGCCAAGAAGGGAACGCACTCTGCACGTTACTCGGAATGCTGATGTTTGCTGAATCACCACTTTAAACGGGCGTTGCTGCCGACCCACAGCTGCACGGCTCCGTATCCCTTCAGGAGGATTATTCTGGTGTTGACTGGCGCGTTACCGCGCGACTCGTTTACATTCCTCAGCAGCTGTAAAAACAGCCCGCTGTGCTGATACATACCTGTCTGTCTGCCAACAGGGACGCTCATGTTTTGCAAGATGCCCGGCACACTTTTCAGAAAAAATCCCCGCGTTCTTTCTGAAAGTGCTTGACGCCATCATGAAATTTCTCCCGTTTTATTACAAAAGAGCTGCTGAGGAAACCTGTCATGTTGACAATATAAGCTTTTTATAATTATTGTTTTATGAGCAGAAATGACTTAAGATCCAGGTTAAGCCCCCCCAGAGCCTAAGAAAAAGGTCTCTCTGTGGTGTATAAAGAGAGTATTTGGTTTAAAACCTTTCTCTGAAACTTTTGTAGAGCTAAACATACCATATGGCTGGCACACAGCTATACACATACAGACAATTCCACTTCATTTGTGGTCTAATGAAGAAAACTGCTCAGTTCACAAAATTCTTGTTTGACAGGCACTTTTAAATAAAAACTGTATTACACAAGACAATATAAATCACAGGCTATATAAATATGATGTTATAATATTTGAACACCATTAACCAAAATGCAGTGATAGAAGTTGGTTTCAGAAATTCAAGTCACTTTCTCTAGTCATCATCCAAAAAATACACCAAATTCCTAGGCCAAAACTGATTCATGCTACACTTATATTAATATCTTGTGCAGAAATGCATACAAATGAACTTCTTAGCATGACTGAAAAGGTGACAAATTTCTTAGTACATCTTTGCTGATAACTGCAACAATTGGTAACAACTTGTATAGAGCAAAACTTTGGAATTTGAACTCCACCTACTATTAAATTTGCAGGACATTAAGTTTAACTGCTGTCAGGTGTTTTAGTTCCCCTAAGGCATGCGACACTCAGGACTGGTAAAACATCTGTGTGCCGGGGGGTGGTGGGTTCAAAGAATGTCTCCGGTAGTTTTATCAGAAAGGTCCACATGAGTCTACAAATGATATTTCGGTCTTAATATCTTTCTTTGTACCATTTGGTATAGGAATTCTGGAAATGACAGTTCAGTTAGATTTAAAAAAACTTAAAAACTACCATTTTATGAGCTTTTTCCCCACAAAAAAATCTATTGTGAGGCAAATCAGCATGTAAGTCTGTATATTTTGAGTCTCTGTATTCCAGATCTTACCATAAACCGAAGCAGACTTCCAGCACTCTACAGTTGGGCTATACGTTAGCAAGTTTCCATCTTGTCCCATATACCGCATGCTATAACATAATGTGGAACACACAATAACAATAATCATTATATTATAATAATCTGCTCAACACCAATAAAGGTGACCTCCATGTTTTTCACCAGCTCATTCGTACAACGGTTCACGTTCTTTTTGTCAAGTTTAAAGATGCTTCACCTCATTTTTTTTGCATCAACACACAATGTGAACTTCATCATACCAGAACTTTGCACAGACAAAGTGCAAATCGGGGGGGGGTTCTACTCTTCATTTCTTTGTATCTGGTGAAGAAAGCATGCATGCTGAACCTTTGTAAAATAAATTCAGAGTTAACTACAAGGTCTTTTCCACCTAAGACATCATCCTGACAATAATAAGCCATTGCAAACCATTGCCTCTGGAGGGCAGTGGCGTTAACCTTCTGATGACAGACTTTATACAAGGTTTTTCCCATACAGTTTGGTTAGGGGACAGGGAGAAAAAGCTATACTGAAGAGGTGGCAGGTGCAAAAGTTCGAACTACTGGTAAATGTCAACGTGTCAGTCAATAGTGTCAATTAATGGTGTTTACAAACACAGTCTGAAGCAGAAGTACTTCAAAAACAACCTCGGATTCACAACTCCAGAACAACTAAATATCCAAGCAGATGAAACGGCAGATCAATAAGCAATTAATTTATCAAAATAGCAAGTAGGAAGGCGCAGGAGAGCGGAACCTGTGCTACCATTTTGCAAGCCTTTCACGGAACTCCAAAGGCGTGTATTTTGTCTTTAAAACATTGTTTTCATACTCAACCAAAGTAGGTGGCAACACAGTCCATTGAAGTGCTGTCCGGCAGTACATTACTCTAGCCACTCTACTCATTACGTCGATCTTTATGGTTAAATATTCAGCTTAGTCCACGTTAACTGTGTCCTTCTGCAGAAGTGACAGGTGAGACGGTACGTGTCAGCAGAGATCATATGACCTCTATTTTAAAGGACCTATGTACAACAGAGCATAATCACCCCACCCAACCACAAGAACCCCCACGCCTTTTGAGTTTTTTTTTTTACCTTCAATTAAGATACAGTTTTACACGCAGAAATACACGCCTCGGTTAACATCTGAGACGATTCCTCTGTCGAGAACGTGGCACACCGATAATGGAAACTAAGGGACGTCCCAAACGGGAGGTCATGATCCGGCCTTTTCTGGGCCGACGCCTTCCTCATCTCATCCATGAGACTGAGATTCAGTGGAGTCTCGCTACCAAATTCACCATCAAAGACTCACTGGAACCTGGAGGATGCAATACTAATTCTTGTCCAATCACGAGCCTCCATCGTCTCCGACACAAGCAAAACCACTTTACCATACTCCTGCTATAAGCAGCGTGACTCTCGAATTTTAAGTACTTTGCAACAAGCCAGATAAAAATTTAAATTTTACTAGCTCCCAGTGTGACTGCTGGCATTGCCATCACAAGTCCTCTGACCCGACAACAACAAGCACATAAATCACTGTAATTATTTGATATCAAACAAGAGCAACTGCATTGTAAGTTACATTTATTGCTTGTTTAATCCAAGAAAAAAAATTTGACGTCTTTACCATTCTGGTTCTAAGCCAAAACTAATCAGATACATCAAAGGATACTAAAACATTATTTTTACGAGTGCTTTCCCTTTTTGAAAACACGGATGGTCATCGTTAAATGTAGCTCAACTTGCTGATTTTAAAAATATAGCAAATCAGTCGCCTGCCATACAATTTTTATGATCTTCACTGGAAAGGAAGAGCAGAACGGCGCAGGCGGCCAAGTGAGTCAAATGACTGCCCGACATTTCCACTAGATGGCGTCTTTATCCACCATCTTCTGCCTGATACGAATGACAACGTTAGGTTAAAATAAATACAAATATATAAAAATAAAACGGAAATACATTTTCACCTTACGGGATACGGTGCACATGCCATTAAAACTTGAGGAAAACTTTCTAAAGCAGATTGTGGAACGATAGCCTATATTAATGCTTGCTATCAACTTATAATCAAGTGTTGTTAATAACATTTGGCTGTTTGAAGACAAATTTCAGAATGTTACTATAATTACACTTTTTTTGAACACGATTCGGTATCTTTCAATAATTGCAACATCAAACCACGTATAGAAAGACAGCATATAGTTTATATGGAAAGCTTTACCTGGAAAGTAGAGATATCCCATAAGAACAAGTTTACTCCTCTGTTACGAGACAAGACAGTGAGTAATTTAAGGCATGTGGAGCAGTATTCTCTGGGTGGTGTTTCATATGGGGAAACTCGTCCAAGACTTGCGAGGTTAACCGCTTTGAGAGAGAATTAGCACTCAACGACAGTAAACCTAAGTCTAAGGTCTAGAGTTTCTTATTAAGTCTTAATGAGGGCATCAAACTCTATTTGTGTGCTTTGCAGACCTACCTGCTTTCGATGGCTCCTGCAGTGTTTGGACATTTCCCCATATCATTTGGACATTAACTAATACTAAACTGGCTGAGCATCACATGCACATTCTCGCCACTCTTCCTCCTGTAGCCATGATCATGGCTATTTTCTGTTCCATCTTTAAGAGATGACATGCTTTCATTTTGCGGATCGTTCCCCGGCGGCATGGATCTCATCTTAAATCGACAAGACACGCAAGGCATGCATGTGTGATATCAGACACACAGCACGTTGCTCTCAATGACATCTTCGACTGTGCGAAACACAATCCAGTCAATCGGCACCGCGCCTGATGAAGACGCTGGCGGAGCAGCGCACCTTCAAGACAAGAAGCGGAGTCCAGGTAGGTGAATGTGAGAGATCCACCATCAGATCACTCAGGAAGGTGAGGAGTCATCAAAAGAATAAAAGAGCACACACACCTACCTTGTACAGGATACCATCAAAAATAGAATTTCATTTGGAATAATTTGTCAACTTCCAGTGATGTTTTAGCTATATTTCCCTTGGTTTTCCGCGTGCTTAGGGGTTGTTTTTCAGCAAATAAGATTAAATTATTGATGGTGGAAATTGCATGGTTGAGGTAATGGATCCCAGTGACTGAGTGGCTCCATTGGAGATGGCTTTAGACAGGTAGACAGCATGCCGGGCGGTGAAGACACTGCTCGGTGAGAGACCCGTGTAGCTTTGAAGGAAAGCTCCAGTCCTCGCAACTTCAGTAAGTATCTACACCATGACGTCGCACCATATGACTCCACCGCAGGCGGGCTGAGCGGCCACACGTACGGTCTCAAGAAAGGCGAGTGTTAGGGGGAAACGTGGGGGGCAGCAATCAAGGACACCTACTCATACTTCGCGTGTAGATCGTCCTCTCTTATAAAGCACACTGATGTGTACTCTGGCTTTCTTTCTTTCGTTTTCTCAGCAGCGTCGGACGACCCCCTTCCCCAGTTATTATGCACTCTGGAAGAGCTACTAGAACTGAACATGAAGTTACAAAGAAACGTGCGCCCTGAAATATCACCATCACCGATTCACTTTAACTGCAGTGTCGCTCCCCCAGCCTGATGATTACACCTGTATGTGTACTGTAAAGATGACTTTAATTTATAGTCATCCACAACTGAAGCACAACCGTATCAAGATCTAGTGATTCCAATGGCGTTCATATTGCTTAAAACTTTTATGAGATATTTTGTTTAGCTCACGTCCATTTTCCTCTTTATTGGCTCGCCTTCTCTACCCCTCTACATGGCTTATCCTTGTTGCAAATAATGATAACAGCTCCACAAATTTTGATCTTCCTCTAGCTTTTATATGCTGATTACGCAAACTGGAGGTGAAATTGAGGGCAAAGCCTTTTATGTTACATTTATGTCGTTCTGTGATCCATTACACAACAACAAATTTTGATGCTTGAAGTTAGGTTGATCTTATGTCATTTGACTTGTTTAAAGAAAAATCTTCAGGATTTCAGAATTCAAAATACAAACAATCATATATTAATTGAGATAAACAGAATAAACTGCTTAAAGTTTATATATATATATATAAAGATATATATCAGATAGTAACAGTGAGCAATGCAGAAAGTCCAGAGCTTTCTTATAACATTACATTAATTTCTAACCCACAGAAGTTTGTTTCTGTAATTTACCAGCTTGTTAGTCAATAATTAATTAATGTTTTCTATATATGTAAACATGAAGGCTAATAAGAATTTTAGTAAACTTATCTTCATAAAAATGTCTATGCTAATGTGGTACAGTCCATTTTATTTCAGTCTTTTATTGCATTTGTTTTAAAATATATAAACATACAGACACTGTGATGAAAAATAGTGATATGCCTACATAATGTTAAAATACTTTTTTACCATTTACCATTTTTTTAGTTTTAATGTGTTAAATATTAAACTGCATGTCATAAATGTCAAGATATTATAATCTATATGTGGGAAAATTATACAGTTATACAAATGCACACGATTAGACTGGGTTTATAATATTCTTTTAGAATAAACAACAAAGTGATTACCATGCATTTATTAAAAGGACAGCAACTTCATAAGTTGAATGAAGTCACGGGCCAGCACGGGTCTGATCCCAGCTGGGGAGAACGTGCTCACACCTGCATGGTGATGGGATGTGCTAAGATGAATACAGTTGTCCTAGTGGAAAGCGGGAGGTGAAGGGAGACTCTGGATGGCAAAGAGTTGCATCAGCAATCTCTAAAAGGCAGGGCTCCAAGAAACCTGCATGCAACATGGTCTGCTGTTCCAGGCAGGGACTTTAAAGATAAATCACATTGCAGTTAATACAGAACGCAGCTATTTGCTGCTATTTATATAAGAAACTTTGGCTGGAAAAGTGCTTTTTTTATGGAAAAGCAACCAGAAAATGTTAACATCTATCGTTCAGACTTGTGACTAAATCTATCTTTCCAAGTACTGGAATATAGCCAGTGTGGTACTACCAGAGATACGAAAAGGTGAAGCTTCAGTTATCAGCCATTTTGGGAACCGTGAACTGTCTATAAACATTTATCAGTAATCTGCTAATAACAGGGATGCTAATTAGATGGTAATGATTTGATCCCGATTCCTGATTTAATGTGACTTCACAAAATAAGTTATGTGAAAGGGCCATGCCTGAAAAGTATAGACAATTTGACCCAGAGCATGCCCCATTTTGGATGAAAACTCGTCTCAAAGACATTTGTCAACTTTGGGCGGTATTTAATGCTTTTTTTTAATGCTTTTTTTTTTTATGACTGCCACTACAAAAGAAAATAGAAATATAAAATAAGTAAATAAATAAAGATGGTTACTGTAAATGTTGTGTTCCCTATTATCCAAAAAAATCACATCTGTGTTTCTGAATCTTTGAATAAACTAACTAATATCTGCTTGTAATTGTGCCTCAATTTGCCATGTTTGTATTAATGTCCTGTATCATTTGCATGTCACTTTGCCATTTGACAGTTCTACATGAATTATTCAGAGTTATGCAAATCTGTTAATCCAGGAGCTCTTCTAAAAATACCAAGATGATCTTGGTTGATATCTGGGCTTCTTATGGATCACATATAAAATTCAAGTATGCCTGTTGCAGGCAGTAGGAATTATGGCTTGGAAATGAACGTGGAACAATGGGGTCTCCAGAAATCATAGACGGGCATGTTTATATGGAACATACTTTCTCAGCAAACTTTTATTAAGCACTTTTATTAATCATGGCTAATTATGATATACATCCCCTATTTGAAATGCAGACAAAGTAAATTCATCAAATTAGGAAGTTGAAGTCAAACTGATCAATGGCCTCATGGCAGTATTTCCGTCAAGGAAGTCACGAGTACACGTGGTAATGTGCGGAGGAAACAGCCTTGTCCCAAGTCTTTGGCTCACTGATCCCTGTTAGGGGACAGAGCCTCAGAGCAGCCTTACTGTTTCCCTTGTTCACAGGACCACATCAAATGATTGACCTACTAATTAATTAATGGACGGAAACTCATTCAAGGACCAGCTCGCTCAGAGCAGAATGGTGTTCAGGTGATATCTTGACTGAAACAAGCCTTACAACACAAAAAGCACATCCCATTTTTTTGTGTGTCACATAGGAATTCCATGTTATTCTACTTATGCTGTTCAAAAGACTATTGTCTGGACTGTGCATCAGTATTTACCTTCAGTATTTCAGTATTCATATCAGAGTTGACCAGGTGCCTTATTATTCCCTAAACCCTCTCTAAGAACATCATGTTCTACACTTGTACAATCTTCAGGATCCCACCTCAGATATGCCCTGAACCTCACCAATATCTGGGTTGACTTTCCCAAAGACCTGGTTTCTTGGCATCTAAGATGCTTGCTTGTGATTAAAGTGGCCATACAGTAGCCAGCTAAGCATGTATAAGCTGGATTTTCTGGAATAAAAGTAGGAATTTGTAAAGTATGGTTGTGGAGTAGTTTTCAGAACGGCATGGACATTTCACATGGCAGAGGGGGCAAAAATAAAGAATCAAATCAAAAGCTTGAACATCTGAGAAAATCCTTAGTCATTCCCACTCCCTTATGAATGGGTGTATCTGCAAGGACACAGCCCACATCCATCTACAGGATACCGAGTGTCATGGTCTGCTTCCGATGTGCTCTGATTCATTTGTAATTTCATGTATCTGGCTGGGATACGAGGCCTGTATCTGACTAAACGTCAGTGTTGTGTATTTAAGGATATTTATGTATAACATTGCATAACCGCTGAATAATGAGCAGTATCATTGCAAGAGGGTACAGCAATAACTTTTGCACAATGAACACATGTAGTGTTTCACGAGGAGGTGGTGCAGGTGTTTTGATGTCATCCTGGTCTCCTTCTGCACAGATCCTAGGCTGAGTCTCCTCACACTCTCACAGTCTGCCACTGATCTCTCACTGTGATTGTGATGTCGGCCCACTCTTTGTTCGACGTGTAGATCATGTGATAATCTCCATACCAAGCTGCATTAGGACTAGCTTCAACTTGTCTGATCATGACGCATTGTTGAGGAGGACACTGTGTGTGTATGTGTGTGTGTGTGTGGGGGGGGGGAGTATTTGAAGGAGAACGTACCAATTTTATTATTTTGTTAACTGTGATGATGAATTTGAACTATAAATACTGGTGCAGTTAGGAAGCATTAAGGGAGGTTCAGGAAGGAATAAACGTAGAGGTGCAGCCATCAATGAATTGTGGTACTCTACGGTGTATCGGAGCTGTCACAGTGAGATGACATGGGCCCTTTCTAACGGAACACAGACAAAACAGTGTTCAGTATAAGTGCCTCTGGTGCATAGGAATGAATGAGTCCTAGCTGCTGTGTGGAATTGCTAACATTAATGGGAGATGTGATTTAAGTTCAAAAACTAATTTGCATTCATGTCAAAAGTTCTGTGCATTCTGTCCTACAATGTGCTCATGTGTGTGGAATCTAGGCATCTGGCAAGCTACCACTTCAAAATAATGCATTTAGTGGCTTTGCAGGAGCAGAGCTCGTAATACATAGACTGAATTCTAGTTGTTGCAATGATGATTTGAAACTTAAAGGAAAAAGTGTTCTATGACATTTGTACATTTTTATCAAAAAACATGATATCAGCTCAGCGAATATGAAACCACTCATAGATAATGGACATTTAGAATTTAAACAGGATAAAAGACTGATTGTTTTTCATTTCATCGTGTATCTGTGACTGACTGTCTAATCATGCTCTGACATGTCAATGCAGTTCCCTGGTCATGCTAAATTCCAGTCCAGTTTGTTTAACTGATCACCAAGAACTAATTGCTTAATGGTTACGCCTAAGGGCAATGGTGCAAACTATTTGTCAAAGGGAGCCAGGTCTTTGGGACCCAAACATTCATCATTCTGCCTTATCCTTTCTTGCTTGAGGAAACTCATAGTTCTTGCTTAATTAATAAATGTGTTTATTTGATTATTATATGAGATTATGTAAATTGTATACTCTCACTAGTTCACTTACTGGCCAGGAATCAAACTGTAATTCTGATTATTCACAGCATGATAGAACAGACATTCCAAAAATTTTGTGATTTTTTCTTTTTTTCTTTCTTTCTTTTTTTCTTTTTCTTTTTTTTTTTTTTTACTTGTGACAAATCAAGACGCCTACGTGAAATTTGCCACGGAGAAACAGAGACACGGTGGTCAAGAAAGGCAGTTCTTGGTGTTCAGAAAAGCAGATTTTGAGTGGCTCATTCTTTGTTCTTCGTTTTAAAAAAAATCATAAAATCAATTTAAAAGAAAACGTGATATTTAATTATCAAATTAACAGAAACTGACGTTTACATCTTCTGATTACAGCCAGTACAATAAGAATGGATATCTATTTACAGTGATTTGGGGTGGGAAATAAATGAAACACTATCAAGATATCAACAAGCATTAACATAGACTAGACTTAATTGTCCATGCACCCATAGGCAAACATGACACAAGGTTGCAAATACATACCTACGTGTCAAGCAAAAGGAACTACGGGAGTCTTGGCGGTGTGATTGTTGCCAAGCACCGCCACACAGGCTTGACACTGCGAATTCTTCGTTCACAGGACGAGGAACGGCTACTTTTCACACGTTTTCCGTAAGCTACGGTACGCAGAAGACCTGCAGGTAGGTGCTTTGCCTCCCAAACGGGGGAGAAGAGAGAAGCTCCTGCAGACACCATGCGTTGACCGTCAGGGTCAAAGGTAGCAGATGAGATTTGCCTGATTTTTCAATACACAAACGCGTTCACAATCATATATATCAAAGTTTCACGGCTGACGGCTGCTTCTAAAACGCCGGTAATAATAATAATAATAATAATAATAATAATAATAATAATAATAATAATAATGAAGTCTGCGTAACTTCGGGGAAACAGCGTCAAACCACGTCATGCTTCTCGATCTTGCAATATTTTGTTGCTTGAATACGCATTTTTAATGAAGCCATCCTATTCCGATACGAGGCGGAGCCATCGGTAATATAATGTTAAAATAAGAATAAAATAAGATGTATAAACGCTTCAATAAAATTTCTGTAGAAATCAAGCCCACAGCAATCACATCCAAAACAAACAAACAAACAAACAAACAAACAAAACAATCTATGCTCTGCCTTACTGGCTGAGTATTTATTCAGCCGTTATTTATAGGCGTGCGCTGCTTCAGATTAGCTTATCTTATTTCAAATCGCAGAGCAAACAGTACAATAAATATTCTGATATCTTCGATTTCCTCATGTCTCTAGGTTCATGGAATATATATTTTAGATGCTTTTAAATTGTTCATTTCAAATATTTTAATACGTCAAGGTATTAACGGCGGAAAAAAAATAAAAATAAATAATAATAATAATAATACATGTTCACGACCACGAAAACGTTGACTTACACGACAGAATACTGCTGAAAAGCACTCATCCCACGGGACATTTGTGAATTATCACTGAAATAAAACCGCATATCATGCGGATCATAAGAATGCGCTTGCAACAGAAATATATGCCGCGATAGGTCTATACGCCTTTAAAAAGTGATGAGAGCGCTTAACAGAGCCATATCCCAATAATTATAGCCAAAAATCACCTCCTTAATTAATTCTCAAAAATAATACACCACATACACTCTAAATGTTATATCAATATCATATCATGTTATCTGGAACGAAACCTACCATTTTCAGATTTGTTATTGACGCCCACCCTAACTCTGCAGAGCTAAGAGTGGGAAAAGGGGGGCTGCTGAGGGAGATTCTCAGTAAGATAACACAACCCCATTTATGGACTGATCCGATGACGTACATTGCAGAAAGTTCTATAAAAAAACCCTTCATACATACAAAGTGTGTCGTGCCACCCCCCTACCCCC
>JAACJT020000016.1:15136978-15151910 GCA_009936485.2 Gymnarchus niloticus | reverse complement strand
GCATTCAGTTCAGGGTGTACCCCTGCCTTGTGCCCTGTGATGCACTGGCATTCAGTTCAGGGTGTACCCCTGCCTTGTGCCCTGTGATGCACTGGCATTCAGTTCAGGGTGTACCCCTGCCTTGCGTGCTGTGCTGACTGGTATAAACACCTGCCTTCCTGCAACCCCGTCCAGAATAAGCAACTAGACGATCGCCGGATGGATGGATGATTTGGTCTGAAGGAGGTTAATCCAACCGGTTTGCATTGCTTTTCAATAATACATTATTTCATCAGGGCATCTGGTTTGAAATTATTGTAGGTTTTATTTGGCCTCAAGACCCAGAAGTGTAATTTCAGGTCACATGGGAGATAATTTTAAGCACTTTTTCAAGAGTGGACAGGTTCATAACGACAAACGAGAAAGTATTTTCTTATTTTCTTGTCTCATCATAGTTAAATATGTTCGCATTTATCCTGGTGTCCAAAAGCATTATTACATGTAATGTGCTCCAATAATATTTTATCGGTCAGCATTTTCCCTTTTCCCATTTTACAATACCGCTAACTGTTGTGAATTAGTGTGTCCTCTGGGACAAAATTCATTTTTACCTTTGAATCTGTGTTTCAAATACCACTAATAGAATCTTTTTGTCATGAATTACTGGTAACTAGAACTAAAGTTACCTCTTGGCTGATAGTGCAGAAAATATCATGGGTCTGGGAAGTATGTTTTTTATTCCATCCTACGCAGAAATCTCAAGCACGCCTGGGTTCCGGAAGTTGAGCTTACCACGAGAAGAACAGAGATTAAGTAGTACAATCTAGAACCATGTGGTACATAAACCAGATTTTTAGAAATGCTGGCAAAATATAATTCAGCAGGAAGGAATACCTTCCTACTCATTTGTAGGCCTAGAAGCGGTAAAACACTCTGTAAGCTCCCTGCACTCAATGCTGCTGCAAGCACTCAGTTTACCCACATTTCAACTTGCCATTGGAAAAAAATGAGGAGAATGACATTAAAAAAGGAATCGAGAGTCAAAGTCTCACGGCTGACGTCCTCTAGGATGACGTAAGAAAGTTTTCACTTCCGGCAACTGAGAGACGTACCGTGCCACTGAGGTGATTGCTACCAAGAAGGTAAAAGATCGGAGGCAGGTAGTAATGAATAGTGAAAATCGCTGCACGGCATAATGAAGAACTTCCACGCAAAAAGAATGAGAAGGACGCATATATTGATACCATTTCCATCAAGAAGGTCCTCCTGTCTCCACACGGCTTACAGGAGAGATATACCCCAAGAAACGTGGCTTGGTTATATCGTTGTACCTCCATTTTTGTTTCAATGCTCTAATCTTGATTTCACTTTCCGGATGACAAATCAGATGCGTAGCATTTTCAAATTTACTTTTAAGTGATATTTCCATTCTGATAACTCCATCACAGTATTCTTTGCTATAATTATCTGATTATGTTTGATCGAATATACAGGTCAAGGAGCCGAAAGGGAAATCAGCCCAGAGGGAGGGGATTTTGGGATGGGGGGGGGGGGGGGGAAACATTCCAACATATGGTAAATTATTATAACAACAAAAAACATTTACTAGTCATCATCTATTTAATATTTTGTGTTACATTTCACCAGGCCAAAGTTTACATATGCTGCTGAATATGAATAACATTTGGCTGTTGATTATTGAATCGGCGTGATTTAACAAAGATTAATCTATGGGAAGTTAGGACCAACAAAAATACTACTTCGCTGTCATTCAGTTCCGGTCCACTTGTTGGAAATAAAAAATCAATATCAGCATCATATTGAAATCTTGTTTAGATCATACCTATACCCTGTAAATATATTAATCACACAATGGAGGCCTTCAGGAGGAGGGTGCTGGATTTGAATAGACATTTGCATTGTTCTACGTGGCTTTTCTACATTCAGCCACGAGCTGTGTCGGAGCGTACTTTTGATTTGCATCATGTGCTGTCCTAAAGTCCAGTACGTTCCGGGGTGTTCTTTGGTATTGTCTGGCTTTATAGTTAGCGCCATGTTAGTGCATCAGCTGAGATGCTAAATAACGCAGCATCTGACAGCCTTTGGATGCCCATACAGTGGCAATTGCAGACGGTCTGGTGCCCTGAATGGACGTTCCCCAGTTGTTTACAGCACAGAGTCAAGTGTATGTGCGAGCCAGCACAGGAAGTCCTAACCTACTTTCCTGAATCTGTGGGTTTTTGTAGATGAAATTATTCAAGAGGCACTCCTCTCCTAATCTGAGATAAGCTGCATTTACAATTCAGCATATAATGCCGGAAATGCATGCCGTCATTGTCCTCAAAGTAAACAGGTTCTTAGCTGCGGACAGCCTAGTCACTCTGCAAAGCCACTAGCAACCTTTGGCTCATGCTGGCATGCTAATTGCCCATAGAAGGTTCCTGTCCAGGAGGCTTTCCTCTTTGTGTGTGGGACCTTTGATCTTGGCATGGACATTGCTGATGACATAAGTCTGCAGCCCTCCTGGCTGTTCCTGCAGTCCTATTGCCTGGTCTGGGACACCCTTTACCTAAGCCCAGTCACGATCAGCATTGTCCGGCCACCTGCTTTCACTCTGTTTTCCTTTCACACTTAAAAATAGTACTGCATCTAGTTTAACTTCTAAACACCCTTACTTTTGAAACTTTTAAATAATCACGACTGTTTGTTTTTAAAATTGTAAAATAAATATATACTTACAAACCATGTGATAATTTTTCACCCCAATGTGTCGTTATTTTTTATTTAATTTCTTTTTTCACGGATTTTTTACAACCTTTGAGGTGAGTAATAGTTTTTGGTTAAATAAAACTTTAAAAACTTTTCTTTTTTTCTAACATGTTTTACAAGTGGACACCCAAACTGATACAAACGACTCTTGTGCGCTGATTATGTTTAGATTATGGGGACGTTGAAAAGACCGTGTTTATGAAAGCTGTCCATTTGTATACGTTTCCCGGCGGTCCCAAAAGTGTTTCGTTTGTGTGTTTTCTTTTTTTTTTTTTTGGTACGCTCTCTTCAGCTGTGTTCCATATTTTAGTAAAATAAGCTAGGGCGAAAGGAAGGTATAAAGTTATGTTTAAAGTGAATAAAAGCTTTGTCCCTGAATAGTGTTGAAATTGTAAAGGATTATAAATAGGAGGGGAATGTCTCGTGTCATTGTGTGAAAGGGAAATCTAGCCAAGTTCCCCCTATACATCAAAGGCTTTTTGAAAATAAAAGCACAGTAGTGAGAGGTGAACAAACTACCTTCTTTGTGTACTCTGCCATCTAAATTCAGACTTACAAAGCCTTTGGATGTAATACTCTGAAAAAAGACTTTAGATGACATACTGCACTTTGATGGTTTGATGTGTTCCTTTGTGAGTCCGGTCCAAGGCAGACATATAATATTGCTGAATAAAAATTCTTTCAGGTCTTTTGCCTCCCAGTTGTTAGAGTTCCATTACAATTGTCACCCTCCCCTCTTTCTGATGAATACAAAATTGATGCAGTCAGGTAGGACAAGAAGTCTGTTAACACTCGCTACTGACTCAGACAGCTTCCTGTGGAGGTCGGAAACTGCTTTTGGCTTTGTCTGAAAACCAAAACACAGTTAAAACTTTTAAATTAAATTAACCATCTACAAACTGCTATTCAGTTGTATTAGAAATAAGCAATTAAATGATATCCATCCATCCATCCATCCATCCATCCATCCATCCATCCATCCATCCATCCATCCATCCATCCATCCATTTAGCTGCTTATCCTGGTCAGAGTTGCAACCATTTATGTAATAATTAGCTGTGGGGAAATAATGTTATTAAAGTATTATGTAATGAAGTAATAATACTTATATTGTGGATCATATTAATTTGTATTATAATTAATATAGTGATAATTATTAAAACAAACTTCTACTTAAAATGGAGGACATAAAAATTTGCTGTGTTTTTGCTTTCATTGAAGACAGATGTATGCACTGAGGATGATGTCTCATTTTGCCCCATTTTGTGACGGTTTTGTTTTTGTGTTTTTGAATCCACCTGTGATTGACGTCGTTCTCCAAATATCAAGTGCCAGTGTTAAGAACTGAAGTGTGGTTATCATATGTGATCGTTCGTCCTCGACCTTCACGCACACATTGTGATTAATTCTCGCCCGTATACTTGCATGTTAGGGAATGCCGGGTCAAACATTAAGCTGCTCGTTACACGCTTTCTTTGGTAGCTAGCTTAACTTTTGCCAGTCTGAAATGAATTACATATAGAAGGTGTACTTATGTAAACAATGATCTTTATAAACAGCATTTTATTTGATGAAAGTGTTATAAATTGCTCGCTGTGTAACTGTTCATCACATGTACATTCTTTATCCATCCATTTAACAAATTGCTTATCCGGTACAGGATCACGGTGAGGCTGGAGCTTATCCCAGGAAGTAGGAGGCATGGGAACACCCTTTATAGGATGCCAGTCCATTAAAGGGCACACACTTCCAGTCCCCCCCCATGCACACTCACAAGCAAAGAGTCCATGCAAGCAGAGCTGGAGGTGGGATTTGAACCCTCTGCCTTGCAGGTGCAGTGAAACACTGCAACTAACTAAGCCATCAGTAGTAGCTGGTTCTTTTTTGCATTGCAAAATTGTCTGGATGTGGTATCAAATTTAACAATAGGCTTGTCAGGTGATAAGGGTGAATAATACTGTTTTTACTGAACAGCCTGTACACTAGAAATCTGGTAGGACAGAAGGTGTTATGAAGTTTTATTGAGCCACTAAGCCCATGAGAGTAGATCCATCGTCAATCTAATTTCCCTCACTTGTATAATGTTCGAGTAATAGTGATCATAAACAAGAATCATACAGGATAAAGTAAGATAACACGTACCTAAACAAGAGGAAACAAAAAAAAGCAAGAACTTGTAGGAAGCAGCATTATCTGACCTATTTATACAATTTCTAATTGGTTTTGAGAAGATTGTATTGCATATAATTTCGACTTTTTGTTTCATTTTTTTCAAAAATTATATTCTTATAATTATTATAGTAAATATGTCAATATGCACTTCAGCACCAAAAGTATTAGCCATGCAAAGGTAAAGTGTTTCGTAGTGTTGTTTTTTCATCTCATTGGTAAATTGTAAAGAGGTTTTTTATAATCAGAACTAATTTACTTCATTGAACAGTAGAAAATATAACTTCTTTTCCAATGTATGATCTTACAATATCTTTCAGATTAAGTAGACTGTTTTCAGAAACGTAGATATGTAGGGCACGTTAGAGTCACACTGTCATACACCTTCTGTCTGTTACATCCAACAGCGTGTGAATGTAGAAATCTTTCAGGATACAATGTGAATTAAAAGAATATTTAAGTATTGCTGTGAGTCATCGCTGGGGTCATTTGCCTTTCACTGCAAATGAGTGTGGGTGTCCTCACTAACTTGTACATATAAACTCGACATTGTTCTCATTATTGAAAAGCTATTTTGGAAAACAGGAGAAATTGTGGGAGAATTAATTCTTTAGTTAGTGCAGAGCAGCTTTCAATATAGACTAAGGGAGCTGAGATGTTGAATCATGACCAGCGCCAAATATTCCAATAAAGAAAGGTACAAAAAAGATCAAATTGAATTGCAAGGGCAGAAATTCGAATCTTGTCTGATTCACAGGATCCTCCTAATAGGATATCTCTTTGACAGTATAATGGCACAAAGTCTGAACCTCTTCAATGGCCCTTAATAACAAGGGCAAGCATGTTTTGGACATTCAGGACATTTTCACCCCCAGGTAAGGAGTGCAGACTTGCTTTCGGTACCATGGTAACATGCTAACTTGCCTTCGTCATTTCACACTAATCGTGATACCACCATTGAGTCATAAAAATTTGGATCTACAGTGGAAATACATCATTCAAGGGAACAGTTACAGCTAATAATTCTCTAGAACAAAACTTCCAACATATGGGATTTTTATTTCCTATAGTAATATTGAACAGGTTAATTTATTTGCTCAAAAATGCTTAATTTTCTGTAGAATTACTGTATGTATGGATGATGCAATGCGAGTCAGTTTGGCAATGCTAACATCTCAAGATATATATATTAAAACACCCCTTTTTTTTTAAATGGGCCCCTCAGATTCAACAGTAGTTTGTTGTGGTCTTCATGGTCTATGTCTGCATTAATTTACAGTATTTTACCAAGGTGAAACTGTGCCATATAGGATTTTTAAAGCAGATAAAAGGTATCTGCGCCAGTCAGAAAACCTGTTACAAAATACGTAGCGATAGTTTGTACGTCAACAAACTGGCGAAAGCCATGTATTGTGGGTCACCCTGAAGATTAGAATAGCAACACAGAGCTCTGGGTAAACGCTAATGCTTTCAACTAGCGATGGGACAAAATGAGGCTTCAAAGACCGTGGTGGGTGGGAGTATCCTGAACTAACCAATCAATGCTGGTGTTAAATGAGGCATCAAAATCCATCCTGGGCGGGAGCATCCTAAGCTAGCCAATCATTGCTAGCATCAAAACCCATAATGTGTGGGTGTATCCCCAAATGCCAATCAATGCTGGTTATTAGTCCGTCCGTCCATCCATTCATCCATCCATCTAACTACTTATATTGGTCAGAGTTGCATGAGGGCTGAAGGCTACTGCAAGCAGCATTGGGCATAAAGGTGGGGATGCCCCATATTAGGATGCCAGCCCATTGCAGGGCACATAAACCTGTATTGTTTGTGTGATATAAAAAAGCACAGCTATTACGGTACTATTAATTTACTCAGAAATCTGATAAGTTGTAATATTATTTCGTTCATATAATCAAAGAATCTTTGTTGTTTGTTTGTTACGTGTATGGAGGTTGAAAAACAACCGTGAGCAAGCAAAAATAAGATTTTCGTAGCTACAGCTGTTGAGTTATAGTGACAACACATAATGCAAGTTGCGTTTAATTTCAAATGGGTCATCATTTTTAGAAATCATGCACACAATTTGCTGTGCTTTTCTTTTCTTAGATAAATGCCTGCACTCATTTATATAGATTAAAACTATCACCTTACAGCAATGTACACCATCACGTAGCTTCAACAATGCAACAGGAATTAACTTCCGTAGGGCTATAGAGCACTTCAGGCTCCTTTCCCGATCCCAGTGTCTTTCAATGCTGCATGACGACTGCACAGATACTCATGAGAAATTTTACACTTGGGTGGAACCTTAGACTCCATGAAGCTAATATAGACAAAACATTTCAGTTTCACAGTCATGTGAGCAAACTCTGATAAGCGAAGCAGTGCTTAGCAAGTGAACAGATCGAGCGCTGGTGTTTCAAAACGTTTCACAAACAAAATATTTTATATCAGCAAACAGTGAGGTCATTCCAGTCGGTTTTTTTTTTTGTCGCCCGTTTTTCAGTTACGTAGTGTTGTACTGACGTTTAATAACCGTGCGGCTTTTTCTGAGCTCAGAGCGAAACTTTATCGTTTGATGCAGAGCCAGACGATATTTAAAAAGCCTTTTGTGTTAGCTTATTTTCAGTTTCGTCATAGTTAATACTTGGAATTTAACATCACTGTGCACACTGACCTATTTAAACAGCCATTCAAGCTTATAGCCCATAATGATCAATTATATTACATCGCTACAGATCTTATCTTTTTTTATAGATGAGTGTTGGTCATTACTTACACATTACATTAGTTCACCATATGTCTCTGCATGTCCCACAGTTAATGTTTCCTTCAGATTTTAAGGCCACAAGAGTTTGCCTGCATGCTGGTTTTCTTCATCAGGGCCTGTGTTGTTCGAAAAGGGAAACCCACTCAGCAAAAGAGATGCCTCTAAACAGCTTTCTCCTGGGTGTAAAAGTCCTCCACTCACACGTTTTTCCCCTTTTCAGTAAGAATGCTTCGTGTCCCTTACCTTCACATTTAAGGCTCGTGCAAAATTACAGCCACAGGGTCAGGAAACAGCAGCTCCTCAAAGTCAGCCAGTTCCAAGGTTGTATCGACAAGGCTGCAATAAAGTCCTGTAAAATATTTGTGCCGACAACAGCTCCAGCAGTGATTCATGCCACCAACTCTGAAGCCCTGCTTTACATTTCAAAACCAGAGGACCGCAGAGAAGCACACTCTGGGATTTCCATATTCACCATTTGAATACCTCCATTAGTTAACATTGGATAAGGAAGCTATGCCGAAGGTACCTTTTAACCTCTGTACGAGTTCTATATGCTTGCAGGTGTCGGCAGGAAATATTTTCAAGGGGAGTTTGCAAGAATGTTTTTGTTAGTGGTTCAGTCGTCCTCAATGTGGCAAGCTGACTAGCATTCACTCCGATTTTCGGGAAGCGCCGTGGCACTGGGATTACAAGTCATAAGCCGACGAACTCCAAGAGCTATCTGGAATAGTTTGATCCTTCTCCCTATTGCACACACACGTTTGCAACTATTTGCATATTGTTAATACTGGAGCACTTAAAGAGTGACAGAATCACATCAGTTTATTTCATATCCAGACAGCTAAAATGACAAGATGAAACATCCAGGAAACCTCTGGGGTCTTGAGGCGTAAGATCTGTTACCGTCCAAGCAACAGATAAGACTCAATGAGATTCCATAGTCATTGGGTTCAGGATCTATAAGCACATTTTAACTTTTTAACACATTGTCTTGAGCATATTCTTTTTTCCTAGTTGTTAAATGTTTTAAAAATGTTGTCCTGCGTCGAGGTATAATGGCTTCAGTCGTGCAATCCGGCCGTGTTTGTTAGGGACAATACACTGAGATTTATATTGTACTGGTTTAAAGAAGAAGGCAGCGTCATAGAAGTGGGTGTGTGTATTTGTCAATGCTTTGCATGTGTGAGCCTGGGCGTGTCCTTGAGCACACCTGTCATGGGGACGATGTTTGCTGTGTGTTTCAAACACAAACACCCACACACGTGACTCCAAAGCCGTCCACTTCTCTCCGTCTGTTCTTTCTTTCTCATTTTAGCATTCTGCAGAACTGGGGGGTAAAAAGACATTTCCTGTGGCATCAAGCGGCTTGTAGCGTTTTGAGTGAAAAATGTGACATGCCTCTGTGGTGCGCAGTGCATGCAGGAGGTGTCTTTGACTGCTGAGAATTTGCAGGGCGTCTGTCTTAAAAGATGTTGCAGTAGACAGAAAGGAAGCAGCTAAAGTTTAAAAAGGCAGACTAACAACATTAGCATTCCTTTGACGCACTTAAAAATAACACAAACTTTTTTTAGACCAGGAAAAGGGAAAGACACGTGAGGTCTCTTAGGGAGGTAAAATAAAATAACAATGACTTCAACATGATCCCGGATTCTACCTACAGTTGCTTAGTAACATCCTGCACCATCCTCCCTCTCCATCCCATTGGATTGCTGACAGAGCACAGCAGAATCCCTATTGGCTGAAGCGAAGTTAATAAACTTTGGTCAAGGCATGCCTCCTGGAAAAAAAAAACAAAAAAAACCCAAAAACACAATGAAGCGATTCTTGTGAATGAGATGGAGAACGTGTTCGGTGCTTGCGCAGAAGAATCTGATTTATGGATCGACTGCTAAAAATAAAGATCACGCTGAAAGTAGTTGTGAGACTTCTCCAAACGGCAGACGAGCCCTAAAGAAAGGAAAGAGAGCGAATGAGCAGAAGCAGGGAGCATGTCCCCCTACAACGGTGATGCCTTATGTCAGAAATACAGTAAATAAATGATCAAGACCATATATGACATGAAATGGGATAAAAAAGTCATATGACGCAAAATAAAAATACAGGCGGGGGATCTGGATTTCCTCGAATGATCCTGCACGTAAAAAACACTGAGGATAATGAACATGTGGCAGACAGCCAGGCAAGCCACGCCCATCGGCAGTCTCCAAGGAGGCGCACCTGAACTGAGGCTCGTAAAGGGCCGGGCTGCGTGTAGGTGTAGCCCGTTGAAAAGGCCGTTCAAAAAGCGTCCCTGTGTCACTGGAGGCTGTGCCAGACTCATTGATGTGATGTCCGGCTCCTCATAGGAGTGTTTAGCAGCATTAAAAACAAGGACCACAACAGAAAAACACGTACACACATTTGTTTTGTTTATTGAGAAAATGTTAACCGAAAACCTCTGACTGGAAGTGAGCACTAACAAGCCAGTTTTAGTTGAATTATTAATGTGATCAGACAGAGATTTCATAGTTAATTAAAAATGTAAATGTGTAGCACATGCCTTTAATGGCTGACAAAGTAAAATTCAATACATATTTGTGCATTAATATAATTATTAATCGATGGTCGGCAGAGCCATTTTTGTGACTGCCTATAAGGCTATAGAAATATATATTACATGTGACATGTTCAGTGGCCAGTTTATTAGGTAGACCAAATTAGTACTGTGCTGGACCCACTTTTGCCTCCAGAAGGGCTTCAAGCTTAGACAAGTTGTGTTCAGAGAAGCCATTCTGCACACCACTGCAGCCTTCCTGTTAGCTTTAACGGGTTTGGCCATTCTTCTCTCACCTGTTATTAACAAGGTGCTTTAGCCACAGAAATGCTATTGACTGGATATTTTTGTATTGCCATTGTTTATAAACCCTACACACTGTGCTACATGAAAGGCGGGTGGCTGTTTTTGAGATGCTAAAACCTTCATAGCATGTTCAAAATCGCTTATATCTCACATCTTAGCTCTTCTAATACTTAGCTAAACCTTAATTGAACCTCTTGGCCCTGTCTGCATGCTGTATATATTCAGGCTCATATGCGTTAGCAAGCAGGTGTACCTAATATATTGGCCACTGTGGGTATATTTATATGTGGTTAACCTATCAGTAACATTGACCAAAACCGTAGTTCAAATGTTTTAAAATGTGTACACAACATACTTTCCAATTGATTTTTTCCGCCTGCCTCGTTCTTGTCAACCGTCAAAGCTGGTGTCTGTAAGTTGTGCAGAAAAATGGAGTGACAATGATACAAATCTTTTACGTAATGTGGGCCTTTGGAAAAAGACCAAGAGGGAGTTTCCATTGCACAATAATTATGCAGTCCAGTTATGTAAACTGTAAGAGTACCATCCAGCATAATTTACTGAGCAATGCTTTTCAGGAGAGCGTAATGGGAAACATAGTATTGATGCTTCATGTCACACGGACTCGTATGCTTTCAGAGAGCAGGTAAACACTCACCAGGTATAACTACGTAATTACATGGTGCTCTTAAATGTTTACCAGTATCCTCCTGCCTCTGTGAAAGCATGATTCTAATAGACCAGCATCAAATCTACGAAGTTAAGCAAATTAGCCAGGTACACAACTGCAAGTGAAAAGCAGGCCTTTGCTGCTTTTTAAAAAGCATAGTAAGCTTCAGTTCTTTAAGCAGGTCCCTGTCATAGTCACTGAAGCAACACAGGATTCAGTGTGAGCAATTTGGCCGCTTATACGATGACATCAATCATTGCCAGCCAATAAATATAAAAGGGACATTGGATGTACATAGTTGGCTTCATAAACTGATGTCAAATGTGTCCTTTTTTTGCATTCTATGGTGCCTATTTTCAGTTGGCTGTGACTGTTTATTGGGGGGGGGTACATCAAGTGTTGAGTGTTTCTTATACCTTCAAATCCAAATTTTGCGGTCTAACATCTAGGCTTTTCAATCTTTCGATGTAAGCCATAGGTAACACCAAATGTTGGTGAAAGCTATGGATTGAAAAAGAAATTTAAATGCTGATGCTTCTCTTGTAATTGTTACTCTGCCTGGTGCACCATGCTTCCTGGGATGGACTCCAAGCTCCCATCAACCTTGTACTGGTTAAGCTGTATGAAAGATGGATGGAAAGCCTCGGATAGGAATTCAGATCAGCAGATCTGTAGTAAAAGCCAGGACACTGAGTCACTTACTCAAGTCACACCAATAAAGATCTGACCTCCTGTAAAGATGATCGTCCTGCTGAAAGGTCAATTTTCACACAAGTTTTTAGCGGCTAAAAAAGAGCTTTCCTGTACTTTCTGTACTTTTTAAAGCATATATTCAATTCTAACAGGCTTCCAGCCTCCACTGAAGAGAAGCACACCTAAGCATTGGTGAGGCACCAGCATTCTTTAGCATATAGGGACGGCATTAAAGGGGTAATTTTCTCTGGCGGATCTGATGCAAACAGACAGTAATGCTTGGCATTTTGAACAAAGGGCTCCACATTTTTCTGCTGCTTTTTTGTTTTTCATGATGGCCTCATTTTGCCTGGATATTGTTTATTGATGCATATTTTCCTTAATATGATGCAGTGAAACTTGCATCATTTTAAAAAACTGCTAATGAAATCATGATGCCCAGTTTGCTTTGCCTAATATCTTAGATTGGAGCAATGGCCTCTTCTAAGCAAACTGTTTGTGGTCTTTGATTTTTGATCTTTATGATAGTCTACATTGCACTCTCCTGGTCTTTGATTCTGGGTGACATTTCTCTTACTTGCTTTGAAAGCTCCTAGGTCCCTGTGGTTGAGCCTACATGAAATTATCTTCCCCTAAACAAGGACACTAATGGACAGGAATTTTTATTCTGAAATAATGAGAAACTCTACTTCCACACAGAGACAATGATTGCTCAAGAAACTACGACTCATTAACGTTATTTTGCACATGGTAATTTTTCTTTTGAATATTCTGAGTATGACTTTAATTTAGAAGTTGATCGTAAATAAACTAATTGCTACTTTAAAGTGTCAAAAGAATTAATGCAAACGTTTGAGCAAATAAATTCAAGGTTCTTAATCTTTTTGCAAAACAATGTGCACATAACCTCCATTTGTCATGACTTCTGATCAAATGCAGATAATTGTTTGGATTCTCAGAAACCCCAGATCCCCCCAACCCTGGATGGATGGATGGATGGATGGATGGATGGATTGATGGAGCGTCAGCACAACATTTAGAGAAACCAATCAAAAACTAGTGACACCACATTGGGGCAGCCTTTGGTCAAATTTAAACCTCAGTCACCCAGTCTCCCCTACAGATCCTATCTTGGAGGCCTGACAATAGACATCTTTTCCCTATAGCTGCTGGTGAAGAGATTATACCCAGGTTCTCCTCATGAATGACACATGAAGTCTTTGAAGGACAGATTTGGCTGTGAGCAACAAAAGTCTTTCAATAAATATGTTGCCTTACTAATGCTGGCATTGGGTTTTTCTAAGGCAAGTCAGCCTATTTGACCACTTTCAGTTCACATGGTACAGAAAACTACAAAGCTTTTGGTATTAAGATCTGTTTTGTTTCTAAATTTTTAACAATGTCGCAATCCTTTATGCTTTAATCCATTTTCCAAAGTGCTTATCCAATGCAGGGTCATGGGGGGCCTGGAGCCTATCCCAGGCAGCTTAGGGAGCATCCTGGATGGCGTGCCAACCCAATGTAGGGCACAGGCACACACAAAAACCCAATGACACACTACAGGCAATTTAGAAATGCCAATTAGCCTACATTGCATGTCTTTGGACTGTGGGAGGAAACCCATAAAGCTCAGGCAGACCATGCAGACTCCACACATAAAAGACCGGAAGTGGAACTGAATCCCCCAACCATGGAGTTGCTAGGCAACATTGCAAAACACTGAGCTACCATGTCCCACCTTCTGGCTTCCAGTCTACGTTAAATATATGTGTATAAAGTGAGTTCAAAACTTCCTCCCCCATGATTACAACATCAAATAATCCTTGACCTGTATCACAGGTGATGTTCCCTAAATAAAAGGCTATTTTATGAATGTAAAGTAACAAACCGCACTCTATTCTAAAATAGAGGCCCATACTCTCAGGCAAGAGACGGAACACTGGTAGAGTTAAGGGGTATCTTTAGCCAACAGCGATATTGCCCTAGATGCAGGATGTATTACTTTAGATAGCCCTTTTGTCTGTTCAGGGCCTTTGCTATCCATGTCCTTAATCCCAACCAGCATGGTGGGAGTTTTGATTCATCGCTGTTCTGTTTCACCTGAACTAAATTATGCACCTTTCATGTTTACAAGACATGTTCTACCACCGGCAGTGTACTCTGCACAATTAAATTATTTATTTACCGGGGAGGCCGTACCGCAATTTTTTTGTCAAGACGTCGATCAACTTCTTATCTTGTCATTGTTTGCAAATCTATTTTATTGTAGTTTCATTGCACCTGATGGTGTGACGTGTTGATTTCCTATTGTTGCGAGATGCAGAAATTACAACCATAAGTTATGAAGTGCTAAGAGATTTTATTATTTTAAGACTAAATTCCCCCCAAGGTGTTTCATTAATGAAAATGCTTTTCAAGCACAGAATAGATATCTTCTTTTCAAATGAACAATTGTACAAATGCAGTTTGTAGTCAAATAGTTGTTCTGTGCTTGACGTTGCCAAGTGAGAAACACTGCAATAAACAATAACACTAATTGGTCTGAGTATTCATTGTATGGAGTCAGCAGCATAATTTGTGTCGTTTTTCTTCTCTGAGGGCATACTGTGTTGTCATTGTGAACACTGGGTGGCCCATGTCCAGTCAATGGACGGATGGAAAGTAGTCTCCTCAGAGAACAGGACAAACACCTGTACAGTACATTAATTGTGCTTAAAATAGCCTTTACTGAGAACTGTAGTACTTTAAAGTAACATGAAAGTTGAATACAAATAACACAATGCCCAGCAGCGTTAAACTAGCACTGTACGTCTCACTGCTAGTGCTATGGAATCGATTTTTTTCCAGCGGCATGGACTGTAATAACTGTACATAACTGTAATGACAGCAAGATGCTGAGTTTTGCTCCTTTAATATACAACCCAGGACTATGCATTATATAGTCTACACTATATATGTATACACTATAAATGTATTATTACTGCTGTGTTTGCAGCACTGGAGCCAAGCGAAATGAAACAGGTGTGCCTGTAGAGCACGTACA
>JAACJT020000016.1:15113841-15131655 GCA_009936485.2 Gymnarchus niloticus | reverse complement strand
AATAACTGTACATAACTGTAATGACAGCAAGATGCTGAGTTTTGCTCCTTTAATATACAACCCAGGACTATGCATTAAATGTATTATTACTGCTGTGTTTGCAGCACTGGAGCCAAGCGAAATGAAACAGGTGTGCCTGTAGAGCACGTACATACATTCATATGTACATGGATGAAGCCCTGACTGCAGGCAAGCTGTGAGGAGCAGTTATTCAGAGGAGGGAAGGAGCCATAGGCCAGGGTGTTGCCACCTGCTCCTAAAGGTGATTTCCAGCATCTCTTGTTCGACTATCAGCTGCCAGGTCTGTCTTGTCTTTGACCAATTTATTATTTTGTGACGATTGTAATGAAACAGAAATATCATTTCACACCCACCCCCATTTGGTCAACAGCACCCAGGCTCCCAGTAATCGCAATAAGGTTTTCCTGCTATAAGTCAAATGGTAATTTGTATCCAGAATCTCTTGAACTTGTCATCAAGCTGGACCTAAAAGAATCCGTCTGCACTCTGCTCCTCATTCATTTCCTCCTTCTTCTTTGTTGGTAAATTTATATAGGGCAATTTAAATTTTTATCAAGCAATTCCAAGCCGTATCACCTTGGATACTCCAGATCAAGGAAGGACATCATTGTTCTTTTGTCGGGTTTGCCTATATCCCACTCCCACTCTGGCCTCTGCATTCTGCTTCATTAGTAAAACGCATTATTTTCACCCTCAATCTGCATAAAGGCACGTGCACCTTCTAAAACACCTGACACTGGCGAGGGAAAGAGGTGTTCTATACAAGACACGGGATACTCGTCCCGTGGCATCGCATCGCTCATGACCCGGTGTCACAAGGACAAGACAAACAAGGAGAAGAGCAGAGACACAGCTGTGCTATTTTGCCGACTAAACTGAGTGACCTTCAGCCACTGCAAGCGTCAATAAGAAAGGTGACGAGACATGAATGTGGGGACCATTTTATCTGCAGATTGACTTTCCCGAGCATCTCTGATGGGCCTTCCTTCAGCCATAGTGGGACATAGCGTGTACCTGGGCACGGGCACAAAGGCTTGCTGTGTCCTTGGAAAGGTGGACCCTACAAATGTGAAGCATGAGCATAAATTCATGGTTTGACATCAGTCAGCATTTTATGGGATTAATTTTTGTAATCATATTTTAAAAATGCTTAGTAGAGCTGTAAGACTGAAAATGCAAATGCAGCAGTATTTTTTCCCCTCAAAAACATCGTAATTTCATATACTATATGTCATATATACAGGTACTTTGCATGTATGTATTTATATATCTATGCACAAGGAAACAACATTAACCACTACATTTAAACAAGGCAACTTTATTAGAATACAAAAGAAAAGAACAACTAGAATAAAAGCGTAGTGAATTTTGAAATGTGCTTCTGATGTAGCCTGGGGATAGTTTTGAAGGAACTTCCTTCCTGTTTCATCCCTGACCCCTAAGTAGACAGGCCCACTGTTTAAAATCATCAGATAAGCTAAATAATATCACAACCGATATTGCTGCTAACATTTTAGTTTAAGAGGCTGTACAGCAATAAGAAAATTCCCGATAATACCATATATTCAGGTGCCATTTGGCTAGGAGGTATAGTTTAGTTATATATAAGTACAAGAAGATAGATTGTTATGGATTATTATGAGTAAAAGCAATACATAGAAATATGAGTCATAGCTGAGAAATAGAGGAGTTCATGACAAGCAGACATTTTTTTTTAATATTACTCCCTTTTCAGGGGTCTGACTATGCCGTACAAAGCAGTAACTTTTTCATTCACTTTTTTTGCCAACGTATTAATGCATGCATGAGCTGCTATTTCTGGGAGCCACGCTGAATTAAAAATAGATACCCCTGGGTGACGTTACTCGTGCTCTCCTGTCTCCTCAGATAAAAATGGGTGTGTATTCTAGACTGGGCTGAGGCTCTTTGCAGACGAGCAGGATTTTATGAATGAGCCCCAGAAAAAAACGGCAGGCTGTGCTACTCCAGCACCGGCAGAGACATGGACAGACTGCACTGCTTTCTGTCGTCAGAGCAGCTCGCCTGTCGAAAAGGTCAGGCCAGCTCTCGAAGCGCGGCTCGTGGCCGCTCTCTCATTTTATTCTGTATAGCTTCATGTGAAGCCTATAAAGCCTTGTCAATCTCCTTTACAGCAGCTTCATTCATGGCCGAAGCTCATCAAACATCCTTTCCTAAAAGTGGTAGTATAATCATTCATATTCATTATACTACTGATCTTTCATTTTGAGCTATAATCTTTTTATTTACTCTAAATGAAAACTTAGACACCAAAAAAATTATTCTTCCCTTGAATGGAACTTCTTAAAATTGAGCAGATGAGGTTAATGCTTATGGAAAAAGCCACTAAATATCATAATGATAAAAAGGCAATGAGAAATGCAGATATCCAATAAACTGAAATTTTGATGGTGCATTTTGAGTTTGACTGCTACTATTAAACAGTCAAGTTAAATAAGTTTTAAACAAGGAATATGAAACAGAACCTGAAAAGTTAAGAATAAAATTCTCTGGGGAGAAAAAAAAAAACACCAAAAGCTGAAATACAGGGTATGAAATATGGATCTCCAAATAAGCAGTAATGACATCAGCTACAGAACAGGTGGTCTGCATTTGGATTCGGCACATGAGAAAAATCTACATTTGTAAAAAAAAAAGAGAACACATGGATCCAATAAAAAGACATTAAATGTGTCTCAGAAAACTGAAATCCCAAATCCTCTAGGAGGTAATATCAGATAGAGAGAAAGAAACCATTAAGAAAAATGCTTCATAAGCCCTTTTTCCCAAAGAATCACACCCTAAAGACCCTCAGTGTCCATTGAAGTCCCGACTGGTTTTACCGAGCTCATCGTGTGAGTCCCCATTAGGGGGCTAATGTAACAGCAAGTCATCAGGCTTTGGTCATTTTTTACATACATATGAACTGAAAAACTTCAGAAATGTCGTCTTATCCTAAGTAAGATGTTTCACAAATTGTGAAAACAGCTGCTGTTTAATTTAGCCGGTAAACACAATAGAGTTTTGTGGTTTGCCTTGAAATGACTGAATGCAGAAAGCAGGGCCCTAAAAACTGTGTTGCAACTCAAAATATCTTAGTCAGAAATGTATTTTAAATTGTTTACAAAATAAATAAATAAATAACTGAAAAAAACTAAGCCCTTTTTATTTTTGCAATAACTTTGCTGATCCTGAGCCAGTTTTGGTCATTTTCAGCTGAACAGCTCCTGGCCTGTGTGAAAGCTAACGGATGCGTTTTGTTACAATTTTCTTAAGGTGTAATTCTGCTAAAAAATTATCAAAATCGGCTGGCAAAATAAAAAGAGTTTTTTTGAAAAAGAGTGTAGAATAGTGGTTTTAAGCAGAACCTTCTTTCCAAAACACATGGTGTTCAATCCATGGAATTGCAAGATTTTACTGGCAACTTTCACACTGGACCAAATTATGCTAGACTGGAAGTTATTGCAACTACCATTTCTTAGATTTTCTGAAACCAATTAAAAATGATACAACAGGCGAACATGTAGGAGAATTTTGGGAACTGAAGACTGGACAACTTGTTAGTTTTTCTCTCAGTATTGAGAGGAATGCAATGTCAACAACAATGCAAATTTTTTTTATAGTCATGCAACTTTGCAACACTGCCAGCTTTCAGTTAATGGGTCAAGTAACAGGATGAAACATGAGTCGATGTCTCACTCTTAAGTGAGTCTTGATGAAAGGGGGAACACAACACTGAGAGACTGGGACCTTTTGAAGTTGGGAATTGAATGGATCCAGGTTTCAAGTGCGTATGAATACATTTGGGGGAGGGGGTATATTCAAATTACAGAGTATCACAGAACTGTAAGTGCAGGTTTAACAGAACCATCACAAAGACCTAACAAGACTACTGGCTCAATGTAACTTACAGTGACAGGTGCGAGGTGTAGCTATTTGGCAGATGATGGACAGATCTTGAAGAGCCATTGACTAACGAGACCAGCTTTGACTCGTGTGGCATTGTTTAGCTAGCTTTCAGTCACGATGAAAGAGTTTGGTAAACGGGGATTGGGATGAGGTTGGTGATATTACTTACTGTAAGGACTGTGCCCAGTGGCCAAAAAGAAGTCTATGAAAGAGCAGAGACTTTCGTAGCACTGCTGGCTTTGCACCATCTGCAGACAGTCTCTTGTCTGCAAGCTGTTGAGCCTTGACCCCACCACTTCCCTTCAGGTGTCTCTAGGACAGGTCACTCAGGTTGCAACCAATTGAGGAAGCACTGTCCAGTGAAGGAATTTTCGTACAAGAGACAGAGGTTAATAATCTGTTTGCTAAAGATTACCTGTGACTAACTGATGATCTATGAGATATAAGAATGTATATTTCTTGAACCATTCCTACAGATATCTAGATATTGAGCTCTTGATTCTGCCTGGGTAGACCTCATTCAGCGCAACAGTCTGAACGGTCTGGTGTTACCGAGAGGTCCATACTACATGAGCCTGCACTGGAGCTCAGAAACGGCTGAGAAATGCTAGCTAAATCTGGCTGTGGTTACTTGCAAAAGTGCATCAGGATCTGCGCTTAAAGATTGTCCAAAGTCATGATATTATGAGACCGGTTAGACCAAGTTGTGGAATCACAGCATCAGTCGGTCACGAACATTGCACCTAATAATGGTAGTAAACCTAAATTTAACATAAGACGACGGTGCGGAAAACACCTTGAGAAGAATGGCCAGACTTGTCAAAGCTGACAGGAAGCCCATAAGTGCAAGACCAACAGCTCAGTACAGCAGTGGTGTGCAGCACGTGAAACCTTGATGTGTTTCGGTAGACAAAAAGGTGGTCCTGCAATGTACAATATGGGGGTGCTCTATAACCTGGTCATTTATATATACTGTGTATATGGCTACATATAAAGGGTCAAGGAGATTCACTGGGTAACACTGTTGCCTCACACCTCCAGATTTGGTGGTCAAAATCCAACCAGGACTGTGAGTGCGGAGTTTGCGTGCTCTGCCTGTATCTCGCAGGTTTCCTCTGGGTATTCTGTTAGTTAACTGGCATCCCAGAATCAGCCATAATGTATGACTGTGAGTACAAGCACATCCTTGTGCCCTGTGCTGTCTGGGACTGGCCCAAAGCCTCCCTGTAACCCTAACCAGAATAAGCAGTTTTAAGATAGAAGATAGATGTATAAATGGAAATTAATATTCATCAGTAGGCTTTCATATTTGTCTTATACCATACTCTGTACTGTTTTTCAATTTTCCTCCTCTCTAGATTTGCTAGTAACAGAATATTCGTATGACTGTAATAAAACTCTGCTCTCTCGTGAAATTGCTAATTTTGCGTCACATTCGGACACCTTGTTTCCCCGTTACTTCTATCCCCTACTGAGTGTGCAGTTTTTGTAAATGCAGTGGGCTCAGATTAAGTGAGGTTAATACTGTCTCTCTTCCCAGTTCCCAAGAATTTCACTGCACTGTGCAGAAATATCATCCACCTTACACCTGCTGCTCAAAGCTTATGGCAGCGAGAAAGCCCTAGTGTTTTGTTGTTCTGTCGCCCTGTGGATGTTCCCCCGAAAAGACTTATTATTCCTAAGTGAAGCAGCATGACTGAATAACAAAGGCATAGACTTTAGCACGGCATTATTGGTGACGTGTGGATTCTCTCCTGTCACACTGACAAGGCTAGTACATTCTGCAATTTGTTTGTTTAGGGAGAACCTTTATTCAAAACAACCTGTACGCTTACAGTTGAGTAGATTTTACTGGCTTCAGGTTCAGAAAATGAAGCTTCACGTGACAGAAATATTAACTGGAGTTGTGGGGTGTTGTAATGGGGTTATTTTTCCAGTTTGGACTGGCCTGTGGGGGGGCAGTTTTCCAGCCTAGTTATTCATTACATGGACTGAAAACTATGGTGATCATGAACGATAAACATGAATTTATTGCAGAACAAATTTACTGGCTTTTGAAGTTTGGCCACTCTGTATTGGAGTTTTTAGCATTATATCACATTGAAACAAGGGTAAAACCTTTACAGTCTTTAACACACTCAAATGCATTGGGAACTGTGTCCAGGATTTAATATTCTGTATACTAGAAGTCTGTTTGGTGGTTGCCATAAATAAAGTTTTATATTACTTTTTGTATTGTGATGTTTTATTAGACACAGAAACATCACAGTATCCTCAAAGCTGATTTTTATTCTGCTAAGACCTGTAGTGTGTTACATGGTGTAAATCTTTCGGGTGAACCTTCAGCTAACTAAAGGTAAAAACAAAATACTAGTCTTGCAGGACATTTGGCTTGAAAGCCATGTGATCATAAGTGTGGGTCCAAAACAATTGTGATTCATTATATGCTGTCTCCCAGAGTGTGTTTTCTCAGCGCCGTTTCTAATGCAGAAAACCCAGAACAACAGTACCGAGAATGTCTGACAGTGAGTGCGTCACTGTCCTGCACGGCTTCCGAGAACACGGAAATCAACATGGCTTCGGGTAACTAGCCGTGTCAGAGGTGAGTTAACGCCATTGATTTGTTTTATTTAGTCACTCGCAAGAAAGTAATGCAATGAACATTGACGTAATTACACTCTGATTTCATGTTGGTGGGAATAAACAAATTGTTAAGAACATAAAACTGGACACAACCCTGTGGCATGTACCAGTCCCAGCATCCTGGGCCACAGTGCAGCTTGCCATTGCTGTCCCATTCCTTCAATAGCCCAGGATGACCTGCACCAGTCCCAGCATCCTGGGCCACAGTGCAGCTTGCCATTGCTGTCCCATTCCTTCAATAGCCCAGGATGACCTGCTTCTTGAAGGCAAGGCCATTTGAGTTCCTACCAAGTGTCATGGTGCCCTTTCATCAATATTGAAGCCTATAGTTTGTTCAGTGTGAGGAAAATGCTGAGTCCTACTGCCAAACAGTACTTAAGAGAATATTATCATCATACTTTATTCATCCCTGTGGGGAACCAGGGTACTTGTCACATATCCTATCTTACTCTCCATAGGAAGCGTGGGGTCAAAGCACAGCCAGAATCCAGTGCCCTTGGAGCATTCTGGGTTAAGGACCCAGTGGTGATATGGTCACTCTGCTTTCCAAGGGATTCAAACTGACAGTCATCTGGACACAACCAGAGACACCTAATCCACTGAGCCACACACAGACTCAAACATGCTAGCATTTTGCTGCTAACCTAACATAGTTTCCTGGGAATTACTGAGACCATAAATATCAGCATGTTAAGCCATGTCTAGTTGAGCGCATGTCTTTAAGTGAGGATGAGTGGTGCTGGAATGGTGATTACTGCTGTGCCGTTACAATGCATTTTATTCGATGGGTAAAATTCTACTTGCGACACGTCCTTACATCGCTAACATTCTGGGGATGAATCGTTAAATATGAGTAGTTTTGAGCATAACCTCAGCGAAATGGACGCCAGGACATCCTCAGCACTCTTTGGAGCATTTAATAACGAGTGAAACTTGCTGGCTTTCGGGGCCCCGTCACTGTGCAAGCTGTGAATTATTTGGTGTGTGTCCGTGTGTGTGGGTGTGCAATGGGATGATTTGGCTTTTGTGGATGCAAGTTCTACCTTTCCTGGTCTGGCCAAGGCAGACCCTGCTTTGTTCTTCGCTTTAGAGCTGGCTCATTGCCATGCACCATTTTACTCCTTACACATTATTCAAGCATGGACTTTATTCAGACAGGGATGAATGACCCTGCATCCCCCATGCTGGTAAGAAAGAATTACATCTGAGGGTCACCACACTCCATGTTTGAGCGCTAGGCTTCTATCAAGATTGAGAACTTGGCGTTTGTCTTGTGGAGGATGGAAGAATCATTATTGAGGATTCAGGGCTCCGGCTTCATTTACGTCACAGTGCTGTGCCACTCAACATGATTAAATTTCAAAAGACATAAGTAGACATCCTATTTATGCCTGCTACCCAAATGGTACATTACCTGACCCCTAGCTCTCATCTTGCAGGTGGTGAGCCCACGAGATGGCTCCATGTAGGGCAGCTGGTCCACCAGGCACCCGCCTATGAACACCACCCTCAGGCCTGGCTGCAGGGGAGGATACTGGTAACCCTTTTCTGGGCAGGACACACTTCCTGTTGGTTTCATTCATTGGGGTTCTTTGTCGGTCTGTAATTTGTCTGGCTCCTCCCCACATTTCTGCTTGCTAATATAATATGTCTTTGTCAATCGTTAAGGTACACAAACCCCTGGACCACGCAAAAGTCACTATCCTTGGAAGGGTACCCCATGTTTACATATTTTTAAGTGTGTCATAGGATTGTTCGACAGCTCCTTGAAGCATAGCTTTTAATAGGAATTTTTAAATGTCACTCAAATTTGATCCCGGTGCCGATGAAATGCACTTTCAATTAATTAAAATGTAGCAAATCAAGGGTTATTTCAATAAAGTGGCACAGTGACATCTAAATTCAGAATATCACATTTCACGAAGAACATTTAACAGGCAGCTCATAGTAAGATAAATACCAAAGCAAGAAGTCCAAATGAACTTATCTGTGCAACTCGTGGATAGTTAATTAAAAGACAGACCACACATAGTGAAATTGGAAATTAAAAATAAATGAAAGATTATACTATAGCATGAAATATAAAATGAAGTTTTTGCAACAGCTGGCCACCACGAGTAGGTCAGTCTGCAGTGAATCTGGTAGATGTAATGCATCTGAAGACTTTCACATTAAAACTCAGTGATCAGTCCACTTGAGACCTTGGGATCAATCCACTCTGGGATCCCAGATGCAGGCTTTGGAGCACTGTAAGCTCCCTGGATGTTCTTTGGAGTTATTTTTGCATTTGACATCTACTGCACCTCAGAACTGACCAGAATCCACTTTTTAAATTTGTTTAAAATGATACAGCTTCAACAGGCAAAGTACAACATATATTAAACATTCTGTGGGAAGCATCAATAATGTATAGCAAAGTGAATTCATAAACTATAGCTGTTTCTTGGTCGTTTAGATTACAATCTGACATGTACACAGCGAGTAGCTCTGCCAAATCATCTATAGCATTTCCCATCTGTAAACTCTGCAACAGCCACAGGGTGTTGTGACTTTGATCTGCCTGATCTTAATTATGTCATTGAAGTATTTATTTAAAAGTCGTCTCACCTGGTGTTTCAGGTATAAATCAGGATCAGATTTCTTCTGAAATCTGTAAGGGTCTGATTCTTTAGGCCTGGAGTTGCAAACCCTTTTAAGTTTGTTTTAATACTAGACTCCATAGTCTGACACCTACAGATATGTAAAATATTGTATGTTGGTAAAGCTGAACACAGATTAAATTACAGTGCTTCCTCATACGGGCTAACTACCTACATTTATACACAAATTTAGATAGGTATTAATAAAATACAACGCATGTAATTTTCTACCTCACATGGAGGAATACATAAAAATGTATAGTCATCGCTTAACTACCCGTCATTCTGGAGAATATCCCAGGCAATATAAGGACACGCCCTTGATTGGATACCTGTGTTCATAGAATATTATGGAAAATATTGAAATATATTTAAACATTAATACAGCGTATATACAAATGTATAGACAATGCAACTCTCGATATATTGGAAAACACTCTGCACATAATGGAATTGTCTTTTTTTTGATAAGATGTAACAAGTCACCATGATCAACCAAATGTCATGAAAGGAAAATCATGCGGGGATAGTACCCAGGTAAGGTGCACCACGTAAAACGAGAGCTGGCAAGCTGATGTATCATTTTAGTAATTAATTACAAATGCGGCCACAGTTTGTAAAAAACGATGCACCTTTGTTTTAATATTATAATTGTATGCAAATCAACTTTCAGACATTCTCCGAAAGGTGATTTACATACAAACTTCTTGGCAGGAGCCATTAAATACATTTGACCCAAAATTATAATCCTTATCCCAAATAAATCAAGATATTATGCCAGCAACAGCAAATGCAGAGTTGAAGAAAGTGCAGCTGTGGAAAATCTTTATGGACCTTTCAGAATTCTATATTTTGGAAGTCTAGTGGGAATGCAAACAGACTGAAATTAATAATTAAGTTTGTACTATTTATTGAAGGCTAGTGAGAACATAAATCTTATTTTGAGTTGAGTAACGCACCTCTGGAAATTAAAATTATTTCCATCATGCAGTGCGAGGACAGAAAGGATGCAAGGAGAAACTGCAACAAGGTTGTTCCACTCGAAAATGAGTTGCCACCAAAATGGATTGATCGAGCCATAAAAAATGGAAAGATAAAAGAAACATAAATGTTACATTTCTTAAAAATAAATGGCCGATTACTCATCACAGTCTTTGTGAACTGCAGATGAGAATAAAACAGACAGCGTGTCTACAACACTTGCCATGTTACGTACAACATCGCAGACCTGAGTCTTATTAATTCCAGTCTTCATTTAACCACAGTACTCAATAGTGTGAAAGAATTATTCAGACACCAAATTATACCCGTCTGATGCTTCCTGTCATTGTGAGTCAGTCTGTAGCTGAGTTGTAACTGAATGGGTGACTGAGTGTGTGTTGGGGGTTTGTGTTTGTGTGACAAAGTTAAGACTTATTGTGGTGACTTATTTGCACTGATTTCATACAATTTACCACACGTGCAAGTGGCTTCACGTGAGGCCAAGGCTGAAACGACAAACAAAAACACATCTACCTATGGTACGATCCTTACCTACCCAAAGGGAAAAAAAAACAAAACACGAAATTCACTAAACCTAAACGACATAAAATTAGAAATATATGTAGAAAAAACCAGTGTAACCAGAAAACCAAAAAAGGGCTGGGCTGATCTGATTCAATAAACACACGCGGAGTCATCCAGGGTGAAGCCAGGGGAGAAGTAATGCCGAACAGTAAGCACTGGTGTGGGAACACAAAAACCTCTCAGGTACAGAAGGGCGGGGGTCTTTTGAAGGCATGGAGATCCGATAACCAGTGGAATGCTGGGGGGCATGAAAGAGCATCCACAATCAAATTTTCTGAGCCCTCCTTTGGACAATACTTACTAAACAATACTGACAGCCAGGGACCAATGCTGGAGTTGCTGTTTGGTGTTACACATTTTGCTGAGGAAAGCATGTGGCCTATGTTTGGTGTGTACTACAGCTGGCACCTAGTTAGACCGCAAATAAATGTCTAAGTGCTGAACAGCCACAGGAGCATCTCAGAGAAGGTGCCCAGGGGATGGTAGATTCCCTGGTGATCATCTTTGAGAAGGACAGTTCCAATGCCGCTAGTGCTGTCATTGACCTCAAGCTTGAAAGGACAGATAAAGTTGAGGGCAGACAAAACTAGGGAACAGCAGAGCAGTGTTTTGATTGCCTCAAAAGCTTTCTGACAGTACACAGTCCAAGTAAGCATAGCCTTAGCATGCATGAGGTTACTGAGAGGTAGCACAATGTCCATGAAGTTCCAAAAAAAGGCAATAGCCTGCAAGACTTAGGAATCACAGCAAATTCCATGTTTTTTGCAGTTTTGGGAATGCTTTAATAGGTAAAATTCCCACTGGTTGATCTTGCCCTTGCTCTACTATTTTGCCAATCTGTGAAACAGTTGTGTGCTGTCTTGAAAATCAAGATTAGTGAAGCTTCCTGAAACCCATGTTGACTAGTGCTTGGTCGAAGGAATTATCTGGATAAGCTGTACAATTGGAAATACCATTTAGCGTTCAATTATTTAATCTTTGAAATGTAGCTGGGGCATTTCATAACCCAAAAAGCATGATGGTATACTGTAAGATGCAGTGACGGATATTGCGGCACACCCAGAAACCCTCTTCATCAACAGAACCGGTCAATCACCTTTTAGCTGGTCCAACTTAGTGTTGAAACAGGCCCAAATACATCTGGATTTAAAAATCATTCTCAGCACAAAACGGATTCAGACAAAGTTTTATCGGCTGATTATTTAAGACTTCAGAATTTGGAAAGTGGGTCAGTGGAAGAGCCTCAACTGTAAAGTTAAAAAATCTTCACTAGATGAATATTCAGAGGGGCAACTGCGGTACAGGTTATGCTGTTTCTTATCATTGACATTCGAACTTGAGAAGCATGCTTGATGAAAGGGAACAGAGATGAGCAGCCGGAATAAGACTTGATCACCTTCCTTGAAGGACCGAGGGTGGGACCAATTATTATAATGCAACTTCATATTGTGTTAGGCATACTGCAGTGGGTGGTTAGCCACCTCCTAAGCAGCTGACTAATCGGATACTAGTATGGGCAGTTTATGATGATTACACGAAAATAAATGCTACAACAAGACCTTCAAAAGTCCCAGAGCAATGCATCCAAACACCAGCTCCAGGGGGCTGAACCCAAGGTATTCCTGTACCATGCTTTAGATAGTGAAGAGTCAGAATGGCAGCCCATTGTCCTAGTCATGTTTTGTCTTAAGCCCATATGCCCTAGACAAAGACTTTAAACTCTTTGCTGTAGTGGTTCCAAACAATCAATTAGAAAATACTCAAAAGTTTCTTAGGCCGAGAGAATTGTTGGTCATTGTAGAATATCAGTTTTTTATTTCCCTAATTGCCAAATGTCCAGAAAGTGGATGATCGCATACAAAGGAAGGAACATACACCCTGTATAAGGAAGGTACTGCCACTGTCACCACTGCTAGTGAGTAGTGTCCACTTGTACATGAGAACAACTCACTCCGTCAAGAAAATAAGCCACAGGAGGGTTGCCTAAGACACCCTTGTCAGCCACACTTGCAACAAAGCGGGATACAGCCACTGTTAGTGGGCATCCACCAACTGCCTACCCCCTCCAGGGACTATTAAGGAGTCTTCAGGGTCTGTTGCTGTTGGGTCCTTGCAAGGAACTTGACTGATGCAAAGAACTGCAACACCCCAGTGTTTCATGCCTTTGTAGTTTAAGAAGACATCCTCCCAACCCTGCCATGTCTCTGTAACAGTGAGCACGGCTAGTGAAAATGATGAGTGCATCTTTATGTACCTGTTCATAGTCAGGAACAGGGATGTTGACTGCTTGAGAAGACAAGGTGTGTAATGTCATTCCCCCAGAATAAACACAATGAAAGTTGTATAGTTAGTGCAACATTAACATAACCGGAGATACTCAGAGCGTGTAGGCAGCTTCAATGCAGCTGAACACATACTCTTCTAGATTCGGTAGTGATTAGTGAATGGGTTGCTGAGAGCGTGGTGGCACTGTTGAGGGGTTGAAGAATGTTAAAATCACAATCCAGTGGCGTAGGGTTGTTACGAAGAAATGGCTTTGGAAGTGGAGAAGGCCAAACCATAAAGAAAAGCCCATCTGCCCAAGGAATACCTACACATTTTTACATACCTGGAAAAAAAAAAAACAACACACTTAAACCTGATGAACTAAAATCATAAATATTAATAAACAGAAAAACTATAATATTAATAAGCAGTCTGGAGTCTTTAACCATACATGGAGTCATACATGGCAAACCCAGGACAGAAGTAGTGCCAAGACCTAAGCACCAGAAAGGGAACACAGTAAGCTCTCAGGTACTGTTTTTTGAAGTGAGGGAAATGAGGAGGAACATCTGGTAACCTGTGGGATGCCAGGATGGAGAAGGGATGGCATTAACTCCAGGACTGGAGCTCATAACTGCCCACCCTTCCATAGCTGGCTGGCGGCATGTGAGAGCATCGAGGCCAATGACTACCATTCCAAGATGGCATGTTCAGACAGCAGTCACTAAATGCAACTGGCCTGTTTATATCCTCCCTGGGGATGGCCATAAGCTGAGACGATACAGCGATGGGCTATCGTATGTCATGGCCATGAAACAGTATCCAAAAGACCCAGGGTCCAACAGTTACAGGTTCCACTGCTTGGCTGTTCAGTAAAGTCATGCGCGTCAATATTCGGAGATAAGAATGCACCACGCTCAGGTATTTTAATAGCTTTGCTAAGTGACTACTCCGCAGATGTTTTTGTGGCAACCCATCTTGCATACCTTGAATAAGTTTTAGCAAAATAAACAGATACATTATTGGTTACATTTAGCAAAAGCACAAGGTCCATTTAAAGATATGTGAATTACTGGTTTGCTCTAACAAGAAAAATGATGTTTTCTTTATCCATCTATCCATGCATCAATCCATTCATTTTCTAACAACTTATACTGGTCAGGGTCACGGGCCAGGCAGCCTCAGGCACAAGGCTGGGGTATGCCGTGAATGGGATGCAAGTTTTTTTAATTTATTCTTGTTTATTGCTCAAATTTAAAACAATACTTCAATAGAGACATTGCATAGAACCATTCTCATGTTACATAGACAGCATAGTAATAACAAGCCAAACACAGATTGGCCTGAACTCTTTAACTGGAAAATTGAAATAGTTTTCAAGCAAAACCTGCACGTCTCAGTCTGTAAGGTTAATGACTGGAGACCTCTGGGCTTAAATGTCAGCTCCATCAGGGACCCCCAAGAATAACTCTGTTAAGAGATACAGAATGAAGATAGGTCGTACGTGTAGGACCACCCCTGAGCCTTATCTGCTCACTTCAATCACAACCAAACCTACCAAGCTGTAGGCAGCTCTGAAGGCCTTGGTCTAGACTAAAGGGTTAATTAGACTTGAAAACTGGTTGTAATCTTCCCCCTTTATAGTTTTTCTTAGTGAGGGAATAAAAATACTTCTGCATCCACTCTTGTTTTCTGTTGAAATGTAGAAACGTTAATGTCCTAAATGATGTTAAAGCATTTATAACCACTAAGAGTAAATCACTTTGCAGCTGCTGCGTAGGAAACATTACAGCTGATAATACACTGCTAGTCAGCACGGGTCTGATCACTCGTCTTTAAAGGCTTCTATCACTGGTCACATTGCTTGGGAAACCACACAGCAACAGTAGGATTTTCCAGTTTGTTTTGGGCCAAAAACCAGCTAACCCAAACTAACAGTATCACACCTTTAATGAAGGCTGAAATTTTAGAGTCACATCAAATGAAAGAAATTGACCTTCACTTCGCAATGAGCCAGACTTACAGATTTTCTCATCACATTTCATAAACAAATGCAGGTTAGTTAATATTCTCAGCAACACTATCAGTCTTTTTAAACATCTCTTTGTCACCGAATGGGAAAACGGTTATTTTATTTAACTTCACGTTACGACAATCCTTGAATCGCAGCCGTGCAAGACAGACTAATGTCAGCACCTGAGAGAGGCAGAAGTTTGCTTTTTTATCGCAATAAAGATACAACTTTTAGAATTAGCATTTTATTCCGAAAAACAACACTGTGGCTCACTTTTTTGTCCTTTGTTATTTTATTAATCAGTTTGAAATTGGACACGTCGTAATTTTATTAAAATGTTTTCTTATAGTTCTTTGCAGTCAAAAATTTTGCATTTCTTAGATTTTTTAAAACATTTTGTTCCATACAACACTACAAAAATCTAAAACAAAAGGTAACGAAAGAGAACAGAAAACAGAAAAAAGAGAAATAGAGAAAAGAACCTGAGAAAATGGAGCTTGTTCTAATACACAGGATTTTGTGTTGTCAGACAATATTAAATTTCTCCTTGCCCTGTGAAGTTCAGTGTTTTTACTTTGATCTATAATGGAAGGGCGGGAACTTTAAATTGAATGGAATATGAGGACTTGAACTAACGAGCTAAAATGCAAACAACAAAGTACCCAAGTCAGATGCTGAAAGACGAAATATCGATGTATTATGGAGTGCATCTGCTTTTGTGTTTTGAGTGTCGTACCATTTGCGAATGAAAAATACACCGCTAGTCGTAATGGCAACTTCAAAATGTTGAAATATCTCAATGTGAACAAAACGTGTGTTTTTGAACCAAACAAATTTGTTGGCATGAGAAAGTGTTAGTCTAATTCCACCATGTTGTTATTTAGTATTGCAGTGGCAATTTGTGTCAATATTAATGACACTAATTATTCATAATCACTCTCTTATCAGTACTACTGAATTTTCAAATGATTGCTCTGAATTTGTTCATTTTCGAGTTGCTAATTTCAAATCCTTCATTTTTGGGAATCGACACATTTATTCACAAGATGTACGGCAGTATAATTAACAGCAACAGCATACAGACACGTACACAGTTACAATAAGCTTATAATAATATTTTTTCTGTATTATTTAACTAATTTTATTTTCGAACACATTTTTCGCAAGAATCTTTTTGGATGTACCCTTCGTTTATCTAATCAGGTCCTATCGTTTTCCGTGAAATTGAATATCTAAGGCTTAATGTCTATGCAGACAAGAACGTAGCAAAGCTATTGAAGGTAATCTGTGAGTGTAATTTTGATATGTTCATAAAACGGAATAATAAAGCATAGTTATTTTATTATAAAATAGAACATTTACAGTTTCTCTAGACAAAATGTGTTGTGTAAGTTAATCACTGATGAGATGATATGCTTTACCGTGCATAACCATATGATACAATATTGTACACAATAAAGCACAATTATGCATGGATTTTATTAGAAAAAAGACAGTATAAAACCGCTGAACATCAATATGTTAAAATACAAAATGACTCTTTCAAATTAGAATTTAACACATTTCCTCAGACTACAATTTCACCTTGTCACAGAGTAATGAGATTGCCGTGTAACTTGGAGGGAAATATCTATACGTCTGGCCCTTCCAGGAATGAAATCTGGATGTAATTCAAACAATGTCAGTGGCACAGAAGACTTAACACATTTAGAGGATCCCACACATGGACTAATCCCTCAGGGGATCATTTTAATTCCAAAGGATTATGGACACAAGAGAGCCAGCAGAAAGTGTTATGTCATTTTATTTTGAAATACCTGTTTTGCAACACAATTTAATATTTACATATGTTTAGCGTAAATGCAGACTCAAAAATGAACCAGAAATTCATGCATCTGACTAATTGTTTTGTTTTGCTAATAGTCTTGATTAAATTTGGTCGTTGAGCTTTTCATACGGATTCAGGTACAGGTAGAAGATAACGTGAAGGGCTATAAAAACACAAATTAATCTGGGACGTGTCAAATGCGGTACAACTTGTGTACGAAAAACTTGAAAAATTAACTGGAGCTATGAGAATTGTATAAATTAACAAGGACTTAGATTGTCTCTGTAGGAACTTAATAGAGCTCTTTTCCAGATCCAAAGCCCCAAAATATCTAGGCTTGTAGACTAAGGAGCCATTGAATTACTTCTTCTAACCACCCAATATACTGTTGCCCTGAAAGCTAAGTCAACATTGAAGAGATGTTAATGATTAACTGTTCAGTCAATACAGCAGGTATCTTATCATTAAAATGGCTTCGTGTGAATATTTTGGTGACACATGGCTGGTCAGAATTAAACTTTAATACCTTACTGTTTAAGTAGCAACAGTGCGGGCCCATTTTGTCAGCGATGTTGAGAAACATCTATAGTGCTGTGTCCACTATTTTCTGAAAACTTTTCATGGGCTGGCATTTGAAGCTACAGTAAGTATATAACTATAACTGAGGACATAGTAATCAGTTGGTATCTAGCAAAATTTGGCTGCAAAATTATAAACTACATAAACCATTCTCAGATCTGGCAGATCTGATGAGATACGTGTGGCATTTTTCAAGGAACTGTGTACGTGCAAAGGGGTAATCCGCATGACACTAGATGAGAACTGCAATTGCAACAAAGGGGTAATCCGCATGACACTAGATGAGAACTGCAATTGCAACAAAGGGGTAATCCGCATGACACTAGATGAGA
>JAACJT020000016.1:15103266-15113741 GCA_009936485.2 Gymnarchus niloticus | reverse complement strand
ACTGCAATTGCAACAAAGGGGTAATCCGCATGACGCTAGATGAGAACTGCAATTGCAACAAAGGGGTAATCCGCATGACACTAGATGAGAACTGCAATTGCAATGCTGAATGTATTTAATTACAGTATAAATTTAAAGCTCTTTTGTAACTACAGCACACGGCATTTTAAAATCTGAAATAAAATTTAAATCCATATATTATAGCGGTATATAAGCCACTGCTAAGAAAAGAAATATTAAATGAATATTCATAAATGTTCACTGGCATCAGACAGTTTTTGACCATTAAATTTATCATCATCATCATTTTATGATCTACCCGCTGCTTTTCCTGGCGAGGGTCACGGTGGCAGCATGCTGAGCAGGTCAGACCAGACATCTTATTCTTTGTTCAGTCTCCAGCTTATTTTCAGGAATCCCTAGAAATTTTCAAGCCAGGTGGGAGATATAATCCCTCCCGTATGTCCTGGTTCTCCCCTGGGGTCTCCACCCAGTGTGACATGTCTGGAGCGGATCCCTTGGGAGCTGTCCAGGTGGTATCCTTATTAAGTGTCCAAAACACCTCAGCCGATTCCTCAAGATCCGTTCCTTAATGATCCACGGAGTTGTGTCATCTGGAACTTGAGCTCCTGGTAGAGCATCCCTTGGCAAACAGGTGTGTGGGGAGAGGCCAGTGAGAATACAATCCAACAGAGACCCCCAATGAAAGTGCGGGGGCCATCGTCATCTGGGTAGCAGTCATGAGCAGAAAATGACTGTAAAGAAAGTAGATTCAGCTTGCAGCATAGTGACGGCAATACAGAGAATATCTTGGATTGGAACTGATAAAACTTTACATTGACAGTGATGACTTTCTTATAAGCAGATATATTAAAAAAAAATATATATATATAATTTGTCATTTTAAGGAGGTACAAAGGGCTGCATGATATCAATGGGTCACAAGGTAACCTCTCACCTCCCAGGCTGGAGGTTTAAATCCCATCCGTGTTCTGTGTATATGAAGTGGGTGTGTTTTCCTCTGCTGTGTAGGTTTCATCCCGGCGCTCCTGTTTCCTCGCACAGTCCAAAGATCTTAGATGAATAGGCCAACGGTGTATGTCTAGATGCCTTGTGGTGGTCTGCCATCCCATCCAGGGTGTTCCCCTGCTTTGTGCCCAGTCCATATTAACATGCATAATGCTACTTTTAGCTGCATGATGTATTGATTTAAAAAAATCGAGAAATAATTAAATTAAATTAATAGAAATTAATGCTAAATTAATATTAAAGTATGCAATGTGACCTTGCTGAATCATTCACCCGTTTGTTAAGATGTGTGTAAATGGTTTTTGATCTTCTGTTTGGTTCCACCACTTGTTACAATCGCTACAATCGCTTTTGGATCGTAGGACACCATGCACATTCAAAATTTGCTCAGGAGAAAATAATAGGCTCTTCCAAACACAGGTCAGTGTGTTCATTCCAGAGACCAGCATAAGCCGGGTGACATTGTAACAGTAGAGAACGAGGAAAAAGCACTTTATGTTTCCCACTGTTTCCCACTGTTCACCAGGGGCGTGGGCAAGCACAAGCTCCCAGCTGACTTTACATCACAAGTCGTCAGAAGTTTGGAGCAGGTTCAGTTTCTCAGCTTTCCACACAGCTGCACCACTTCTTAACATGGCTTGATTTTTTTTATCCTTACAATCATGGATTTTGACCAGAGTTAGCTTTTAAAGAGCAACACCTGCCACACCGATTTCCTACTCCCCATTGGCCAGTTTGGCTGTAGTGCTTCAGTATCCCTGTGCTGGGAGGGGTAGACCCCCGTCTTCGTTAGTATTGTTTCGATGGCATACTGGCATAGTGTATACCTGGAACGCAGTGCGAGAGACACACGACAAGGAAGCGTTCGCATCAGATGGGAGCTCTGGTCTCGACCCTGAAGGATGGCCTCGGTGGTGTTCCGCTGCTTGGGCAGAAGTGGGGTGGGTAAAAGCTAGGTAGCGTAAGGATTTATCTTTAGAACCTTTGGTCAAACTTAAGTTATTTTCAAGTTGTTTTAAGCGAATCAAAGTCAGAATCACAAATGCATTCAAAGTTTCAGTTCTGACAAATTTAGGGACAGGTCATGGTAGTAATAATAATAGTAGTAATAATAATAATAATAATAATAATAATAATAATGCAATGACGTACAAGAAGTGGCTAAATGAAAGCATCTATATTTTAGATTACCCTTCGGTAACCCTTGCACTAGCATGAATTGTAAAGCTTTCCTCTTACGCATGGTAACCTATTTTATAATATCTTTATATACAGCTATTATTAATTCATCACCTACTTTAAATTATTAAAACATTTTTGTTACTAATTATTAGCACATAATAAATCTTAGCATGACCTTAAATATTTGCGATGAAGAATTTAATCATGCCACCAGTGGATCAGTTAGAGACTGTACATTGAAAACTCGTTCATTCTTCCTTTGTGTGCTAGTTCTCATTTAAAGTAACCTCTAATAATCATTTCTGCTTTAGCTGTTATTCAGTGCTTATTTGTATTCATTGAGGACTAATGGCACACAACTGGGTTTGGCTGACTTTGTGTTGCCATGGTGATTGATCACCAGCCACTTGACAGCTTAAGCGACAGTTAATAAGGCCCAGCTGGCCCTACAATGTAATTAGTCCAATGGGGGCCAGCTGGGTGAATTCTGAAAAGGAAACTGAGGACTTAGGGAACTCCCTTCTTGTATATAGACTTTCCATGGTGGGGTTAGGCTCTTATGTTTCTAGTATGATGTGCTTGAATTTTACTGTCTGTTTTGTAGTTATTTTTGAGAAATGTATTTAAAATGGCCTTGACCCAGTTTAATGTGCTTTTTTTTTTTTTGCTAACAAATCTTTTTTTGGTTTTTGTGACCCTGCTGTCTTGTGCTACTGTTCTGCCCATATGGCAGTCCTCACCCTGCAACCTGCCAAATTAGCAAATGTTTTTGTAAACTGGCATGGTAGCTACCTATCTGACACCGTTATAAATCTACCTACTTAATGCTGGTAATTACGTGGTTGTATACCTGGCTACTGTCAAACCTATCTGTGATTCCAAATTAACCGTCTTCCTGTTACTTGAGTTGTGAAAAATTAAATGTTTACGCATCTTTTTTGCCTGCTGACAAGATTTCTAATATTGCATATTTCTACCTCTGCCAATGACTGTCTAGACATAATCATTTATTTGCAAGGCATACTGCAGTAGCAATATTAGTTCCTTGGCATAATCAATTCCTCCACCACGCTGTAGTGTTTGTGAGAAGCTCAAATAACTCATGGTCTTTAATTAGTTTAGCCAGTAGCTAATGAAATGACAAAAAGAGCATTCTCTGTAATTAATGTGGCTTAGCGAAGCAAGTAAGCCTTGTGATGGAGTACAGAAGATGATTTAAAAGGAGTTTCTTAAACAGACACTTTTATCCATTGCGAATTGGTGGATTTCCTTTTAGCAATTTTTATTCATCTGTGTATCTTTACTGAATCACTTCAGATTAAGTACCTTGCAAGAACGCCATCAGGGTCTCTGAATTCTTTTAGGCAATGCCCAGGTATGTAAACACAACCTTCAGTGTTGTTTCAAATTGTACTAAAGTGGTGCTTTTAGAGACAGATTTCATCACTTTGCACCAGTTCTGACATCTGTCTTGTGTGTTAGTGTTCGGAGATACTGTGAGGACCTTATCTCTATCTTACAAGATCACCTGTATGGTACCAGGTCAAGGTGAACTTAGAACCTAGCAGGAAGTAGGGTGCAAATGGGATGGCATGCTAAGCTGTTGCAGGACAGATGGACGGACGGACGAACAGACAGACATGTTTGTAATTTTAACCTAGTGGGGACCTTCCAGTCGTTTCTATGGGCCTAACCCAAACCCCTACCCAGTTCTAACCATAAGTAATCTAACAGAATACAAGTCTTTTGGCTCTTCTGGTTTTTTAATTGCACTCGCTGATTTTTGTAAAATTGAGTTTTCCTTAATGGGAACATGACAAATGTCCTCACAAGGTAAAAATGCCAGGTTTTTAATACCTCCTGTATTATAAACATGGTACACACACTAATGGCAATTTGGATACATAAATTCAAATAAATGCACATTTTTGGGCCATACAATATCATCTATTTACAAATCGAGTAACAAAAAGTAAACATTGATTCCGGTTTGGATTTCAATATCACAGTGTTTTAAATGGTATATATTTTATCAGTTAGCACATGCCAACAAGATCCATGGTGCCAAAGCCTGAGCCGTTCATAGCCGCTCTGCCTTGAGAGTTTCTCATTTCTTCATTTTGAGACTCTCTCACACTGTGGCACCCATTGGAATTGTCTATTTATGAGAATAATGAGAACTTGGAAAAGACTTCCTGATCGCTGATAACCCTAGACTAAACTTGCAACCTTATGATGTGTAGACTTAATATCTCACCGTCAATCAGCTCTCGTGGCCTCAAGTGTGAGTGTTTAATTACAGAAATCAATTATTTACCGGCTCCCTTTCAGTGCCCCAGGGACTAAAACAATGCCAGGTTTGGGAAAACAAAAATAACAGCAGTGAAGCTGGGGAGGGGACCCATGTTGTCATTTTGTTTTTCTGTGTCCACAGATTCAGCATAATCTTGTGATTATAGTACATGATGATCACGTTTACTGACCATAAACCACAAACATTTCAAAATTGAAAAATAAAAATAATGCAAAAACTGTGCGCTATAATGTTCAAATACTTTATTTCAGATGGTAAATGCTATTTATTTGACTGTTTATTATCCCCAAACAAGTGCAAATGATGGAGAAATTTTAAAATAAATACATTTACACAAAAGCCAATGCGACAGCAGAAATGTGCATATTCTAATTTTGATGTATTCATCATCGTGATCAGATGGTCCACCTTTGGGCCATTCAGAATTTCATTCAGGGTGGCCTAGAATCCACAGCTCTTTTCTAACACAACTTTAACACTGCTGGCTTCCACGCACGCTGATGAATTATTCCCAGGGATAAACACAACACCTAAGGCATTAGTCTTATCTCATTGTAATGTGATTTTAATGGGAAAAGACCTGAAGACATAACTCACGTCTGCTTTTAAAAAGCTACTTGTTGCTAGAGAATGCAGTTTAATAACCTTGTATAAGTTGATTTAATTCATGTAGCTGAAAGGAAGCAAACTCTGGTTAAAACAATGAAAGAACATACTCGCCACACAAATTACAAATCATTTTAACACATTAGCTATCATATCCCACCGCAGTGTATCAGTGCTGTGCGTGTCGTACCATTCTGTTAAGACTGATTATATTAATATCGATATTGATTGTTAATATTGATATCAATGTCAGATTTGTTTTTTGGAGGCACAGTTTTAGAGTCTGATTGGTCATTTGGTTTGGGTTTTGACACTTGTATAAATGCTATTGGTTAATTATTAGTTAAAAATATAGACTGTCTAATGAGTCAGATCATCTGGCATTAGACTATCAGAGATGCATGACATGCTAAATCATTCAGATATTCACTTCTAAATACAGTGTTTAAATCAGTGTTGATGCGTTGAAGAACACTGATGTTTAAATCAGATTAAAATAAACAAAACAAATAAGGAATGATCAGGGAAATTGTGTCAATACATATTTAACATACAACTCAGTAACAAATTTCATTGGATTCTGTCAAAATCCTCAAGCTTGAAAGGTAACTTGATTAATAATTTCATAAAACTAGGCACATGACAACCACACAAAATTTAAATTACTACAAATCAACACTTGTAATGCTTGTGGTTGCCAATGTATTTTACTTTAGCACAAGAAGGTTTGGTGTTATTCACACACACACACACACACACACACACACACACACACACACAAACACACACACACACACACACACACACACATTTATACCGTGTACACGTTTGTTTCTTTGGGGCGGGCTTTTCAAAAACGATACATTAAGGTTACATAAAGTCAAATTTTAATTTTAAAATTCAGCTGTAAAGGCTGTTTACAGTTGGAAAGAGATTGGAAAGCGCTTCACTTCTGGAATTTGAACCATTCCAAAAATGAACATTAATTTTTTTTTCCCACAATCTGTGGATAAATGAAAAATTTGTCCTAGCATAACTAATGTGTATACATATGTTACCGGTTCTTTAAAGCACTTGTACGAGTCCTGGAGATTTCATTTAATCTCAGTGCAGTCCAGATCACAAAGTGTCTGCACTGAATCAAAGATATGATGATTCCAGTTCCTACGGTCCGTGAATATTCATCCAGACAAGAGGGTGCTACAACAGACCAACCTGGAACTGATAAAGGCATGTTCTGAATATCTGCTTTGCCCTGTCATTTTGAAAGCATCTGAAGCAATGAAATGCTTCATTTCTACTTGGTACCCACTTTATCAGGTTCACGTGTTCATAAACACAAACAGTCTTTGCCTCCGAACAGCCAATAGCGTGGCTGCAACTGAAAATATACAGCATGTGATTCAGTTACAGTGGGGCTGGCCATTAAAACGGCCAGAGATGGTAGTTGCAGTGTTACCAGGGTGATTTTGTCTCTGTGTTGTGTTGATACCGAAGAACTGCAAAACTCAGTGGATTGTCAAACCAAGGCACTTGCTTGTCCTTTCTGATAAAATTTAAACAGCGACTGAGGGAAGCAGGTGGCAAACACAACCTCCAACATCTCTTTCCACATAGACAGCAACAGGGAAGATATGGTGACAAAGGAAATAGACAAAGGGAAAAAGGGAGGGAAAGGAAGATCCTAAGGGTCACCCACCAGGGATGTCAGTACCACAAAGTATGGTTAATAGAAAAACAAATCAAAATAAAAGAAATCTGAAATAATACCTAGCTCTCTGTCCAATTATATTTCTAAGTGGGTTGTTTAACTTGTTATACCCGCATCTCAGAAAGAGCCACCCTCTGGGAATTTGTGAGAGTTATAGTTAACGGACATCTGAGGGTTAAAGCTGATGGAGAGTCCACAAGTGTGAACTCAGTGCAACACTGGTGTCCAGAAAGGAATCTGTAAAAACACTATTTGTCAACCATTGATATGAATTTTTAAGCACTGGGGGGTCCTAACTTGGACAACCTACGTGTATTTATTAAAGTGGTCATTGAGTGTATGTATTAATGACACAATCTGTTATTCAGGCACAATGGAAGTTTAAATTATTTTAAAATGTTACTTTAGTAAAAATGGTTCGATCTATGAATAAATGATCGCTTACAGAATGAGGAGCCGGGTGACAAGATAGAAAGAACCATGTGTTAACTGAACCGTATCATTTAAATTTGGCCAGTAGTGCGGAAAACCAGCTCTTGGCCTGATTTTTTTAGCATTTGTAACGAGATTCACTAATAGTTTATCTGAATTTCATTTTATGATATTTATTTGTGCAACTGCTGTATTGAACAACTCAGTTTAAATGATACAAATAAGACACCAGATTTCTTTAGAGAAATAAAAAAAACAAATGTTTCCATGAGTAGACATACTGAAGTGTGAAGAAAAGATTGAGCTGAACAGCAACACAAATGAACGTCGTTTTTTGCTCAGAGTCTACCTGACATTTTCAAAATACTAAATTTACCTGTAGTGAAAACAGAGATCTATGAGTATATGGGACAAGTATGCACTTCAGAACTGGCTTTTCTTCCGTGTAAATTAACCATCCATCCATGTTCACTAACTGGTAATCCAGTACACAGTAGCAGTTAGCCTGCAGCCAATTCCAGGAAGCACAGTGTTTTAAGCATGGGAATGCACGATTTAGACACCCGTTTAATTAAATTGCATCAGATGGCATCCCCAAACAAAAACAAATTGTCGACATTCAATCTACCGCAGGTCATTCTTCCTCCACTCTTTCACGTGGGGTCCATGGGGTCCGACAAAGGAAGGGGCCTCACCCGACACGTAGCACCACCTGACGTTAGAGACCTTCATTCTGCCACAGCATTCCAGAGAAGCACTCTTAACGTGTAAGGCATTAAAACAAGTCTGTCCCAGCATACTGAAAAGAGCTTTGGATGCCCTTTCATATTATACAATGTCTGTTTATGCCTGGTGTTGAATTTTTACACTTTGGAAAACAGTTGGGAGAAAAACTAGATGTCAGGCAATGTTTTGAAGACTAGTATTGATATGAGGGTGTGGATGATCATTTGTTACTACAGCAAAGAGTTCTGTAGTAACACTAAAAAATGTTGTTAACCTCGATTTTCTTTCATTACTTTGGATTTGGAAAAAAAAAAATGTTAGCTAAGTCAACTCATTGTAGAATGTGAAGGAGTTAAATATAGGCTCCATATATTTGTCATAATCATAATGCTGCCCGGAAAAGTAATAGACCCATTTTGTGATCATGAGAATCAAAACGAATTCACGATCTGCCAAAGTTATAAAGAAAAACAAAAACAAAAACACCACAGACTGAAAACATGGCCCCAGACTTGAGTTTAACATTGAATTAACTTATCCCAGTCTCTGTTGATAACAGGATATTAAAGGTTTACAAATTTATACAGCTGGATATTTCCCGAGGCAGCTATAGTTAATCATTATTCTTAAAGGCCACTAAATCCTCTGATATTAACTAGCAGCCAGTTCTTATAGTTAGTGTGTTTGGTTTGCTCTAGGACATAGCTCTAGCTTGTCAATAATAAAAACAACGCAACGATTCCATGCCTGTGCCATCTTCCAAGTGCTAATGCCCACTTATTCGTAATGGATTTAAAAGAATAAAAAAAGACTTGCCTGAAGAGAGAGCTAAGAGATGGAAGGAGTGACAGAGAAGAGATTGCAAAAATAGGTTTTTGTTACTACACAGGGAATTGTTATTAGGTTTTCACTGTAATGACCATGCCTAGTTAAAAAAAAAACAAAACGTTATGTCATTATATGTCATTCACTTGACTGGTTCCATATCTTCAGAAGGATGCCCATACCCAGCACTCAGAGTACTCTATCCTGCCATAGATCGTCCACAAGTACTTCTGATATTCATAAATCAATTCACAATTAAAAGTCTCTGCCTCAAGTGGATATTCAGAAGGAGGAATCAACCTGGCATTTCACCAGAGTAATTAGATTCCTTATTGCGGAGTATACCACCGTACACGAAAAGATGTTCAGGCTAAGGCTAGAGGCCGCTAGAGTTTAGAAGCCCTGTATGTCTCCTGGCTATATTGAGGCAACATCAAAGATCATGAAGTCAGTACTGACATGCCAAGATGGCATTTACCATTGCCATAGGTAGCATTGTCATTTGAAGCAATGATCCATGAATGTCAAAATCAGGGGCCCTGGCAGCCCTCAAGAAGTCCTGCATGCTACATGAATATGACATATTCTGGGTTTGTTTGTTGCTAAATGGAGGAGAACTCAATAAATCACTGAATAACCTCCAAGGATGTTAATGTTATTACTGTTTGGTTAACATCTTAGTGCTTAGAGCTGGCTAAGACATCGCCAAATCATCACTGATCTATTTTTTACTTGCTGTAAATTTAGAAAGAAAATCAATTTCATTTCAGCCAGTGAACACACGTTTTTGTCCATCAATGGAGAAATCTCTTATTACAACAACAGAATTGATAGACTAGTTCCTTTATAATAGAATGTTATTTTCACTCCTGCGATGCTCAGTTTATGACTTTTGGGACCACTCTCACTCCTGAAACATTTCCCTCTTACTATTTCTTTGCCCAGGTGCTCTGTCCTCTGTTTTGTACTCACATACCTATTAAACGTGTCATACCATTCTAGTGTGTTTAACATCTGTGCTGTCATACACTAAATACAGACGTGCGAAAATCTATAAATCACTGAACTCATTACATCACATCACTGGAATCCACATGTCCACAAAAGGTACGACTTTTCAAAAAACATGGAACAGTTGGTAAAATTGAATATCAGCAGTGATTATTTTATCAAATTTAAACAAATTTTTATACGTGATTAAACAAGGATACTTGTAACAATCTGAATGGTACTGATGATTGCTGTGTAATGGGAAGGTAAGATTAAGGCTTGAGTTTTTCTGTGCAATATTGGCCCTTAATAATTGTGTAGGCCTAAAATTTAAACAAACCACCCATTAACAAGGCACATGGAGGCATTTCTATCTTTAAGAAGCTTGCCTGTACAGCTACCTGTATATTCATACTGTATATTTATATCTACATATTTTTATATGCAGCGCCTTGGAAAAGTATACACCGTCCCTTTAAAATGATCAGATTTCCTTGAACTGCAAAGACTATATGTGATTATTCTTTCTGTCAGGATTTTTATTGCAAACTCATAGTTTCTATCAGTATGTTTGTTTGTCAGCAAATTTTTAAGGAAAATAAAAAACTGTAAAATGTTGCTCGCATGCATATCCACCCCCTACACACTGGTATTTAACAG
>JAACJT020000016.1:15022396-15103166 GCA_009936485.2 Gymnarchus niloticus | reverse complement strand
TTACTGGGATGTCCAACCTCTTGGATATTTATGTACCCTGTTCTTAATTTGACATTCAATTATTTAACCTCTGACTTACATAGAATGCTCTTCAGTCTTCATTTTTAAAACTTTCCTTCAGACTGACAATTTTTCCGATGGGGGGGATTATCACAGGTCAATTGTAAGACAATTGTGTCCTTGTTAAAGCCGTGTTTTCCTTCTCTGTCTTCTTCCACTTTCATCTAAAGCTTCCTGGGCACAGGGGTTCAATATTTATACAAGCAGCATTTTACAGTTTGGGATTTTCTTTAAAAGATTTGCTGACAAAATAATTGATTTTTAGAGCGAAAATTTACTGCTGGAAAGTATGAGCTTGCAATAAAAATTTTGACAGGAAAAATACGTGTACATATATTTTGTAATTCAAGCAAATCTGATCGTTTAAAGGGGGTTTGCACACTTTGCAAGTCATTGTATTTATGAGATGCCTTCAGTATTGTACAAATTCACAATTAACAAGAGCTAGCTCAAAGTTCAGTTCAAACAGATTAAAATTAACTAGTGCACATTAATCTTTTTCAAATATTTTTAATGAGTTGCATAAAATGACATTTTTGTCGCTTCCTGCAACGTGAACTTTGAGAGCTGGTCATTTTTTGAAGGAACATCAAAACGAAATTTTTTTTTTTACGATTTTACTGATTTTTAGATGTTCTTTTCATTGCTATAATTTTGTAGAAATATCACAGGTAAGAATTAATGATACATGCATGCAAAGTAGAGATTCCGTGCAGTTTGACATCACGGAAAACAATGTGACAAACATGGGTAGGTGTGATCATCTCGTTGTAGTTTATTTACTTTGCAGGCTAAAAGAAAAATATGAAGGGATCCTCTGAGTGGGAACATTCCTCTTCAAAAGGAATATTTTTTTTTTTTCTAGTGTACTCATGATATTAATGGGCTAGAATCCAAAATGAAATTTTTGATCAGCAATTAAAATATCAAATTTCAGTGGCCCACGTTAGTGTCACCTACCATTAGGCAGCTCTTGGAGTCTACATTATTGATATAAACAAATCAGGAGTGTCACGACCAGTGCATTGGAGCGCATTGCAGTAAGACAACACTGGTCAAGACAAGGAACGTGCGAGAAAATCAAGATCGTCACATAATAATTTCCCCAGGCGCAATCCTGAGACATCGTAATACGTTGTTCGACTCAGCAGCTGACGTACGTAATTTGGAACCTATTTTTTTGTGTATAATGCCATCTATGTCGTTTGAACTATTTGGCTGTATTTGAAGTGCCAGGCTATATGCGCATGGAGGGTGGTATATTTTGGTTGGGTAAATTTGTAAACAAAGGGGAACGGGGGTAAGAGAATGAATGAAATGGACAGGTGGGGGGTGGAGTAATTGGGTTTTCAAATAGTTGGGGAGGGTGGAAGAAGAAAATGAATTTTTGTCTATTATCCCAACTTCTGGTGCGTAAGCGTGGTTCACTCTCACCAGAATGAATTACGTCACGCTGATGTTCATTAGTTGGAAGCTGATTCGTTCAGTTGACCATTCACCAGAAATATGGGCTCGTTGAACGAGCCATGCTTATTTGGTACATTCATGCACAGCACAGGCATCTATACGAGATATAAAAAGGGACACATTATTTCAGAGTCCAACATTAAATTAAGTAAACTGCTTACTGATATAAATTGAAAAAACTGGCATAGAGGTTGGACTGGAAACTGGGCTTGTCTTAAATTCATAATTAACAAAAACAGACGGTTTTCAAATATCTGGAATTCCTCTTTCTGATAATGGCTACCACAGCACAGCAGGGTGATACCACACAGGAAGCCATTTTAATTACTTCTCTCCCACACTTCCATGTAATTGTAACCTTTCTAAAGGCAGGAAAGTAATTCCCAGGTTGCCCCCCATGCCAACTGTCTGTGCCTGTGTGCCACCGGATCCGACCTGCATGGTAGTGGTCACACTGTTGAAGAAAAAAAAAAAAGAAATGAATGGGATTTCCCCGAACCTTCTCCCTGCAGTGTTCCAGCCATGGAAGGGCCATGAGGAGGGTGAGACGGGGGTGGCATGAAAAGGTAGAGATTTAAAATGACAGTAAAGCATAAACTAAAGAAATCTTGTCTAGGGGTATCATAAAGGCAAAGCCCTTTACTGGGCACTCAAGGGACCGAGCCAATGCAGCCCCTGCAATAAAACAAAGCGGCAGCTCGAATGGTATTGCGGGGAGGTATTGAGATATGTGAGAGGGCAGAAGTTTAACACCGAGCACTACCAGGGACAAGTGTGCGTTGAGCCCAAAGATTAAGTGTTTGGATGTAAATATGCTGAATAATGTTAGCTGGATACCCTTAGAAATGTTACATCACACTCTTACTGTTTAAACAAACAATCAGGAAAATACTCCTATTTCATAAAGGTAAACAGGTGTATGGCAACACGAGTTGCCACTCTTCACAACTAGTCCCTGCTCTCTTTACACTGATTTGTTCCACCATCGCAGGAGATGCATGTATAAATTCTGTGTAGAGACACCGTTGGGAAGCATGTTATAGATCTGCTGTATATTGTACAACACGGTGCTTTTCTGCTAAAATATATATGATTCTAAGTGTTTTCAGTACACTGGGCAAGGCTTGAATTGGTAAATCAGTCTCTAGTTGTAGACTTAAACCTAGATTTTCTATGCTTGAGTTCTTCAGTATGGGCATCCCATCAAGATCATACCCCAGCCTTGTGTCTTTTGCTGCCAGGGATTAGCTTCTGCCACCCCACCCCATCCCCCCCAACTCTGATATCAGGGTAAGCAGAAAGATGGATGGATGCATGGATGGACGGATGGATAGAAGGATTACTTTTTCAGTTGTTCTCAGTTGACTATCATTGTTTGGCATAATAATTTAAACCAACTAATGTAATGCTCCACGTGTTTTTGTTTATGTAAACAAAAAAAACTAAAAGTGCCCTCTAGAGTTTGGAAGATGCATAATCTTTTGTTTTCCTTTATGATAACTGGACGGATAGAAATGGTGCTGCCCAATTTGGAGAGAGCTGTTTATTGTCGCTTTCTGTCTGCGTTCCCTTTCCAGTGGTGTAGGGATCTGTTGTGTTATTTTAAAGAATATTATCTTTCACTTGTAGCCACTGATGGCTGACTCACACAGTTCTTAAGGTTCTCTTACATATTCTCTGCTTATCAAATAAAGTCTTGCACAGCATGTCTCAGGTTTGATTTTTGGTTGCATATGGCATCTGTTTTTAGCCTTGCCTTCTGCAGAAAATGATTGTCATAGCTGAGTTGTCTTGGTGAGCTGCTAATTGCCCTATACAGTGTACACTCAGCTGTGTTCTTCACTAAGTCAAGGGACCTGTCAGCCCTTAGCATAGCACAGTTTTGTTCCAGCGATGAGTAAATGAATTGTGGCTTTATTAAAGCCCTGGGCTGTTTGTTTAGGCTTCAGGTGAGGGTTCCAATTACTGTTAACCTGTTGCAATGTCTAGTAAGCAAAACAATATCTGCAACCACTGGAAAGAAGCTGATTTCTTTCAGTGGTTTGTGTCAGAAATCTGAGCTGAGCTAGCTAATGGTAATATTTCTATATAGAGGAATCCAAATAAAATACTAACAATTTATTTTAAAAACTATTCTAAAAGAACATCAAGAAAGACTTTCTGAATGCTAGGATAAAATATTGTAGACATAGATTGTATTAACGTCCTGGATTTTTTACATCCTTTAATGTGTAATGCAAATCTGTTAAGGTATTTTGATTATAACTTAATTAGTATGTTAAAGCTGTAAGTCATAAAGGAGTGATTAATTTTTCCCTTTGATAATTTATTGCATTTTGTTCCATTATTAGAGCTGTAGTGTACTGTTTGTATTTTTTTTTTATCATTTATCTATTTATATGTATGTCTTTGTTTTATTTTGCACCTGATTAATTGATAAGCCTTAGTACTGACTGTTAGCTTCTTCCAAGAGGGCTTTGACACGTGTGATGCAAGGTGTGTTGTTGCTAAGCAACGCATTCAGTTTTCTGTCTCCTGTTGACACAGAAGCGTGCTTGGACTTTCTTACACTCAGAGATCTGGGAATTTTGCATGGTGTCATCCTGATCCATACAGATGGACAATACTGATTGCTTAGCAACAGGTCGAGGTTGTATTTAGCAAGGTTGTATTTATTTATAGTATTTGTGTCGTACTCAGTACACAATATCTTCTTTTTTCTTGTTCTCCATCCAAATGTACATTCTACAGTGGCAAAAATGAAATGAAAGTGACAATACTATCAGTATAAACAAAGAAATACCACCATCACTACTGCTAATAGAACAACTAATAACTATTACCTAGTACAGCTATTGCTGTTATTATTATTATTTTATTATTATTATTATTATGGGTATTTTTATAATTCTCTTTTTCATTATGTTTATTAATTTTCCTTAGGCCAGTAACTATTACATTTTAATTAATTAGTCTAATATATTTCATGTTTAGCACTCACTGAGAGAAAGAAAAAAAAAAAAAAAAAAGCATAACTCTGAAGTTTTCTGATAATTTTCTCTAAATTTTGATTTCAAGCAAACTATTACCGTGAACTAAAAACTGAAATATTTCCAAAATCTTAGTCACGTAACAACATTGTAAGGAAACTAAAATATTTTGTTAAACACAGTAGCATTGAACTATAAGTATAGTATTGAAATAATCATTTTTAAATTCACTTAGACAAAAGTATATTTCAGCACTATTCTTCTTAAGGAATTTACAATTCTGTTAGTGATCTGATATATGTGGTGTTTTATTATTATTGTTGTTGTTGTTGTTATTATTATTATTATTATTATTATTGTATTCAGCTGCTGTAAAAATCCACTTTTGTCAGCAGTTGTCCCACAAATGTTTCTGTAATCCTGGAGTGGGCCTCACCCTAACCTGTATCCATTTATCCGAATGCTACAATTGCATCTTGATGTATAACGTAATACCGTTCCACAGCCAAAATGCTTCTGAAATAAAACCACACAACGGGTCACTGAAAACGATAATTAAGATTGAAAACAAAGATAAACAGGTACGCTGTGCTGTCAGTTAAACAGGGGGGATGCCCAGGAGATCCTGATATACCAGAAGGCTTCACAGGCCACAGCAGGTACTCCTCAGGCCTAGGATGAAGGGGGGAGTATCTTGTGTCACTGTGCTTGAGCCTTATATTTGAGAATATTTACCTTTCATTATGACCTCCTATTTAATGCTCTTCATGAACGATATAAAACATGGCAGTAATGGACGATATACATCAAGGCTAATGGAGCCCCTCAGTGCTTGCAGATTATAGCTGGATGGGAACCAGAGGTGTTCCCTTTAATGAACACCGAGGTATAAATATTGAGGTTTTGGTATTTATTACACAATACATTTGAATACGTTTTGATTAATTTTACTATCACTTTTAAAAATTGTCTAATTAATATAAGTACTAAAATATTATTATTGATGCAGAACAACCAAGAAAACCCCCCCAAAAAGCTCTGGTCTTACATATTAATTAAAACTCTGATTGGTACAAAATATGCCTGCGAGTAAAATATTAAAGTTTAAATTTCTTCAAAACAGTAGCCAATCAACTGTTTTATTGGTTATTTTTGAATTCAGCACAAGAACATTGGAAAGAAAAGCACATTTTATCCAGGAAGCAGATGACTTCTGAAATACTGTGGAAGAGTGCAATTAGAGTAATGCAACTCTATGGCTGTTGGAACGGATCTACATCAAGGTCAGTAGAGTAATGCCCAAGTGTTAAATGTGGTCTTTTAGAGGCTAATCTGTTAGTTAATGAGGCCTGTGTAGTTTGTGTAATTTATGGGGAAGAGGCAGGTTAAAAAGCCGGGCAGAGAGCAGAAGTAAAAAAAAGCTGAAGTTGGAGCTGGTTCCCAGTGACCCAATACAAAATAATGCAAACACATTCGGTATGACAAAGTGACCGAGATGAATGGACTTGAAGATGAATAAACTTCTTTGATTATCATTTTACCATGTTTTACACAATTTTATTAACATGAATAAAGTTTTTTATTAAACAAGATTATACAAAACGACTCCTTTAACTGCCAGTGTGACTCTGTGTAATAATCACACAGGCAATGACAACCTAACCCACACCTATAACACATCTGAAACACTAAGTAAGAAGTTGTCTCCACAACAGTTTCCCATTTTTAGACTATTAGTACTTATGTGGAGGAATAAGGGCAGGGTGTAACAGGTTTTAATTCATAGCCTTTATGTGGTTTTATGAACGCATGATCAAGCTATTTGAGCAACTTGCCTAGTTAAAGAGCTAAGCTCTTCCATGAGCCATGAACATGCATGGTGAGACCAGAGAGAATGCCATTATTACGAGGCAGAAATGGGATTGACAGACAAAGCTAAATCACTTATAAAGATCTATAAACATCAGCTGATATTTAATTCAGTTTTTCACTACTATGTTGAGAAGGACTGATTTAAATTTATTAAATATTTATTTATATTACATATAGATAAAAATACATTTAGACTCACAGAATTATAATAATAGTAAAAATGATTATAATTACTACTGCTATTACTAATAGAACGTTCCTATGTCCTGTAAATTTGTTTAAAATATGAGTTTCAAGGAATGTATACCGTATCAAAAAAAAACCCAAAAACATTCATTCAAGTTAGGAGCTCCTAACCTGTGAACAATCACACATTGAATGAACGTTTTTGGCTTCATATTTTAGCCACCCATATTTGAAGGGGTCACATCTGGATGGTGAATCCTCAGACTGCTGACTTCTTCAATAAAACCCATATCCAGTATGTGGTACATGAGCATTTCAAAGTCTGTTAGCACTGAGCAAAAAGAATTCCACCTCCTCTCCTTCTGCTCATGACTAACTTAAGTCTGTCATTTACAGGCAATCCTGGAACTTCAGCTGGAAGGCAATGTGGAGGATTTCCATATAAATACTGAACGGATTTATGAATATTGGAAGTTTAAAAAATTCATGAATGAACGTTAGTAATGCCAGATCCTTCCTGCTTTGCCCTTCAGAACCTCTTGGCCAGCGTTGCACTACTGGAAAAAACTCCAACAAACCCAAAAACATTAAAACACATGGACAGTCAAAACATCAGTGTTTAGTTCTCCGAGTATGAAAGAATAACAGAGTGGAGCTGTAAAATATGTCGATGTAATGATCCGAATTAACTGTAGTAGACTAAGATGTCCTTGTGGTGATGCACAGCACACGGCCCGGTTTAGGTACACACCTGTGTAGGACCAGTTCAGGTTCCCCTTTCTTTTTATGCAGGAAGGTACAGAGTAGTTAATGGCTGCATTTACCCACTTGTTGTAATTGCAGTATTTGCACTCCGACTCCTATCAGCTCCAAAGTGCTCCACTTACACCCTCCACCTCGTGAAAAGAGTGCTGTGCCAAGCTGATTAAGTAACAGCTGCTTAGATCAAAATAATGCTCCGCTTCAATTGGGTGATGTTAGTGAGTGTTTTATTAATACCGAGTTCTTCCTATTGACTCAACGGAAAACCCTCAATTACGGAGACCACTCAGAAATGGATAATCTGTAATTTGGGTGTCTGTCTTGCAGTAAGTGCAATGATGCTGGAGTGCTCGCTGTGCCATGTTTATCCATTCGAACACTGCAGTGCCATTATTATACAGCCAAGGCTCAGCTTTTATCATCAAATTCAAGGTTTTTTTTTTTTTTTTTCCCTCAGACTGCAAGGGAAATGCAGCGTCTTCAAAATTTTGCCTGAACACGGATGCATGCAAACCCGCATTTTGGGTTAATAAATACATCGTACAATTAGTCCTGTACGCAGCCATATAGCCAATACCAAATATTGCCGTGCCAAATGTTTTGCTAGCCGCTGATGAAAACCTACATTAATGACATTGTACTGTGTCAAATTTACAATGCCCTTATTTAAAGATGCAGAAATAGCCATTCTAAGTACGTTGTTTAGTAATTTTTTGTTGAGGTATATTCATTTTCCATTTTTATATCAGAAAGCAATCATAAGAGAAATTTGTGGTAGCATTTACCCCAAAGACAGGCTTCCAAATCTGTCTTACGTCAGACGTCATGTAGAGTCCTTTCCACAGTATTAATATAATTTGTTTATCTAAGTGTATGTGCTTATGTGCGATTATCGGTGGACTGTAACTAAAACTGGGGCAGTTTTGTTTAGCCTTTGGCACCCTCCCACGTACCATTTGGCCCTTCGGTGGATGGTGAAAAGTTAAGAGCTGCTAAACACAGGGCTGAAAGGCAGAAGCTCGGGGCCACGTTAAGCCTGAGTCAGCCTGTGACCCGGGCCTCCACCTGCCCGTCCTCACGTCATGCTGCAGTCGTCCGAGGGCTGGGCACACCCTCCCTGGCTGCCCACCATAGCAGAAGGCCTTGACTCATGCCCATCTGTCCTGGTGGCACATGAGCAAAGCAGGCCCCTGGCAGCTGAGCCATTTTCACGGGCTGCTCGGTGAGACGAATCTCGAGTTGTGCGACAAGAGTTTGCTGTAAACAACTTTCAGATGCATCTTGCTGCCCCACCAACGTCAGAGCAGGGGGTAAGAGGAGTTTGATCTAGGTGACCTTCCAACTGGTCGAAAGTATCCCGATCATTCACTGAGGAGACACTCATTTAAATGCCGTTTCGAACAGGGACAGCATATTTGTAGGACAATACTTCAAGGTAGGCTTGGGCTATGTACCCCTGCTAGGGGCAATTAAAATAAAAAGCTTCGGGCCATTTTTGATTACGTCACAGCCAACGACAATTTATATTGTATTAATTTCTACATGATGAAACTTTAATAGGACAGTTCAATAGAAATGCACGCAAATTTAAAATGCAAGGTATGTTACGTGCTCTACATAGTACATGCCAAAAAGATGTCGGAGATAGAGTAATAAAAAAAAACAAAATACAGGTGTTACATACAAAACTCTTTATTGAGCACATGAATGTAATGTGTGAAACTGGCATTTGTGTGCACGGATCAAGAGGAGAATGGAGAGGAGCTGCACCTGTGATCCAATTCAATGATGCTTCGTAAAAAGTTGTTTTCAGTTACATGCTATTGCTTAAAGTGGAATACTGAAAAAACAGAAAGTGAAGTCTTGGCAAGATGTTCAAGTGAATTTATTACTGGGAGTTTTATTACAATATTTATATTTGCAGCTCATGTGTGAGTGTGGGCATGATAATCAGACGAATGCCCTGTGGACAGCTGGAAGAAGAGGATGACTCATACTTGCAACATGTCTTTGATTGGGATTTGTAAGAAAGCAAAACCTCCAGCATATCATCACTGGAATCATGGTGGCCTGTAATGTGTTTCTACAGCAATGCTTGAGTCTGTCCTACATGAATGTGATGAACTTAGGAGAACATGGCTGTTCCCATTTCCTAGGGGGTGAACTGAATGCTTAACTCAAGACCTTAGACTCGGTGTGAAAATTGCCAGCACTAGTTTCGGTTAGCATTCACATTGAACACAGTCAAGTCTTCTGCAGGATGTTTTGGTGTTTGAATATATATATTTATATATAATAATATCACGTATCAGCTGACAGATCGACGGATGCTTGTATGATGAACAAAATTTGTCCCCCTATATTTCACTGAGTAAAAAATCCCCCCCGAAAGCTGAAATTTGATCAATATTTAAGTCTAGAATAAGTTATGATTTGGAGAATTTATCTGCTATTATAACAATATTAGAAATCATTTGTATCCAGTAAATGCTGAAGAAAAAATAGCGATGGGAAAAACGAGACTTCAAAACCCATGGTACTGATTCAATGCTGACACGAACTGAGGCTTCACAACCTGCTGTGGGTGTAAGTATCACAAACTAACAATCGATGCTGGCTATCACCCACTACACATTTTGAAGCCTCATTTGTCTCTTTAGTAAAATAAACGGTTCTCATATTTAGACAGCACTGTGGAGTCATGCTGTTATATGCTATATAATTATTAAATTATAACATCATTCTCAGATTAAAATCACTTCAGTCAGATGAATAAAAATGTTTTTAAAATATTAATGGAAAATGAATATATAATGTGTAGACAACCTTGGATAGATGTCATAGCTAATCAAATATATTTAGAAAAAAAATTTTTATATACCAGAAATAATAGGTGTCACCCTGATAATATACGAAAGCCCCCAACAGCACCTGCATAAATTTACCACTGTTAAACTGAATTCATAAAAATAAAATATATTTCAGTAGAAAGGGCTCCGAAAGGAAAATGTCCATTATAATTTCAAATCTTTTTAAAATACTGTTTGTTCTGGTTTTCTCGTGTGCTGAATCTTCTAAGCAGACATTGCTTCTTCTGTTCTGTTTTAAAAAAATAATAAAATAAAGAAAAGTTTTGGTGGATGAGTCAGCCATACTGACTCATAGCCTCAGTGGCCAGGAGTGCCCTCGACTAACTAATTGGAAACAGCCTCCAATTTAATTAAAGTGCAGTTGTTACCTCTGCACACCTGACTGACAAGTCCCTGCAGTATCACTTGTGGTATTTATTTATTTAATTAAGCCTTTCTTCGCAGACCCCCCACAGCATCTGTCTGCTCCCTCCTACTGGCACACAGACCATATGCAGGAACGCGCTTGTGGTCTTTTTTATAAACCTGCCCTTCGGCATTACAGAAGCGGTCCAGTCTTTCTCATGCTTGTACCTTGTACCTTGGGCCAGGGCCTTCTCGTTTAAACACATAGAAGATGAACTGTGAACGGAAACCTTCCATCTTCCAACTGCTGGTCCAGTAGAGTGTTGCGGGGTTGGATCTTATCCCAGGCAGCACAGGGCACAAGGCTGGGGAACACCCTGGATAGTAACGCTGTCCACCATCGAGCACACATACAGGCAATGACACCCTAGGAGTAATACAGACAATCCATTACATATGACTAAATATCTGTGGCGTTCAGAACACTGGAGTACAATAGGGAGTCCCATGTAACACAGGAAGGTCATTCAAACTGCACATACAGAAGGGGCAGGTGTGAGGCACGGCCGTTACACACTGAGGTGCCATAACTTACCTATCCAGGTAAGCAAATTTTACATTTTATTTTAATACTCATTACTGTAATAAATATTATTTTTTTATTTTGATCATCCAAATTTCAGTACTTCAACTGACTGGTCTCAAAGTCTCATAGCTGACAGACAGTCATCTTTTCCCGTTTTTTTTTTTTTTTTTGTCGTGCGACATTTTCAGTATGTCGTCTTACCGAGCTTCACAACTGCTAGAAGGGGTTGTGTGCCTGGGCACATCAAGAGGTCTAATTGATGACAGGACTCGTTTTCAAATTTCTGTCTCTGAGAAACTACAGAGCCTTTGCACCGGTCTTTCAAATATGTCTTTGATCTTGAAGAAAAAAAAAACATCTTCTCCTTATATCACTTTTAACAGTCCATTTATATTCCATACTCAAATTTGTAAATGACAGATGAACACTAATTATAACATACAATTATTCCTTATAACCTGCATACCTTTGTTGCTATGTAGTTATTTAGCTTTACTTATTTTGGTCCTTTCTTGACAGTTTTTTTTAATGTACCTTAATATAAATCATACCTTTGGCTCCAAAAACTTCAGTACAGTAATTCATTTGAATCAAAATTCTTACTCAAAGTTTAAAAACTAAAATTTTCTCTTACTAACACTGGTGATCTGTCTGTTTATTGTGCAGACCTCTCCAGAAATCACTCCAATTGAGTATCGGACATCACTTATCTAGTCTGATTCCTGAAGTATCTAACACACACACACACACACACACACACACACACACACACACACACACACACACTTTTCATGTATGTGTACATATGGCATGTCTATTCAGTTTATACGTATGTACAAAACCTTTATAAACATTAGATGCATAATTCTTAGCTCATATATAGACATAAGCTTAAGTACAGTGAATGAACAATGTATTTCTGGACATTTTCCATTTTCCAGTTTAATTCTATCTTAGAGTATCCATAGTTTTAAGATGGTGTGGACTTCTCAAATTTTACCTTAATAACTGCATAATGCAAGTTAGTCACAGGGCATTTCTGAAGATGCAAATTTACTTATGCAGTCCCTGACCCATGGAAATTCATGAGTTCACCTGAACTTTACTTCTTTTGGATGTAGGTGGAGCATCATGGTATCATGTCATTTACACGTCAATATCTTGATTATGTGAACACGGTGGTCTATGGAATGAAGCTGAAAGAAAACACTTCCGGACATCAAAGGTTGCCTTTGTTCTACGTAAGAATGCATCATAAATAAATGATACCAATAAATCCAGAATATTGAACTAATTAAGGGATTGTCACAATTTGGAAATCTCTAGTTTCATACGCGCAAAGCAGTACCATTGACACCATCTGTTCTCATATCCAGTTACATCGTAGACTGAAACCAGATACGTGAGCAGAGACCGGCCATGAGCAGAAAAATTTAATTTATTTAATTATCAAATACAGGACCTTGGCTTTTTTTTTTTTTTTTAAATAGAAACTGATTTTTTTGTTCCAAATTTTTAGACAATATCTTTTAAGATTAGTGGACAGGGCGAAAAGACAAATTTGAATCATCATACAGTGTGAATATTTGTGACCATTTTTTCAAAACTTTTCCTTTTGACATTATAAATTCAAAAAATAACTGTCAATAAATAGCTAATCTTTAACTGATGTAGAAAATAATAATATTGATTGGAGGCCTAGGGCTGGGCGTTACACAGTAACACTAAATTGCTTTTAGAACAGCGCAAAAAGCTCTTTGGTAATTATGACCAGCTGGTCTCTGTCAGAGGAGTAGATTTTAAGCCTTATTAGTGCCAGCTGGACTGAGCAGACGGGAAGATAAGGCTTTTCTAATGGGTTTTTTGATGTTTGATAGCTACAAGTAGCACCTTAATGTGGTTTTTTTTTATTTTTAAAGTTTTAATAAAGTTAGATTTGTTTCTGAGTGTGTGTTCTTTAAAGCACGTAATATGTAGTATTTACCTTCTTAATTACCCAGCATTTTTTTGTTTAATCAACCAACTGCCTCTAAATTACCCATGGTAGCTATCTTCTGAAAAAACAGACAGTAAGATTTATATTTACTGGTTGAATTTTATTTATTTATTCCATTTTAATGTCATCCATCGAAGCAGGGCTACCTGTCATAGGATTACGAAAATTACTTTTCCTTTAGAAAAAAAATAAAAACTTATTTTGGATCTGCTAATTTCCCGACTCTTTAAGTACATTTGTATTAACGCAAAGGTGACATGGTGGTTCTGTAATATTTTTGACCAGTTTTCTATGAAACGTCAGTTTGCATTATCAACAAAGAAGTGATGTTTAATGGCATGTAAACTCCGTAACGGATAGTAATAAGTAATAAAATCATTCAGCTGAAGATGTTTCATGTTTATTGTACACAATTCAAAGACAGTAAACTTTAACTTTCTGCAAGTGAAATATTCTTTACTCCTAACCAATATATACGTCTGTTGTTTTCTTAAACTGACAAAGATCATTGGTTCCAGTGTTTATTTCTTAACCGCCAAACTTAGGGTGGTCTGCTGCTGTCCTGGAGGGAATCCACATCTACTTGTGTTCTTCTGCCCTTAGCTGAGTTTCTAAAGTCGTTATCTGTACAAAAAGTCTCAATGGCACACAGGTCACGGGTGCTAATTCATCAGTAAAGTAAAACCTGCAAAGTTTTGGCCCTTGAGGGCTGAAATTACACCACTATTGGCTAAAAATCGATTAACTGATTGGTTGATGTATGGTAAGCGTATTACTGTATATACCTTACGTGGAATGGGAGTAGTCTAATATTGTGTTAGTGGGGTCTGTCAGGAATCTGATATCACTGGGACTGTCCTACCTGATGGCATGTCATCACTTCATTAGGAGGATCCTACTGTTTACTTCAGTTGTATTATTTTTTTTCTATTGTTAATCTCTTTTAAAGTCCACAGAAGTTGTTACCCTTGTTATCTGGATTCTTACTGACACTTTGAAATGTCCCCTTCACATGTCATGAGCTAATTGTTTCCTTGCAGCCTGTGGTGTTTAGTAACAAACTAAGATTGTTTTTCACATAACGCTGACCTGACTACTCTCTTCCCCACACTTGAGCCAAACAGACAGCTGGGTAGTGACATGGCTCAAGTTCGCTGATCAAGAGAACACAATTAGCAAACCCAAACAAACCCAACCAAACTCCTTCACACAAATGAGACTAAACTGAAACTGAAAGAGATGGATGTTTGTGACTTTGCAGGGGTATGCTTATAATTATCAAATGCTTTATTTCATGTTTTGTCTCGTATAAACTTATATTATTGCAGTAGATTTTACTCTCATAAATGGGTAAAAAAGCTTCTGAACCTTGTAGATTTTTGTAGCCCTGTTGTTTCTGAGTGACTCTTTGTATCCGTTGTAAAAATTGTCCATAGTGTCAGTAGCTTATAATTTCAAAGCAAATATTGACTTGATTAAATAGTTTAAATAAAACTGGTATATAGTGATAATTTCTTTAAAATACAAGTAAAAAAATCTTATTCAGAAACATTTATAACTGGTGGTAATTTTTTACTAAATGTATTTATGTACCCTCATTATAGCAATGGGTAGCAATGCTAATTTTATACTGTATTCTTCATTTGTAGAAGATTAAATTTAATTCATGATTAGATTAACAGTGAATCAACATTTAAATAAATAAAATGGCAGTGTTTTTAAATTTACGGTATGCTGAAGACAGAATTTATAGCATGTATGTGCTTTTTTAAAACCCAGATTCAAGATTCTGGAATTTTGTTCTGGAGTGTACCATTATACATTGGGGAAAAAGGGGTAATCAGTTGCAAATTTCTGAACTTCCTGTAGACAGTGCTGAAGAAGGTTAATGTCACGACCTTTCCAAATCCAACTAATAGTAGCCGCAAGGTTTATTTACATATTTTGAATATTCTTTTGTGCCAGCACTCGTACTTAGAACCTAGCTTCTGAAAACTTACTCACGTGACACCTGTTTTGGTTAGAGATGGACTTTGCTCACGTCTCCCTTTCGACACATAGACTGCAGTGTTCTGTCCTTATGTCCAATTTCCACTGCTAAGTAACTTTTAATAAATCACATGGGAAACGAATCTAAGGCTTGAGCGGAGAGATACGTGCTTTGCTATTACATAGGTTGCTTCATTTTTTGTTTCACCCTTGCCTTGCTAAACAAATGGAAACCTCTCCACCCTGTCCGTAGAGTAAGGTGATATTAGGGATAAGGCTTACCCCGTAAACAGAGCATGCTGTTGAAAGCTGTCTGGCTCAACATCCAGCCCTTTATTCACAGCAGCTCTGAATGAAGGGCAGTTATTGTGGATCGGTGCTTACTTTGTGATGGTAAACGGGGATGGCTGGAGGTACATTAGAGAAGCTCACAATGGCTGTTATATACAGTCCTTCCCAACATGGTTGCCACAAACTTTGTAGCATAAGGTCTAGCAAGACAATACAAATTCAAAATCACCTCACAGGTATGCAATTAAGGTTATACAATTTTAATTACTGGCATGATTAAACAGGTAGCTAAGGCCAAAATGCCTTTTCATCCACAAATGTATTGCTAAATTTCAGACCAAGAGATGGCGGAATCATGTGTCATGGCATATGTAACACATATTAATAAACTAGAAAATTTAACAACATTTACAGATTACATGACCATAGTCAAATGATATAGGAAAGAAAAATGCACATATAATTTTAATCGTAACTTATCAACTGATTAAATTAGGAACAGGTGTTAATTAAAAAGGATTTTCCTTTAGTTAGCATGAATTTACGCCCAGGTTTTTTAATCAATGAAGTGGATTTTCTGGTTTATTCTATTAAGCTACTGTAAGCTTATTGTCACCTCGTCTGGAGGAACTGAGCTGAAATATTAGGATTCTTGTGTGCTCCTTCGGTGGATGTAGCGTAAAGTTGCTATGAACTGGGGATAATTCCTACGTCTTATATGTGAGCAGCCTCAAGCTGACACTCTGTGGAATAATTAACAATATTTTGGCGGAAAAAAAAATCTTTCATGGATATTGCCAAAATTGTCTTCGATGACCAAATATCTCGTTTTCTCGTCTTTTTCTTTCTCTTCTTGTGCTTCTCTGCTCAATCTATTCCTGAGGTCTTCACTTACCTCAGCATTTATTGACACATCTAAACGGACATGTTCTCTCTGTCTTCCTCGGTACCATGAAATTCACATTCTTCTTTATGCTTATTGAGCATACTTGGACCATCCCTGTTTCCTTGCCCCTTTTCAGAATGGTTTCTGTCTTGCTGAGCCATACTTAATTTCTATTGTGTCATTTGCATGTGCTAATCCAGAGTACGTTATTCTGACTGAATTTGTCATTGAAACAATACCAAGCACCCTATAAATTTGGACAAAGGAAGGGCATCCTAATGTGATATGTTCTAGATAGATCCAAACACAACATTCTCTTTATGGTGACATTTGACAAACTGGTCACAAAAATGAAACCGAATGAAAATGAATAAATTACACATTCAAACAACTAACATACAAAATGCTAGCTTTCTTGGATGTCATCTTCCAGAACTTGTTTGTCATACAAGATTATACAGTATGTTTTAAACCTCTCGCAAATGACTGATGCAGCTTGTCCATGAAACACAAATTCCAAGACGATACATCCGTGATCAAGTGAACCTTCTGTGGTCGAAAAGATTACGCCTCTGTGAAGGACGTAGCACACAGTTGTGTCATTTCCACATTCCAACTTCTCGAGAACTATCATGTGGTCGGCTTGCAAAGACCAGGAATCTAGACTTTATATAGACTAAGTCCCATTCAGTGCTAAAAGGATGTCTTGACATTACACATCTGACACATAAATGGCAGTTACAGTTATCTGTTAAGCTGTTCATCAGGTTGGATATCGGTGTCACCGGCCTCTCGATTCGCATCTTCCATTTCACTGTAGATTCAATCGGAGGGCATTTCATTATGTGTGTAGTTCAGTTCCCCTTCGAGCTCTGCATAAGTTATGACTCCTAATCAGCTAATATAAACAAATTCATTTAGCTAAAGCCTTTGTGTTAACTAGCATGCATGATGATCCACATTCTTTCTTGTCGGTATGTTTTAATCAAACAAATTGTCCATAACTTAATCTGCATTCACATACAGCTTTCAGTGTTTTTATTGAGTTGACTACCTAACCATCTAGTAAGCTAATAGAAAGTATATATACAAGATTAATAGTTAGCTAAATTAATATTGGGCATTCTTTAGCTGCAAATCTTATTAAAGTTGCCTACCTGTCTAGTAAGCTAAAATAAAGTGTACGTATATGTAAGATCAATAGTTGGCTAATTTGATATATGGCATTCTTTAACTGTAAATCATATTAAACCATTTCATTTCCTTTTAAGGTGATACCAGTTGAAGATGACATTAGCAGTGAGAGTTGAATCATTTTATAGAAAATAAGTTGTCACATATTTTTAGTGTAGTTAGTATATATGAAATCTGTGGAGTACAAATATTTCAAATATAAATTTATCATCCAGATAAAAGTATTAGTCCATTAGCTGTATCCACAGCAACTAAATTGACCCACAACTTTTGATCATGCTAACAAATGCTTTGTTTAGCATGATCAAAAGTTGTGGGCCAGTATTTGTATGAACTGATGTTTCATGGAATGTAAGACTAAAAATAAAAGTTTACTTACAAAGTCCCAGACTCAGCTTTGATGCTTCCCCACATATTACCCCATATTCTCTATGTCACAGTTCTGGAGACAAGTTACCAATCCTACTCTGGATGTACAATTTTAGAGACCCGTTTAATATTGCAATACGACGTTTTTAATAGACTTAAGGAGCCTTTAGTATTTTCTAGTGCTATATGCCTGAAGTTAGATTCAGTTTTCAGTTCATTTTGTGTATGTGTGCGTGTGTATTCATATGGTGCTCCATGCCTATACTCAGAGATCTGTTGGTCAGTGTTACCATGGTTCCCTTCTACATCTCTCTACATTCCAGTTCCAGTGACACATTATTATTAGATTTTAACATTACAAATATAAAAAAAGAAACATTTTGTTGCAGCTGAAACTACACAAATAGCATGACATACGCATTCTTAACACGATGAATTGTACCCGTCGTAATTAGTTTGTGCTTTCTATCTGAAGGTATCCAACTTTGCCTGGATGTATCTTTCATAAACATACAATCAACAAAAAAACCTTACCTTTTTTTTTTTTTAGAATTTAGAACCCTTCTCTGAGGGTGCCACACAATGGAAAGCTTTTGGATGGGCTTATGAACAGTAGGACCCAAAATAAATTTTAATAGCCTGCAGAGTGGTGCCCACATACATAAAGATAAAATATAGATGCTGAAAACTCAAATCCCAGTGTGTAGGGCAAAAATTGTACTGTGTAGATGCAGGAAAGAATCGGGAGTTTTAATTAAGGTGCGGTGTGGCTGTAAACTGCTGGTGGCATTTGCAATGTCCAGTGACATGTTTGGCAGCAGTCAGGACATTGATCCCCTTCCTAGGTGTCCTGCTCCTATCCTGGACCACGTGACAATGAAGGGATGCCCCCCCCAACAATATGTCTCCAGTATGGCTAAGGGTGGTCTGTTTGGCAGGCCCCGATCCATCAAAAGGCAAGCAAATGGGAATTGTCGTAGGTCCATTAATGACATTTTCATCTTGATGAGGCGTTTAACCAACTGTGAAAATGTTGCCAGAATTGATTAGCTGATTTTTCTTTTTATCTTGGGGATGATTTTTCGCCTCTCACAAGACTTTAGATGTTACACTTTCAGGTTATGCTTTCATACTCTTGGCTATTATGGCAAAAATCTACCAAACTCAACATTCATCAGCATCTGTAAGAACTTTGTTAGGCCTGTAGTTGTAGTTTATTTAGTGCCCACGATCATTTTACCGCAAGCGGAAGTTTGAGAGCAAGACAGTTTTCAGATTCACACCATTTATAAAGCCGTGTGTTATTTGAAAATTTCATGTTGAGTTTTCACAAAGAATCCCAGTCAGGATTAAAATCACTTGCCAACTATAGCACCAAATACATGAAATTTCATCTTCATGATTTTTCTTCTGCTAAATATTGAAAGCTGGAACAGTCAACGCTGAAAGCCACTGCACGCAGCATTCCAAGTTATAAATCAGCAGGGAGATAGTATTTCTTAAGCTCCAGCATGCTTAATATTAACTAGTCGATATTTAGCCAGTTAACCCTCATTAGAAACAATCAGAGTAAACTATATTTTGACTTCCTAATATAATACCTCTACAGTAGTAACCAAGACCCTAGTCACACACAGAAGTTTACTACTGAATGCTATAACATTCTACTAGTGATCCTACTAGCTTCAGTAAAATATCTTGGCCTACTGGTGCTGTGGTTCAGGTCACTGCCTTCAGCATGAGACAGGCTGTGAGGTCACTACATTGGTGCCAAAAATGACATGAGAACCTTACAGATGGGAAGCAATGACGTAAGAGTAGGTCTCACCAAATGCAGCCCTTGAAAGTCTAATGTAAGACCAATGCAAGGACAGGTGATAACTTTGCCCAGTAGGGATAGTGTAGCGATCCTTGTGGCCTCACCAAAGAGCACGGTGTTGGGTTTGCGGTTAGGTTTGCCATTCTCGATCAGCATGCGACTCAGGGACTCAAATCTTGCCACAGGCCGCTGCCTTGAAAATGGCCAGAATGTGTTGGGAATTTTGAAACTGGAACAGCTACCCACTCCCAGCCTCCCTACCATTTGGTAACCAATGCCTGACACCTGAGATCTGTGAAACAGTCAAGTTGATTTAAATTTTTAGCCCTCTCTCAAAATCCAATCCGCACCATCCTGATTTTTAACTCATGTCATCTGTTTCGTCTCGAGAATGACAGAGCTGATTACAATGTGACAGGTAAATGTTAAATTAACAATATGTAGTGCAAAATTAAATTTGCAGGGAAACGGATTGAGAACAGGTCTCAGATGTGGTGTGAGATGCTGTGCTAGCCCCATGTTGGCATGTTACAGGATGGGCTCATTCAGCAAATGTAAATAATGTTTCTGTAAAGACTTCTTAACTACTTAACTGACTGCTTAAACAAACAAGCCATCTCGGAGGAAAGTCATGCTTTAAGAGGAGTAAGTCTTAGAACAAAGCAATAAAAACATTTGCTATGGCGTGGCAGAAATATGAAGAGTCTGACATGAATTGTTGTCATTATCGAACTTTGCTTGCTTGCATCGGTGAATTGTGCTGTGCTCGCCTCTCCCAGTGTTTCTGGTGACATCCGGTTTACGCGTGTGGTGGGTGGCTAATTAAAGCTGCACGAGGGGGTAGCTAGGGGCAGATGAGCCCAGAACTTGGGTTAGCATCCGGGATGTGCAATCACTGCCGGGGCATGTACATCTGCTCAAGGGGACTGGTGGGAAATTGCACGAATTGGCTGCGAAAAATATCTACTCCTTCAGGACCTTTTCCCAGCTTCTTGCCGTTAAACACGGCAGTAACCAACCAGCGCTGTCATGAATGTTCTCTAAAGTGTCTCATCAAAAGGAGCCACAGAAAACACAAAGTGACACACCTCATTATGTATTTAAAAAGGAATTTAGTACACTGATTTATTTTATTTTTTTTGCTTTTTGATGGATGCTCCTATTCATTTTAAAACCTCATGGCAATCTAATTTCCTCCCTATAAACCTTAGATTACTGTTGTGCACCATCTAAATTCCCACTTGTTGTAAACAAACACAGTTTTTTTTCCTGACAAAGTGACGCATTAGTTAAAATGAAAAGAAAAGAAAAAAAAAAACTCCAGAGGCTCAGAGAATACATTGGTTGAATAAAAAAGTCGACGTACTATTAGCAAGATCAGAATAGTTCACATTGCATGTTGACATCACGATGTCTCCCCAAAAGCTTCCCCTTTATTCCTCAAATGAAAGTCCACATTCACATGGATGCGATTGTCCAGCTGGACTTAACTTCTCTGTAATTTCAAATGATTGTTAAAGCATATTATTTTTGTACAAAATGAATTTTACTTAAGTCTATCTTGAACAGTCCATTAAAAATGACTGAAAAATTCAGTGTCCAGGTACTCAGATTATGACTTGATAAATAATTGGATGTATACACTGTCAAATCAAAACATTATAACCACTCACTAGTAGAACAACTGACTCCAACAGCCAGATGGCACACCTATATAAGTATGAATGAGAAAGGATATATGGAGAAAAAAAAAAACAGGTGTATGCTCACCAGAAGTAATTGTGCTGAATTGCTTGCCAATCTTGGTGAACCAGGTCCATCCCTTCATGATTAATGTCTACCCCAATAGCATGGGTTGGTTCCAGCAGTACTTTTCATCTTGCCAATGTCACTAGGAGTGTGAGCGAATGTTTTCAGGAGAATGACAGTGATTTCACTGGATGCTGTGTTCGCCGGATGTCAATGCTATTGAGCATTTGGGTTTTACATTGAACAGCAGGTTTGGTGTTTGGAACCCTGACTCAGGTCACGTGATGCTCTACAGGAAGCCCTGGTGTCAGCATGGTACAGTAGTCAAGAGGAAACTTTCAGAGACCTCATTGAATCAATGCCTTGCCATATAACTGCAGTATTGGTGGCACAAGGAAATCAGACCACCTACCAAGGGGGCTTTCTTTGAACTTTTGAAAGCTGAAGTCATATATTCACTCTGATGACACCAAAAACATAAATAGGCTATATGCAACATGCAAAGTGGTACAGTTAACAACAGATGAAAAGATGTTCCTTGAATATGAGATTGCTATAACCCAGTCCATTTAAAGTGATTCATTAAGCTGTAGATAAGACTCATGACCCGCACTGTTATTCTTTGCTTGGGACGTTATGTGCCCTTGCTGACTTGGTCCTGACATATAATTGGATGCCAAGAAAATAGCACATAAGTGCAAGAGTGACAATTAAAACTACAGAAACATTCAAGTCAAGAGTTCAGCAGGTGCGCCATGCAAGCTATCAGATCTGTAACGCATCATTTTTCTTTCTAGCTTAAGTTCACATTTCCATGATTTTTGCCTTTAGAAATGGCTTAAAGAGTCTCCTTCTTCAGCACACCTTTTGATTTGCCTTTTTTGGAGAAAAGGCCCTTCCTGTACGCACCCCTTAACCCAGGACACAAGCCCCTGTCACCAAGGTGCTGCCATGGTGTGATGGGCTGGCTAACCTCTCTTCTTCGTGACAGATGGCTTAAATGTGCTCGCTGTAAAATGCTTGAGAAGCCACTATTATTCAAAAAAAAAAAAGTACTGAGAACAAACTGCAATTTGAAGTTTTAGTGATCATTTAAGTCAAATGGTTGACATATGAGTGTGTGCTTAATTATGAGATTTACAAATTAGATGTAAATCGAATAGTGCTGTGAACTCGGGGTGACAGGGAATCAGACCCTGGCAACGTGCTATGAGGGAAGGGATCTTGTTCCAGACAGTCGCTCTCCTTAATGGTCTATCTGCTATTGTAAGGGGATATTTAAGACTCCCACTGATATTTTAGATCAGCAAGTGTAATTGAAGTGCATGAAGATGCCAGAGGATTGATTTGTGGGACTTCTGTTGGTAAATTGGTAGAAGAACCATCTCGGGTTTATCTGGCCTCAGTTAGCATCAGGTTTTGATCGTCATGGAGTGTGGATAATTGAAAATAAAATGTTAAATTAAGTGATCTTATCATAAAGATTCATGTTTTAAACATACTTTGGCTAACCTCGGCGTGCTACGCAGAATTTTTGTATCTCTGAGGAACACAACCGGTAGAAATGGTCTTGTTTCTTTTTATATATGATATTGTTTAATTAAACTTCACTTTGCTTTTGACTCTGATGTTCCCTCTGCTGGGACAGGTATTTACTGCACATTCTCACAGAATTTTAAGACGTCTTTCTCAAATTTCCAAATTAATATGGCTTTGTTGAACCTATTGAATAATGTCTAGGGGGAAATCATAATATTATTCTCAAAAAAATGGTGCATGAAATCAATTCATAGATCTTTCTCTTTAAATGATCTGATTCCAGCTGTTGCAGTAATTTAGAACCGAACGACCTTACCTTATTAAAGAAATGCTATTATTAGACGTGTTTTTTTCACTCAGGCGTTTATTGAAGGACTCAGTTTTAGATTCCCTGGCAACGAACTTCAGTGTTCATTTGTTGGGAATATGTAACACATCGCATGAAAGTTTAGGAGAAAACATCTGACGTAATTAAATTCACGCCACTGGAGGTTTTAGGCACCTCCAGTCGAACTCAGGGAAAAGGGTGAGAAATGTGATTTTCACTTCACCTTAAGAGTTTGGTGTGATTCTTCTGTTCACTGATCTGGATTTCTCACTCACGGCACCAGTGCAGCTCTGTATGAAATATCAATGCGGATGACTCAGTTCGACTTTAGTGTCAATCACCATTGCAAATGCCAAGACCATTATAGCCAAATTCTTGAGGGAGATGTTACGTCTGTTTCTGGTACAGAGATGCTCGGATTTTAAAGGGGCTTGTGTCCTATTATGGATGCCTGCACAGTCGATACAGACGACATTAATATTTTATGCATTTTCTAAAAACGAGCCCTACTCATAAACAGGAATGATAACCTGGAATAAAAACACAAGGGGGGACAAAGAGTGTAAAAAAAAAAAAAAAGGCTCCCCTGGGATCCTTTAACTATTCCAAATGAAACTTTGTCGGGTTTTGTTAGTTGGTGCCTGCATTTCACAACTGATTATTAAGTACTGGCTAGGTTGTTTGAAAATAATTTATACATAAATAATATAAAATCACTTTGAAATGTGTTACAGGCCAGGTATGAAAATATTTGTGGTATATAAGACTGAACTAGAAGGAGGGAAAATGGGGAGGAACCAAAGTAGACTGAAACGAGATAACAAATTTAAACAATGCTAATTGATATATAACCAACATTATAATTAGCACAGAGTGATTGCTTGTAAACTATTGAAGAAAATATTGTTGACTCAAGTCTAAGAAATTAATTTCTTCTGCAAAGTATCCCCTAGATGGTATAAAACATCACGTCTTTCTACGTAGAAATGTGCTGAGCAGCTAGGTAATGTGACGATAGTCCTGAAAAACTTAAGAAGTTTTGGTAACCTGGTAACCAACGGTCTTGTGGGGTGGAGCAATGAGCCTTGACATCTAGCACTATTGTGGTATTCAGTAATGGTAGAACCCAATCAGGATCTCTTTGAATCAGGAGAACAATAACCTTTTTGGCTCTTTGGGCCTAAATACAGGTTTTGATTGTTATGTTTATTATTCTGTCACTCATAAAATGTATGACAAAAGAATCCAGTTAAAATACTGTGCTATAATAGTAGCATAAAATTCTATGACCTTGTCAAGAAACATGGAAAACATTTATGTAGTTGATTTAGATGTCTGCAACTATTTTAATTTTTTCAGTCTTAGGGAGGTGTAAAACAGTGAGCGATCCCTATTAAATATGCTTAAACATGTTTTAAAATAAGTTACATCCATAGAGGCCTGTCTCATAGAACCTGTACAGCTGATGATGCAATAATATTTTGGTAGCAATTCTGTTGAGATAACTCATTGTATTGTTTTTTACTGTGTTTTCTCAAAGAAGTTAATGCACGATACTTTAAGCTGGACAATCCCAGAGGAAAATACCATGCCTGTACGAAACAGTTAATTCACAACTAACTTATAAATATAATGAAGTATTACTTTGCTATTTAAATAGAGGCCTTGATTCTGGCTTTACTTGTATAGTGACATAAGCTAGCTGACATCTTTTTTAATGCACTGTGACATATTGAGATCATACGGACAATATTTTTTTTTATTGAATGTAGTATAAATTTCAGCCTACTCTGTATGGGCCATGAAACACCTTAGTGGGGCATATCTTTCCAAATCTGAATGGGAGGCACTGTGCTCGGTTACACGTAGATGGAAAAACATAAATACATCTCAACGTCGTATCGGATGGTCAGCATCGGTGCGTATAGAAAACAGCAGGTTTCACTGGCTGCATTTCATAAGTTTGGCTCTTGCAGCTGCTCACGTGGTTTATGAATATACACGCATGCACAGTGACACACACACAGCTATGCTGTAAAGATGCCCACATATCCCGGCAGAAGACCAGCCCCACGTTGCTCTCCCGCATCTCTCTAGTGCCTTTATGGTCACATCCACATAAGAGAGCAAATCCATTTGGGCATCCCCAGCTTTTGCTCACATCTACCATAGATGACCTGCAGTACGGTGCGAAGGAGCCTTATTGTTTAAACTGTGTTCACGCTGGCGTAAAATTTTGACATTATGTCTGTCAAAGTGGGTCAGATTAGACACATCTCCTCACATCGCCCCGGGAATGGCAGGTGCTATGAAATATACTCGTTTGCTGAATTCAGCTACGAGTACACACTGTTTGATGAAACAACACCTTTAAAATTAATTAACTAATGAAATGAAATAATTAAGTCAGCTGGTGGTGAAATTCAACAAAAACTGGGAATGGCTGAGGTGGTCTCGAGGAGAGCTCTGGCAAACAAAGCATGTGTTCTTCTAGCCATCCAACCCGATATCAGTAACATTTTAGAGACGGGAAGAAATTCTTGTTACGTTTTATTACATTACTGTTTGTCTATATTCCAATGTTAACAATCATGGTTTGTCTAAGCAAATATGCACTAACTGCAAAACTAAAAGACCTTAAACATTTTCGTTGCCCTCCTAAGACTTCAGCGCCGTTCTGTAGAGGGATGGCTACAAGCACTTCATTCGGTGTCCAATGGGTCCAGCAGCAGAAAGCCTTGCAAGGACACACGTCACTTTCTTGACTCTCATAATTGCATATCAGGGCTCTTGGGGAAAATAATCGGCTATGTTCTTTTATCTACCTGTTTTTATGTATTACTTTTATTCTCCTCTGAGGTGCCTTTATGCTGCCTTTCTGTTATGGTAATCACAAATAATCTTTTGAAAATGGAAAATATCATCCCCTCCATCCATCTTCTAACCTCTTATCCCGGTCAGAGATGCAGGGGAACCTGGACCCTATCCCAGGCAGCATAAAACACCAGGCTGGGGTTGTACAACTCGGACGGGGTGTCAATTGGCTACGTTCTCAATCACTAAAACCAATGAACTTCTGGATTTTAAATTTGCTAACTATTATGAAAAAGTGGTTTTTGAATACTGCTGTCTCTTAACTACCCCGTGACTTTGACCAGAATGAACACTTTGAAGACGGATGGATATTTCATAACTGAAGTAAAATTTCAGAATTCCACGCCATTGCTTAATTTTTGCATATAGAGACTTCCATTGCTTTTCAGTGCAAAAACATGAAAAAAGAAATTCCGTTTTTTTTTTTTTAGCAGTACTTGCCGAAGTTATCTTTGTCATGCCTTACAGTGCTGTATTTTCCTTTCTCCGTCAGATATGAAACTTGATGGAACAATTCATCCAGCAGCTCTAATATTTAGGGGTAAGCACTGGTTATTCCCACAGTGTGTAGATGACTGTTTGGTCAGCAGACCAGTAATGGAATAGTAACTATATTTACACTTTTGGAAAAGGCCAACAGAAAGAGCTGTTTTTTTTTTTTGTTTTTTTTTATTATTTATTTGTGTTGTTCCATGTACTGAAAGGCACAACAGGCGAATTCATTAGAAGTCTGACTCACCCTCACCACACACTTCACTGTGTTTAAATGAGAAGCAAATATATGCTGTTTATCTCACTCGTTTTCTTAACCTATCACTGCTTTTTGCATTAACTGCAATGGAGAAATACGCTTCCATTTCTAAACAAAACGCACGCTAATTCTGTTAATATTCACATATACACATCGTTTGTGCATCCTTCTAATATGACACACAGTTTCTCAAAACACATTTGTTATTCTCGGGAAGAAGTCCTGAAATCCATTCTGACTCATTCAAGTGTGCCTGTATCAAAAAATGGGATTATCAAATGGAATATATCCTACAGGTGAATTTATGTGTAGGAGACACTGTGAGAATGCACTGTTGCATCACACCTCCAGAGCTGGAGGTTCGAATCCCGCCTCCACTCTGCGTGTATGGCTTTTGCATGTTCTCTTCATGACTTCTTGATTAAATTATTGCAATGCTTTGCTACACCTGGCCTTTTAAACACTTCCCTGATGTATCTTCAATAACTACAGAATGCACTGTCAAGCATTCCGACAAAACTACACAAAATTGTAAACGCATCAGTTCCACCTTCCCCCCACCCCCCCCCCAATATTGACCTGCATGAGCAATTCAGAATTGAACATACCATAAAATACTTCAAGGGTCAGAATTTACTTGCAGGAGTGTAACTTTGGTGATCTTCTTCAGCAATATCTCATACTGGCTGTGTTCACGCATTAAGAGCTGTTAATTGTACAAAAGCCGCCAAGGCCCCCCCCATAAGGAACACTTGTTTAATGGGCTAATCCCCCTGCTGCTTTTTGAGCTGGAGACATTTTCCTTCCTTTGGGAAAAACAGAGTTATTTGCAGTAGATTTTGTAAAGCAAAAAGTGCTGATAGGGGCACGAGTGCAACCACAGATCTGAGAGTTTAACTATCAAAGTACTGTTCCCATGATATCAGGTATGACCAATTGGTTGTGTTTCGCCCTCACTTAATGCTTAATTACATCCCTGTCTCCCTCGTAATTGCTCATACGCATTGCTTTATGTATTTTAACTGTTCTCTCATAGCCTAATTCACTTGCTTTCTATTTTGTACTTGGATGATCAGCTCTACAATTGTATCCAAAGATTTAATTAAAATACCTTTCCGTGTTTTATACCTCTTCTAACCCTTCTTGAGTTATAAGTGTCTGTTAAGTCACTGACTATTGACAACACCCAGCCAAGCGTCATTCTTAAATCTCTTTGCAGTTTGAACCACTTGACCAAACTCCAGGTGTATTCACCTGCTATCAGTATGTTTTCAGGTAAATTTCACTCAACCATAATACTTTAAGTCATCTTAACATGCTAGCATTAATCAGCTGCCTTTTGTTCACAAAACTAACTTTCATTTTTCCACATATTGGTATACATGATTATTTCTGGGGAAAAATGAAACAGTAAGAACGATTTTCTTGTGGCCATCAGCTACACTGATTAAACTTTGAACTAAACTTCAATATCTAGACCACAATTAAACAAAATATATGCATTTGTCTAACAAGAGAGGGAATTGGCATCATTGTATAACAGATAAAGGTTTGTAATATTCAATTCTGGATGCTCTGTGTTTGTAAAAATGCATGAGCTTTGCATGCCTGGTTCCCTCTAGTGCACGGGGGAGGCAGCGTCACGATCAGGGGTTGCTTTGCTGGTGACAGAATTAGAGATTGTCACCAAGAATTGAAATGGCAGATTAGCCATTCCTTCATACTTCAGCAAGATAATTTCTGGAAATGCAAAACCTCAATATCGTGCAAGAATTATTTGGCAAAGAAGTAACGTGAAAGGCGACTCAAACTAATGACCTGCTTGCCCAGTCTCCAGACTTTGATCCCATTCAAGTTTTATGGGACAAGCTTTAGAAACAAGTAAAAAAAAAATAAACTACAATCATCCTGGATTTCTGGGAAAGACACGTTGGGTCATTTACTCTTGAAACATGGTCATGAAATATATGGCACTTTCCACATGTCTTAGGCAGGCAAAGAAAAACGTTAAGGCCATTTATTTGGGTAGTAACTGTATATTTGCTCAGAAAAAGGAAACCTGGTTTAACATTGCAATATATACAATAAACTGATACAATAAAATGCTCTGCTCTGAAAAATGATATTTGTTTGGATGGCCTTTTGTGAGCACTCAAGCCATTTCATGTATTTGTTGTTTCACCTCTAGTTCACTTAATTAGTTTACTTTGTTAGTTAATTAGCTATGAGAAACTGCTTAGCCAGATAACGTGTATGCATAATTGAGATTAACATATATACGTGGGTAAAATGGATGGTAAATGCTACTGACTGGACAAAATGAGGCTTCAAAACCCATGGTGGGTGGAAGTATCCTGAACTAGTTTTGAAGCCTCATTTAGCACAAGCACTAATTGGTAGTTCAGGATACTCTCACCCACCATGAGTTTTGAAGCCTCATTTGTCCCATCACTAGTAACTACTAATCCTGAGTTGACTTGATGAGATGTTTTGAAAGCTGACTCTCTATGACATTATAGTTTTATACCAACCAAGACATAATTTAAAAATAATTTTCTTTCCCTGCTTAAGATTTTTACACAGTACTACACCACGCGTTTGTAAAGGTGTTATCAAAGCAATTTGTGGTTATATTTAGGAATCGAAGACTCAGAGACGATTTTCAATTTTTTTACAACACTACTAGGGTACTCAAGATATCTAATTTCTTTTTTCATTTTCAAGTATTAACAGAAAAATATGCAACATAAACAAAGATAAAAATAAAATATCTGACTTGTGGCAAGCGTGCTCCAAGGTTTGACTGGTACTTCATATCCAAATTAAACATTTAAGTAGCACTTTCATTTAAAACAAACATTAATATATTCGTACATCTAGATATATTACTGGAGAAATTGAAGTAAAGCAAACTAAAACAACAAATCTGTGTCCATATCATCTGTCATTTCAGTGAGCCATAACAGTGATAGCAAACGATAAAAATAGAAAACAATTTTATAAGTAAGAGGACTAAAGGCAGGCAGCAGTTAACACCAGCTGACTGTCCAAGAGTTTCTGAAAACAAGGTTCTTATAAAGGCAATCCTGCATTGAAATCTTCAACCTAGAAAGTCTAAACTAAACTAAAAGTCTATAAAACACAGCTTCTCCTTCTGTTGTTCATCATATAATAGAATCATCAGAATGCTGATTTCATTTTCAACAAAAAATTAAAATGTTGGGTGAGCTGACTGGACGAAAGGAGAATCTTGGCCATTAACTTTTGTTTAACTGACACAAATCGAATGGTGTGTGACTCCCTAAATATTCGCATAGAGGGAAAGGTAAGCTGGGAAGCACCGACAAATTAAAATTGTGTGCAATATTTCATCGTATTGCAGTCATTTCCACATGACAAGGCAGTAATGAGATATTCATTAAAATCTATTAACGATCCTGATTTGTGTTGTTAGCCAATGTAATCTAGGTGGGATATTGTCATTCAGTGCTTTCCCGGACAAATAATGATACAACAAATGTTGTCTAAATAATTGATATTTATAATGAGTCTTGCTAAGCAGAATATTTCAATGGCTCTAACGCCATATCATGAAGAGCTTTAAATTAGGAGCCAATTGTACACCATAGTACATTTTTGAAAAGTTCAACAGTGCCATTGCGACTTTATAACACTAAAGAAAAATATTGCCTCGGGCCAACAGTACAGTTGCATTTCTAATAAACAATAACTATGATGAAAAGTAAGGGGGCAAAAAAACATGCAGACACCCTACGGACTCCGTTTGAAGTTTTGTAGTGAGATTTGGTTCAGAGACTTCTTATTAAATACTTTTCCTTAAGATATTATTTACTAGTGTCTGAGTATTCTAGACTTTGAACCTGCTGCAAATTGGAATGGCATGTCTTGAATAACAGGATAAACTATATAGGAGTACGAACAGATGGCACACTTTTAAAACAGGAAAGACACTTTACAAGTTATTTATTATAGTTTCAGGTGGCCATATATGGGTTATATTCAGTGGTAGTTTGGCATTGATGCTGGTCTACCAAGAAAGGAAAAGGAAGAGTCAAATACATGCCAATTTATCAGAGTTCCACATGCACAAGTTCTATCAGCCAGGGTCTAGGTTCATGTATATACACCATCCAGTCAAAATATTTTGACAATGGTTTGAGGACCATGACAGTGATGCCAGCATGCGTAAGTTGAAGAAAGCCTCCTTAGTAGGTTATTTGACCACCTAGTGCTGTCAGTATTGCAGCCATGAGTCGAAGCCTTCATTCAGTGAGGCCTACGGATGTTTGCACAGAGATGCTGTACCACGCTGACATCAGAGCTTCCTGTGGAGCATCACGAGTCTTCAGCGGGGGGTTCCAAACACCAAACAAGAAGCTTCAAAAAGATCGACATCCGGTGAACACAGTGGCCAGGATGATGACCAGAGACGCTGTCATATTCCTCAAACCATCTGTGTGCACTTCAAGCGATTGCAAGGGGAGCTATACTGCTGAGACCAACTCATGCTATTGAGGTAGACAGTCATCATGAAAGGGTTGACCTGGTTCTCCAGGATAGATAAGATGCATGCATCTACCCTTTTATACACCCTTCCTCATTTGTACCTTTACTGGTGTGCCATCTTGCTACCGAGAAGAGCCAACTGTTGTACTACTGGGTGTTTATAATGTTGTGACTGGAGAATTTACAGTATGGTGTAGACTGACAGCTGCAACAACAACAAAAACAAAACTTTAAATACAAGTCATGCAAAATAAAACTACACACCAGCCAAAACTACAATCAACAATATATAAAACCGGTCCGTCTCATGCCATCTCGTCTAGAATCTTATATGATGAAATCCATATCTTGAATATCATTGGCTAAACTGCTGTGATAACATTTCATCACTGTTTGCAAGCTTAGTGGTTTATACTGTAAATGATTCAGTACTATTTTGCTCTTGTCTTTAGGGGCCTGCAATTTTTGGTGCAGGTCAAGTTATGTCATCTCAAAAAGCCAAGGAAAGAAAGAGAAAGTCGAACCCTGGGCTATACCAGCATTATCCATTTCTTACTCGCAAACCGCAGTTTCCAAATGTTCCGATTCTGCCACTGTTGTTTAATTCGTTTCAAATTTCTGTAGCTGTTGTGTCCCAGCCTCGTTCAATGACACAACACCTCCAATCTGTCCACTGTTGACAATGGATGACATTGTTAACTGACTGTTTGGTTCATTTTTATCTCTTGTCCTGCCACTGCCATTTGGCAGCCCAGAACATGAACAGAAACACAGAAGTGCGCTTCAAATTTGTCTTTTACCATCAAGAAATAGCTCCACCGGGGATCTATTATATGGCCATCAGAATGAAACGACACAGGAAAGTTACTGCAACCAATTTGATGTCAAACTAACAAACAATCTAAAGGGCTGCGGAGGTTCACCCCAACTACACAGTCTGGCTTTAATTTGCCTCAGGGGCATGTGTTTTACTTTGAGTGTAATAAAATAAGTTGGCGTTACCCTTGTGTTATATGTAAATGACGTCGCAAAGACGTAGCGGGTGTGATTCATGTCGTTGTTTCCCCCGAGCGTAACAGGAAGAGCTTAGCCCACAAGCCCATCTAAATGCACCACCTTGGTTATATTTAATATTAATGCATATTGCATCGCCAATGAAAGAAAATCCATCTCCTGTTATTGCAATAAAATCCACCTAACATCGCCTCCATTTTCCAAGAAAAAAAAAAAAAAAAGAAAGTTTGTCAGTTAAAAACTGCCAAGGTCCTCGTTGTGCTATCCATATTAAATTGCAAGTGGTAGGGAGAGAGAAACCCCGAACGCCCACGCGTGGCTGGTGGGCCTGCATCTCATTTGTCAGTTTAGCCCACGACTATAACGAGGGGGGAACACAGCACCTCTGAGTTACCCGTTCTGCTTGGAGGAGAATCGTGGACACTGGCAAGACTTAGAGAGGAGAGAGAGGATCTTGAGCTCCTTTCCGTTTAATAAAAGAACGGCGTGTGCATGAGGGAGGAAGAGGCCGAGATGTTCTCGGTGCCGCAGCGTGGGCAGGAATCCTTTGACGTCGATTCTGGGGAAACCTCTCTCCTGGGAATTGCTGCTACAAAGACACACGTAGGAGAGAGGAGGAAAAAAAGGGAAAAAAAAAACTTGGAACGTACAAGTTTGTCGCCAGCAATATTCCCCAGCAAAAAAAAAAAAAAAAGAAGAAACCTTTGCCACCCACTCAAAATGAGAAGTGAGAGGAGCCTGAGAAACATAACAATTAGCCAATATTATTGGAAGACTGTTTGAAAGGCCGAGCAGCCTACACAGTACCTCCACACGCAAACGTTCATTATATTTTCTCACTTTTCTTACCCTACCCATGTCTTTGTACCTTACAAAAAATGCAGCCTAGTAGCAATGCATTAAAATAATATAAGCTAAACTTCTTATATAATTGTTTAACATCATCTCTGAGTGTGAGCGGTATAATGTTAAAATTCTGTAATAATAAATTGCTGCAGTGTTATGAATACCAGGCTTAAACTGAGCAACTGTTAGGAATGAATATAATGCAATTTTTTAAGGTGTTGTTGAAGGATTTGGGACATTATCGGCCATTCTGCCTTAAAAAAAAGTATTCTGAGGGCAGAGAGCACTAATAAAATAAATCTGATAGAAAGAAAGTAGGGTAGATGATGCATGATAGGATGCTTGGCTCAAATGTCTCGTTTAAAGGCTTTATTGGCTGTTAGGGATTATGCTTGGTACCACAATGAAGCAGAGAACCACGTCAATGGTGATATCAGTACCTTCTGCTGAATGACACTTGGCGAGTGGGTTGGCAAGTAGAGATGGTGTGGATGTGGACAGAAGGATGTGTGATTCTTCTGATCAGCAGATGCATCATGAGACATGTCAGAGCTAAGTGTGATTAGTACAAGGATGATGAAGATAAATAGGCATGCAGAAAGTTTGAAACTGGCATCAACTTACAGTGCTAACAAACTTACCGCTTACTCTCTGCACTCTCATAATAAGTGGACAAGGTGACCGATTTTGGTGGCCGCGAACCTGAACACCAACATGGAGTATACCAAGCCTGCTTACAGTAGTGAGGAGTAGCTCCTGCCATCATAGGTAACTGTCAATCAGCATGTGTCTTTGCTGGCACCGTTTTGCAAAGGCACCATCCCTGTGTGAGCTGGACTGCACACCCATTGACAGCTCTTACATGTCTCAGGTGATAACTCCTCCGTAGTTAACCTAACCCCCCTTCCCCCCAGACTGCTGAACGAGACTTTTCCAGTGCATCTTTTGCACCCTCCGCCTATGCCTTCTGAGAGTCCTGGGAGGGAAGGCACCCGAGCCAATCAGAAGCATGCACGTCATCATCTATTATGAAATCAAACACCGGCACTTTCCCTTTTTTTTCCCCCTTTGCCTGGGGTAGTCTTATTTACCCTGGCTCGCATCCAAAGGCAAGTCAGCCTTCTGCATTTATTTGTGGTTTATCCTCACCCTGCATTGTAGTGCACACCTTCTAACCTGTCAAATTGCAGTGGAGTTCAGTGATGTTGTATTGTCCCTTTCAGTCCTTCTTGTGCTCTGCTAAAAACTCAGCTGCAACTAACAGCCCGGAGCTGGGTTCGAGTCCCACAGAGATGTATTCGCTGTCTGTGTCAAGAATACCCAGCGAATGCGGACTGGCTTGCTTTCTGTCTGTTGGTCAAGACAGCTAGCTGACCTCCCTTCTTGCCGCACCCTTCTCGCCTGCCACCAGCTGGGGGAATATAGGCTAAATGGCCATCACCTCCACTTGTATAATGCACTTCAGCAAAGCAGACAGCAAATATAAACGTACTCTTGAGCAGGTGCACATGAGATGAGTTGCGAGCTGCCCCACCCCTCCAATGAGTGTCGTTCATTGAGGGGGAGGTGGGAGAATCTGATAATTGGCCATTCCAAATTGCAAGAAAAGAATGAGGCAGTAGGTGGGCATGGGGGGGGTATATAACAGATAAATAAAACAAGAACGACTTGATTGGTGAATCAATGCCATTCCTCGGTACCAGTCAATATCTGGACCTATAAAGCTATGATGTATGGATACACACAGTTCCACATCCTGCAGCTGCCATTTGATACAAAAAAAAGTGACTTTGGCAGCGTGACCCTAACGTTTACAAATGAGCTCATTTCTCCGGTATGTAGCAGCCCTGTCGGATCTTTTTTACGGCAGTAGATCTCGTAATGAAAGCCGATCGCTTCAGCAAAATCTCACATTGTAATGGGCAGCGCACGGCGTAGATGAGCTCAGAAGGATCCAAGCACGATATGGTAATTCAGAAAATATAAATGGGCAAGCAAACTTGGGGCCTAATGCCATATATAAATAGAAAAGTACTGAATAATTAGGAGCAAACTCCAGTGCATATCAAGACAGTTATTTTTTATGGGTGACTTCCTCCCTGTCATTCTGTTTCTCCACAAGGAAGATGAATATGGTACGCAGCTAATTAGCCATCTCAATAGCATGAATGCATATCTTGTGCAATAATGCCCGACCATGAGTGAAATGGCGGGAAGTGGAAGAGTTCACCTTATCCCTGGGTTTATTTTATCTCGTGCTGTTTGCTTTAGAAAAGCAAGTTAAACCAGGCTGGATGAACCATTAACCAAATAGATGTTGTAGTACTAGCGGCTGCTAACTCGATGCTAAGGGAACATTTCACCTAGTAGAACGTCTCAGCTCCAATTTAGAATTGGAAATATACTTGTCATACATGCTCACGAGGTTTGCATTGTAATCACTCAGCAAGAGTTCATGAACTTCTCAAAGGAATCTGTTTACACTTTTAATGCTATGAAGATATAAGTAGCCTAGTACTATTAAGTGTTTGTAATGATACAAAATTCTTAACTGGCTGTTCCTAAAAATTGACAGTGGATGCATTTAACTACATGCAAACTTTTTAAAGGCAACATTCAAAGACAGAATTCCAGATAAAACAGAATTCCACAATGGTTTTTACCTCAGTATGTTCCTTTCTCCTTCCACACATGTCCTGAAGATATTTTCATCCTTGCTCCCCTGCTGGAAGTAATCGATCAGCAGCTCGTCTTCTGCATCAGTGACGCAGGTAGAGGAGACAGGCAGCTCAGCGCTGGGGAATATTTTAGGCTTGACTAGCATGTTGAACACCCAGGCTTGTGGAAAGGCAGCGCTGTGCTCATGCTTAGTCCAGCGAAGTTACTTAAAAGCAATCAGTTCCCACACTCTGTGTGGCCCTTGCCGTTACTTTAAACGGAGTTTGTCGAACATGCGTCACTTTTCCCAGCGACAGACAAATAATGCAAGAGAAAATAAATGCGTTTGAATTAATACTTATGGGGGAATTGGCTCATTGCAGTTGGGGCGGGGTGCAAAGTGGAAATACCTACAGGAAATGTTAATTGCAAATGTTAATTATACTTATGAACTAAAGACCTTCCTTCTCATCATCACTCACATCCCTATTTTAAGACATTTTGGGCTGTGGAAGGTGCAAGTCCTAAAACACCACAGCTTCCTGGAACCCGGATGCTGGAGTCCAGTCATCCCAGAGAGGGACGTAGGAAGCGGGGGGATGTGGCACAATTCTCCCCCGATATTTTAGTAAGCTAAGTTAATCTCAGATGTAGCCATGTTCCTTCCAAAGCTGAACTTTCTCCTACACCCTTGTCCCAGAGTATGTAGATTACTGTTAGTTGTCTTAGATGTAGTCTTAAGTTGTTGTGAGTGTAGAACTGTGGGTTTTGTATTTTTGTTCAAATCAAGCCACAAAGTCTAGATATACATGTGTGAATTAATAGAAAAATTCTCTTTTTGTTGTTTATTCCTCTCCTTTGGCCCAAATCCTAATGACAGAACCAAACATAATCAGTCTGAACCATTTAGCTAAACAATATCAACGTCATCGCATACCTGTTGGGATAAGGCTTGTTAAGATGCAGTAGTGTTAATTATCATTTGGCTTTAGGAGGTAATTATAAGGTAAACTCATGTCAATCTGTGTTCAGATCAATTTCCACATTCACTAAGTGAGGAGTTTGTCCCCAGTCCCACTAATGGTGAAATATTCAGCTAGCTTTCTTAAATTTTCCTTCCATCTTCCAACTGCCAGTCCAATGTAGGATTGCAGGACTGTCAAGGATAACATCCTGTCCATCTTAAGGCAAAGAAAAAAAGAACACAAATGCAACCTCAGAGTTGTTCACCCTGGTCACTGGAATATGTCTTTAAATGCAAGCTACACGATTTGGGATGGGTTGGTCGTCCGAGCATTTTATACAATAACGTGTTTGCAAATATCTTTCTCGGCCTTAATAACAGTACGACTGACACATTTAAGGTGTCAGTGAAAAGAAGAAAGAAAGCGAGATGCAGCATTTGAAGAATCGCCAATAATATACGGAAATGTAATTCCAATATTTAAGAATTTTAAGAAGAAACAATCAGTTGTGGGACGAAAACTGCCGATGATGCCAGGTTTGGCCGACACCAGGATGGAACTACAGTGCAGCTTTGAAAAGCCTGAAGATGCAGGAAAACACAGAACTGTCAGACTGGTCTTTTTTAAGCAGAAATATGACTTGAGGGAAGTGACAAGTTATGCACCTAGACACTTTATACCATAATTTATAAACTATTCACTTGTCTTTCTGGCTTATGGGATGCAAGGAGGTGAGTGACAGATCTGGAGTACTGTTTGAAAATGCCATGTTAGCAGTACAGAGTCACAGGACAGCTGCTGAGCTTGCCTTTATGTTCTATAAAAACCTTGACGAAAACTTTGCTGATTAACTGATACGATATGTTTTTGGCATAAGATAAGTTGGGGAAAAAAAACACTCAATTAATAGGAATGGTGCATAACCAATATCAGAATGAACTACTATTTGACCTGAGCGGTTAAATGTTACATATTCTTTGAGTGGCATTCTATCTAGGGTGTTCTCCAGCTTTCTGCCCCTCGCTAGCTGGGCGAGGCTTCTGGCCCGCCATGATCTTGGCCTGGATATGCCTTTAGATGATGGATGATTATATTTTAAATTGTATATACATGTCAGTGCAATTCAATTGAATACTTATTCAATAAGCAGCGTATTCATAACTATTTTTATACCTGACTTCTATTCATCCATACATCTTCAGGCTGCGTGTCCAGTACAGGATTGCCAGAATGGTGCCCTAGAACCAATTCCAGGCAGCCCAGCACCCAAGGAGAAGTAGCAGTGATACAAAAGCCCAACCATGCTAATTTGTATCATCTTATTTGTCAAAAATAGCATATTTGATAGAGAAAATTACTGCTATATATACTTTCTGTTTATGTAATTACTTTTGTAAATATCTTATGTGGAATATGAAGACTTGGATTTTAAAAACATTGTAATTTGTTCACTTATGAAAAATGTAAATTGTATGTTTCTTGTCCTTCTCATATTTACTTTTCACATTGGTCTTGTACTGTGGTGTGAAATGCAGTTATGCAGTTATGCAGTTATGAAAACATCCTTGTGTGGAGGGCCTGACTCCATTTTTTCAAAGGATGGGCTTTGGTGTTTCTGTGTGATATGAGGTAATCATACACTCTTACACTGCGTTAATGATTTTCGTATAGTACTGTATGAACGTACGAAGGAGGAACGAATTTATTTTGTGACAGGCTCCCAGTAAGTCTTTTCCTATCAGTAATTATAAAGCCTTATAATTATATAAGGTTTATAGACATCAAAAGGGAAGCCTTCTTCTAAACAATTATCCTGCTAAAATAATATTCTAGTGGAGCGTTTCTCAATCGGCGTTATGAAATGTAATTTTCTAAATGCAGAAATTATTGGTGCATCTATGACTGTTACTTCATCTTTCAACAATATCCCGGAAAAAAAAGAAAAAATTGAGCAGTATCCTTTGGAAAAATCAGCATCCCTCCATTCCCCCCTACCGCCATCCCCCAGCATGGACTACTTTCTCGTCGCAGACCACCCCCTTGTGCTCGCACAACTTTTTTGGTGTAGACATTTTTTAAAATCTTGCTATTTTGCCCTGATTTTTAAGAGCACATCTTGCTATTTCAAGTGTGTTTAGGTTGACGTGTATTTGTTAAATGAATAAAGTTATAATGACTTTAGTTCAGTATGAATGAGGGGGTACCTCATCCTCACTGAAATTGTCATAAGGGTACAGAAGGCAAAAAAAAAAAGGTTGTGGAACCACTGCCATAGTGGAAACAAAAAACATTTAGGCTACTTGTTAATGCAACCTAAATGTAATTTTTGTCATATTATATTTTTAAAATGCATAATTTCCACTATTATGAGGGAGAATATGCTGTCCAAGAAAGACATGTTTACAGAAGGTAGACAATTTCAAATATTCTGCAAATACCCATAGGTAATATCAGGTTTTATTATATAATATGTAAAAATGAAGGGTTTTCATTAAAACAAAACAAAAAAAAAAACCTATTAGAGTGTAATTATGTAGCTCAAGATGAATGCATGCATCCAAACAAGACATCCGACCACAGAAGGCGTAGCAGTGCTAAGGAAGCGTGATTGTTTAAGTTCTGCTGTCATTGACACCAAATGTTATTACAGGGGAGGCAGAGGTAACCAGACCCTGCCTTTCAAAATGTATAATCAAGAACCCCACACCCTTGCTCTGGGACATGCATTATGAAACACGTAACACACAATAGCATCCCATAACAAAAGCCTGTTTTCCTTTTTGTGTAATAATAAGTGTGATAAAATATCACTTGATTAGTCTTGCTGGGAGTAAATTATATATAAATCCAGTATTTAACAATAAGTCAGGAGAACAGAATTGTTTAATGGTAAAACCATAAAAGGGAAAAATCATCATCTTCGACTGGCCTGAGAACGTACACATCTCGAGGTTTTTCTTTTTTTGTGTAGAACCTTAAAACCACAAATAAAAGAATCATGAATGTTCATATGATGTAGCGGAGTCTTGAAAGAGTTAGGGTGGTGCTGAATAGTAGGCAAAGGCTTGTGTTTTTGGAATTTGATTATCTGTATTAAGCCTTAGCATGTGGCTCCATCCAGCTCATTGAAAGGCTCAATGTAAAAGACGGGAGGGAAGCATGCAATGGTGTTTCTAATTGGTCTTGGGATGGCATTGGACCTTTATACTTAAACACAGGATAAGAAAAATGTAACAGCCACTGTCTTTACTGCACTGTGTATTTACTTTAAAAGTTTTTTACATTGAACTCTGTAGATGTTTTGTGAGAATTGTCATTCATATTTCCGTACTCACCTTTTGGCTGAATGCCATGACTGACAAAAAAAAAAAAAAATTCCATTATTGGTAATTCAAATGTTCTATTAAAAATATATTATTAATGGAACATTTTTAAAAAGGATAAAAATACTCATTGTAAAAACCTATTTGTTGCTTTAACAATATGCCATGCAATTACATTTACTATGTTCTAGCAATTAGCAAGATATCACATTATATGAGCATTTCTTGTATTTAATAAGTCATGAGATGGCTTTATCATACATTATACTGGATGGAATCCATGCTATTCATCATATTAACAGCAAAGTTATTCAACTGATGCTTGGTATTTAATTATTTAATGCAATAATTTTCCCTAATATTAATTTTTGGGTCACACCTATCCCTGGGCAAACTGCCTCAAATAATTAATAGCCTACAGTTGAACTCTGACACACACGTACTCTCTTACACACACGCCCAAATCTTTTATATGTATGCGTGACATTTCTGCCAATTCTTTGTGTCTCAGAATTGCTTATAGTGTGTGAGGGTGTGTGCCCCATAATGGACTACCATCATGTCATGGTCTGCCCCTACCTTATGCCCCATGCTTTCTGGGATTGGGTCCAGCTCTCCTGTGTCTTTATACTGAATAAGTGGTATGGAAAATTAATAGAATATGTTAGATAGATATCTGCTAATTCTGCTCAAGCTCCATGAAGAAATGAATAACTTAACTTTAGATGTTAAAAACAACTACTCCGCTAATAGACAATTCACAATATGTTATAACTGATCAACTGTATCAGCTGGGGAGCTGACAAATGAATTATTCAAATGCCAAATAATCAATTCAGTTATGTTGTTTGGGGTTATTGGAGAAAGGGAGGGAGAGAAAAAACTCAACCAGCTGCTGAAGTCCTCCTGTCGCTAACATTATACACATCAGAAATGTGCGAAAGTGGATATAGATGAAGCTGTAATGAAGGCACTACACTGGTACAGTGGCCTACTTAGGCCAAATATCACAAGTCAAACTGAAGATTTTTAAATCAATGAAAAATAACCATTATCTTCTTTATAATTTATCTTGATTTTTATTTTTTTGACTCTGTGTTGTCACCTTGGCATGGTGGAGGGGCTTGCGTGTCCTAATGACCTTGGGAGCTACGTCGGCAGGGACTCGGGTCCCTGACAGGTTCAACCATGCCGGATTGGTCTCAGGAGAAGAGCCAGAATAAGGACATCACCTGGCCCTCTAGGTTGGGGGTTGGGCATGGGGCTAATGACCCCACCCCGTAAATAACACCATTCTGTTACAGAAACCAAGACAAATGCAAAAGTAAATAATAACATGGAGACTCTATAGCAGACTCGAGGGAAGAGGCGTCGCCAATTGGCGGTATGACCACTCCCGTTGAAAGCCATAATTTGGAGGATAGGAGTGCGATATACAGTCTGCTCAGGCCCAAACACAAGATCTACATTGGAGCATGGAATGTCCAAACCACATATGAGACGTTGAAAACAGCAGAAGTCCTCAACGAGACGAAGAAATACGGACTGGACATCATGGGAGTGAGCGAGTGTCCATGGACAGGTTCAGGACGCCTTGTGACCAACGATGGTGCAGTAATCATGTACTCTGGGCATGAAAGTCAACATCGTCATGGCGTGGCCATCATAATTTCAATGAAGAGGGTCAACACCTTGTTAAAATGGGAACCACTTGGTGAAAGGATGATCAGGGCACGCTTTGATTCAAAGCACTGTAAATTGACCATCATACAATGCTACGCACCGACAAATGAAGCCAAGAAGGAAGACAAAGACGATTGGTTTAAAGTATTACAACTCACAGTTTGTAAGTCTCTTGTCATGATATGCTGCTGGTCATGGGTGTTATGAATGCCAAGGTTGGAGCGGACAACACCTTCTGTGAGAGACCCATAGGTAACCAAGGATGTGGGGAAATAAACAATAATGGCGACCAACTTGTTGACCTCTGCTTGGACAACAACCTAGTGGTTGGATGCACCATTTTCCAACACAAGGGCATCCACAAGCTGACATGGAAATCACCTGATGGTTATTCGATTAACCAGATGGACCACATCCTGATCAAAGGGAAGTGGCGCAGATCCCTCCAAGATGTCAGAGTGTGTAGAGGTGCAAATGTCAGCAGCGACCACTACCTTATGACGAGTACCATCAAACTCAAGCTTCGCAAGGTGAAACAGGAGAGTCAGAGACAGAAGCAGCTAGATGTTGCCAAGATCAAGTGTCCTCGAACCAATATAGAATTTGTACTGGAACTGAGGACCTGTTTTAGTGCCTTGGAAGAGACAATAGTGAGGGACCCTGATGTTAACACTAAGTGGGAGGCCATCAAGAAGACCTATGTTGATACATCTATTGAGATCTTAGGCTATAGGAAGAAGAAACACAAGGAGTGGTTAACACCTGGAACCTAGAAGAAAGAAAACAACTTAAAGCCAAGTTGCTTAGCACTACGTCACCAAGGCTCCAAGAGCAAGTCCAGAAAGCCTATAAGTCCAAAGACAAGGAGGTGAAGAAGAGTGCCAGAAAGGACAAAAGAGCCTTTGTAGAGGAGATGGCTTGCCAGGATGAGCATGCTGCAGAGAGAGGTGAACTTAGTGCTGTATATAAGATCACTAAACAGTTGTGTGGTGGTAACAAGGTCCAGCTTGCCCCAATTAAAGACAAGAATGGCAACACCCTCTCAACTGAGCATAAGCAAGCCATCAGATGGGTACAGCACTTTGGTGAAGTACTTAACAGACCTGAGCCAGAAGAATCTGCCAACCCTCTACCAGCAGTGGATGTTCTGCACATTGACATCAATCCACCAACTAAGGCCGAAGTCAGACGTCCCATCAAAGCGCACAAGGATGTTAAGGCAGCTGGAATCGACACCATCCATGTTGAAATGCTTAAAGCAGACCTTACCACATCTACTAGAATGCTTACTGACCTAATTAAGAACATTTAGGAGAAAGCCATCATCCCCGAAGACTGGTCCAGAGGCCTAATTTTCAAGCTTCCTAAGAATGGCACCCTCCAAAATTGTGACAATTGGCGGGGCATTACACTTCTTTCAATACCATCAAAAATATTTTGCAGAAATATTTTCCTTCTGAGCAGAATTGAAGTAGCCATCGATTCCAGGCTGAGACAAGAACAAGCTGGCTTCAGGAAGGGGAGAGGTTGTGTAGACCAGATTTTCGCCCTAAGAAATGTCATTGAGCAATGTTTGGAGTGGAATGCTCCCTTGTACATCAACTTCAATGACTTCAAAAAGGCCTCTGACAGTCTACATCGCAACACCTTATGGAAGATTCTGTGTGTGTACGGAATCCCTCAGAAGATGGTTACACTGATTGAACTATTCTACCTGCAATTTGAATGTAGTGTCATCCTTGATGGAAACCTATCTGAGTGGTTTGCAGTGAAATCAGGGGTTCGTCAAGGATGCGTCATCTCACCAATGCTGTTCCTGGTAGCCATTGACTGGATCATGAAACAAACAACATCAGACAAGTCTAGAAGCATACAGTTGATCCTCTTTCAACAGCTTGAAGACCTCGATTTTGCAGATGACATAGCTCTTTTGTCATCTACCCACGTCCACCTACAGGAGAAGACCGATAGACTGGACAAATTTGCCAAGAAAACAGGTCTCAACATAAGCACCACCAAAACCCAAGTGATGTGCATCAATGCAAGATCTGATGAACCCATCATTTTCAATGGAAGTCCACTTGAAGATGTTGAGGAATTCACCTGCCTTGGCAGTCTGCTGAGCAAAGACAATGCTGCAGCTAAGGACGTTAAAGCAAGACTACGTAAAGCCCGCAGTGCATTTGCTAGACTCCAGCCTATCTAGAAATCTGTACAATACAGCCTCAGAACAAAAATCGGACTATATAACAGCAACATCAAATCTGTTCTACTATATGGGGCAGAATGTTGGCGTGTCGTCAAGAGTGACATGAAGAAGATCGAGGTTTTCCACAATAATTGTCTCAGTAGAATATACCGTATCTTCTGACCAGAGAAGATCTCAAATGTTGAGTTGTACAAGAAGACGAACTCACATAGTGTGGTGATGGAGATCAAGCGCCGTAGAATGAAATGGCTTGGGCATGTCCTCCGGATGGACCAGAACCATATTCCGAAAGTAGTTATGAGTTGGACACCACCGGGGAAAAGGAAGCAAAGAAGGCCAAAAACGACCTGGAGGAGAACTGGAGAAGGTGAACTGAAAGAACTACGCCTCTCATGGGGTGAAGCACAACATGCTACCAATGACAGAACAAGATGGAAGCAGATTGTCACGGCCTCATGTTCTGCAGGGAACCAGAAGATATAGATAGATGTCTGCTTTTTTTGAAAAAAACCTCAGAATAAATAACATGTTTACTTATCGTGTACAAATCCTTATTAAGATTAAAAAAAAATATCGGTCATGCAAGTTTGCATATTTTTTTCATCATAGATTACCATGAATTATTCTTTAAAAAGCTAGTTTTTGATCATATACACTTCCTGCTGGGATGTACTGTGTGTGTCTCCTAATGACTGTAGCAGACCATTTTTTGTACAGTAAGAATACATTATGGATAAATATATCTTACAGTAAAACAATCTTCCAGTGGCTAAACTCAGCTTTAATAAAAATGTAATATATTCACATTTGGGCAGTTAATCTTTCTTGTGGCCCGAACATTGCAACAAAAAGGTGTGCATTTTCCTTTATGGACCTGTATTTTCAACCACAGTATTAAGGCAGTAAACATCGTGATCATCTCAGTGTGGTCTCAGTAATCTTGAGCGATATCACCTGTATCCAGTTAAAAGAGATGGTTCATGTTTTTCAGATCACTGAAAAGATTTTTGGTTTATTCACAGGATTATATTGATTTCTTTGTATCATACCTGCTCCTTTAAAAGTGGGATAAATCCTTTTTTAGCTGCAGGTTAAACTTAGCTATGCTTAGGACCAGAAAGTCTTAAAAACACACTTAAGAAGTTAAATGTGTGAAAAAGGTTTCTCTTTGGACTTGCACTCACTTTAATTTTAGAACTCCTCTCTACATGTCATAGCAGCATCTTCCTCCTCGGTGCTTGTCTTGCTCAAACTCTTGTCAGAATTTAGAACAGCACACCACACACAATGGTGTACTGTGCATTGCTGGCTGTGTGAAAGATTCAGGTTTGAATTCCCCAATGACTACAACTAGCTATACATGGTAAGGCTCCTGCTCCTCAGTTCACTCTTGAGGTCCTCCAGGGCTCCATTTTAGGCCCTGTGCAATTTTCTTTAAACCCTTAAATATGGTGTCCTTTAGCTCTGTGGTATCTTTTTTATGCTCTCACTATAATGGCTTTGCTGCTGACACTAAACTCCTCTCTGTTCCTCCCTCTGAGTCACAGGCCGCCTCGTGCCTCTCTGCTATTTCTGATAGGATGACATTCCACCACCTACGACTCAATCTGTCTAAGACTAAACTGATTTATTTAACAGCTAAATTGTCACCCAACCACTAAAGGACTCTCTATCCTCATTGACAGCTTCAATCTATCCCATCTTAGACCTCAAAGAATCAGTGTGCCAACACTGACACTAACCTGGGTTTCATGGAGAAGATTACCTGGTAAAAATAAAAAGAAATACATTTTCTCTCTCTAAAACATCTGGTACATCCAGTCCTTCCCCACCAACATTTCCACCCAGGTGCTTCTTGAGACCTGCTTCTGTTAGGTTTGTACTATATTGCACATCTTCCCTTACTACACTATCAAACCATCATGTAGCTAGTTTGGAATATGATATTCAGGTCTTTATGGTCCTTAAAGTTCTTCTATTGTGTCCATATACCAACACAAATAGTTTAAATAATGAAGCTGGTATATTGGTCATTTATGAAAAAAAGACACTCATTTTGTAATTTAATTCATTGCAGTTAAAGGCATGGACTACTGAACCTATAATGTTTATCAGTACTGATGCTGCTGTGGTACTCTTCTGTTAGGCACGCAGCGCTAATTTCTTCGCAAAAGTCATCCCTTTAAATCAGCAGTGGCTCTAGACCATGTCTAGTACCGGGGCCAAACTGAGGTGAGCTCTTCTGTTGGAGAAGCATAAATGAAAAACAAAAACTTGTATTGCTACTAATCAAATTACATGTTAATAAAACAAACTCATCATGGGGGGCCAGTGGATAGTCCCCAACTAATGATGGGGGACCAGTGCCCCCCCCCAGAACCACCCCTGCTCAGAATAAATGGATAATTAGGTGCTCATGGGCTCCTAATTACCTCCTGCCCCCTCATACTCGTATTACCAATGTGTAACGACACCGGCAGTGTTAATACTCACTCATTGTAGTGGAATGGATCACAATTGATGCTCTTAGTGTGATAGAATGTAAAATCTTTATTCTCTATTTTACAGCACATTATAAGTATTATTGAATGGAGTTGATGGATTTTTGCTGTAACTCTTTGTGGTGCTGTGGTTTACACATCATCAGAAAGCAGAAAGCCCCACATTGCAGGTTATAGGTATCGTCATATATTTTGTAATGTATCTCTGTGTAAATCTAATTTTTGTTCTTTTTGTCTGCAGCTCTATGAGCCATGTTAGACTGTAGTTGTTAATGAAGCTGACTGTAAATACACTGCCTGGCCAAAAAAAAAAAGTCGCACACTTTGGTTTTTCAGTTGACCGTTTTTAGCCTTGATTAAGGAACATTTGTAGCATAATGACCTTATGCAATGTTTCAACATCTTTCTCTTCCTAGAATTGCATTCATTTTTCATCAAATCTTGCATTGACAACAGGAGAGTCGAGTCACTCCATAAAGTCTTCTCTACCACATCTCAAAGGCATTCAATGTGGTTAAGGTCAGGACTCTGTGGTGGCCAGTTCATGTGTGAAAATGATTCTTCATGCTCCCTGAACCACTCTTTCACAATTTGAGCCTGAAGAATCTTACCATTTTTGTCCTGGAATACGCCTATGATGTCAGGGAAGAAAAAATCCATTGATGGGATAATCTAGTCATTCAGTAGATTCAGGTACTCAGCTGATTTAATTTTATTGCTGCATAACTTTGCTGAGCCTAGAGCAGACCGTTGGCTCTTAAGTACTGTATTTGCTTATTTAAATTGAAACGGTGACTTTTTTTTTTTTTGGCCAGGCAGTTTAAGTCAGTTTTTTTGTTGAGAAAATATAAACAAAACAATACAAAAATCCTTTGTAAGTAAATTAGAATATCTGAACAAAAATTATTTGGAGAAAGAAACAGGGGGCTGTGAAATGTCATCAGGAATGCCATCATTTAAGTGTCCCTTTTCTATTAAAGAAAACTGTGTCACTGTCCCTCTTTCCCAAAGAGTTACTTTATTAAAGTGTATTTTTTATGTTGTTCTGCCCAGAGGCCATCACAAAGTTCGGACCTCTCTTTTCAGCTAACTTTCACGCACACTATGGCCTGTTTGTTCAATTCATAAAAGTGCCTTGTTTTTTTTTTATCTGAGTGATTTTTTGGTGATAAAATATGAACAATCCTCATATCGGACAACTCTAAATATAAAACGCATTATAATATAAAGCATATTATAACACATTTGGGAATCCATTAAACATAAAGACCTATTTACTATTTTTAGCATTTACTGCCCCGTAGGCCTTTAACTTTTGTCCCAACACAACGTATGTGGTAGCCAAGTGGTGACTCAAAGAGAATTCTTCAACTGTTCCAACAGAAGGCACCCTGTTCACTGTTACATCCTGGCCTAAGTGGAAATGCTTGCTGTTCCAGTTGCTGAAGTCTCATAGCTGAGATGGTATTGGACCATCGGCTGACCTGTTTTTCATATTACTATATACAAATATTCATGTTTTTAAACACCCAGCTAGTTACAGTGAGGACTTGTAAAACAGCTACTCAATTCATTCCACTGGTGGGCTTGAAGATGCATCTAATTCTTTGGGTGCTAAACTTCTCTTGCGCTTTGGCGGTAGCTTATCAATAAGCGTCCATGCTTGAGTCATCTCCACAATGCTGAAACTCATCCTTGGTTACGCTGTTTTACATAAATGGATTTTGATGTGAATATATATAGTATATCTTATATATATATATTATTGGACAATCGTTTTCCGTTTAGTGTTTTAATAGTTGCTAAAGTTTGCTGCCGATAAAATCTTATCCACATCTTTAATTTCTGATATGCATAAACCCCTTTTGTCATATTTTTAACTACTGTTAAATAAACTACCAATGAAAATCTTAACATCTGTCGTTTCATTTAAGACTCAGTCGATAGCATGTGGAAAATTGTAGCTGGTTAACTTTAAAGCATGTCACCCTGTTATTCAATGTGTTTTTTTTTTCTGTCCATTATGCTGAGGGACACAAGGAAAAAAATTAACATTTTTCCAGATTTTGTCCCTAAGACGATATTTTACCCCATATTATAGGTTTGAATGATGTCAAGTATTAGGCCAAGACCTTCATTTTTGAATAAACGAGATGGTCTTAACTGAGAAAGGTTACAGTGATTGCTAGGGGCTGGAGCAGTCTTAAATCTGTGCTATATTGACATTGGGTTTAATATATACAGCATCTTCTTTCTAAAACTTTGAAACACTGAAAGGTTCACAGCCTCAAGAGTTGATGTGTGGAGATGGGCGACTGGCGTGTGGGCAGGGAGAGTGCCTCGCTATAGATTTTCCACAAATTAACGAAGACATGGAAAGTTACAGCGTGTGGATGGGGAACCCTGACAATGCAGGCAAGTTCTTCTCTTAGCCTTGATCATGAAGCGTGAGTGGGTGTATAAACAGAGGACCCCTGGGTCTGGAAGGTAAACTAAAGCCAAGCTACTGGTGGGAGAGACCTTTAGAGATTACTTGGTATTTCTGAGCGATTAAAAAAATGCTTGCAAAGACAGATTGTAGTGACGGCAGCAATGCCAGTCGTCACAAATAGTTATGGCTTGGTGGGTGCATTTTTCACCAGCCATGATGAACAATCCTGCTGGGTGTATGTCATAATGCATAGGCCCTTAACTTTCTAACTATGGTCTTCCAGGAATGCAGTTTGAAAAGGTTGCCTAAAATATGCACGTCAGCCACTAGAAGTCACTTTATGGTCCATATGAGGCAGAAATTTAAAGCATACTGTAAGATTCATTCAATCACTTCACTTGTGCCATTTTAAATTAATCATTATTTACAAGGGATCTTCTTTCTCATTGCCAGAAAACACCACCCAGAGCCTGACGGCTGACCCAACGTTGTTTTCCCTGCTCACCATCTTACACGTACCATTATAGAAGCTGGTCCTACACAGTGTTAGTCTGTGTAACCTGCTTTTTGCCTTTGCTATCCTATTTTTCTGCTTCTGTTGTGATCGGTTTGAACCTTGCCTCACATGTGACGATACCAGGAGGCGGTACGTGTGTGTGCTGTCTTTGACTGCCGTCAACACGGCGATGCTGTAACTCGCTACATTCCCGCTCTTTGTTTTTCTAGAAGTAAAATGCTGTATGTCGACAGACAAAACATTTCAAAAGTTTCATGTTTTTTTGTCTAGAATACGTGTTAAAATATTTGAGGCTGGCAGCAGCCACTTCAAGACAGGGAAACGAACTCATGGTAAGACTGCACCTTTGTTAATATAATGAGTTTCTAAAGAACAGACTTCTATGCAACAAGATGCTGCTATTACTGCCATTTCTTTCAAATGACAGTCTTTCATGTGAGCTGACAATACAATGTTGGATTGTCTTGTTTCTGTACTCTGAGAGTATATCATTTGAGTAAAGGCATTGTAATAGTACAAAACCATTCCCGCTTTTTGCTATCTATCACGTGAAGTGAGAGCCCCAACTAAAGAACACGGTCTCCTTTCATGCATACGTCCTCCAGCAATTTCCCTTATGACTACAAAATAAAGAACAAAACAGGTAAACAAACGTACGACTTGGCCACACTTATGACTGATTTACTCACGGTTTGGAACTTTGATACTTAATAAGCAAACCGTGTGCTTGTCCGTGTGTGTGTTGGTCACACAGTCAAATGTGCTGCTTCCTTCTCCACCCTCATTGTTCCTGTCTCCAAGGTGATAACAAACTTGGTTTTTACCTACCCTGCAGAGTGTGTGCTAGGTGGCCTCTGCGTTCTTCTTGATGATAGCTCAGTAGACCCACCGCAACCTCCTGACTGTTAGCATTGTTAAGCTAGACGCCTGGGTTTCTAGATGCTGGCCCACATTCCCCAGTACTTGTATCCAATCTCAATACTGCATATGCGGCCTTGGCCACGCTACGAAAAAGCTGGAGTCGGCTCTGCCTCTGTGAATATACCGGTCTGTGAACATACGTGGAGACTTCGGCATGTATTTTTTCGGTTATCATTCACCAAACGGATGATAACACTAAACAAATGGTAAACTGACAACTATTCACAAGTTGCAAACGTGGGTTTGTAGAGACTTCTAACGTGAATTATAATTTCTCATTTCCATTACTCAGTCCAAATATAGTGCTGTACTAGTAAACAAAAAACTATGGAAACTAATGAAATTGAACTGTGTATCTGAACGGGGTGCTTGTAGAGAGCCAGATGTTCTCTACTTATGAAAACCTTTGAATATTCATACTTGAAAGGAATTTAACGGCAGAACATTCCAAATTTTTTTTCTCGGAATATTATGTAATTGGAGAATATCACTTGTCAAAGGTTTGGGGTGGGGGTGAAATGCTATCTATTACTTACAATATATTTATGATCAAAATTCTTCCACACTATCTCTAACAGAATACCTAAAGATGAAACTGATTAAAGGCTGGCAGGACATTCGCTGTAATCAATGTGTTGTTCTAACATCATCACACCCACACCATCATTACTTACTTTTATGAAATGAGTTCTGTAACTTGGATGTAGCATCGATATATTCAAAAGGGTAATTGGTTAACTAATAATACCACAATAAAATAAATAAATGAATCATTCAATGAAAGTTATATGAGTCACTGAAAAACATGACTATCTGAGTCAAACATAGAAATGGGAGAAGCTTAAATTGCAATGAAACATACAGTTGTCTATGAAGTTGTATAACCGTGTCTCGAAAATATGCTATAGAAGTGAAGAGGAACGATGCTAAATTTAATTACATTGTCTGAAAACTAAATAATTTTAAAAGGGTGCAGCCCAATTTTCAATGACTGCATAGTAATACTGATTATATCCCTGCCTGAAAAATTTCAAAGTTTGTAAAAAAAAAAAATAAAATAATGATCAGTGAAAGTTAGTAGAAGCACTGGTTCTGATTTCTGTAATCTACTCAGATACTTCTTCCGGACCATACAGAGATCTATTTTTTCTATTCAGCTGAGACTTCCGGGAGAGAGAGTGAAAAAGCACAGTTTCATCTTTGCATTATCATCATCTTTTTTTGGACAAGACAATGGAGCAGACATACTGGAGATCAACTACTGTATTTCTCCAATAAAACAGCTAAACAGAGATACCATTTGAAGCTGATTCATATTGTACCACTGCACTTTCCTAGATAACCAGTTACAGAAGATTGGTGTCTATGATCATTGCTTAGCCATACAATTCTTTTAGCAGACAAGCTAGCTCGCAATAAGTATATGCCAAATATTTAGTCAAATAAAAAGTTTACGGTGGAAAAAAAAAAGCAAACAGATCAACCAGTCGAGTACTAGGAACCTTTCGTTGTAATCATGTCTGCTTATTAATTTATTTGAATTTTTAATAGCAAATATATAGGTTAAACTTATCATAGCTCCAGGAGATTAAGGCATGAAGCACTTATTTTTGTCCTTAATGATTTGAGCTCACAAATTATATGCCACATATATGTGTCACGCTAAAAGCAGTCCGAGTGCTACTCAGTATGTTAGTTAGAGGTGGCGTGGAAAGCAGTTTTGAAGCAGCTTCTCAGGAGATGGGAGGAAGAAGGGCTGCATCAGCCAAAGAACATGTGGACTGCAAACTTTGTCACACTTCTTCCTGCCCTTTTCAGCTGTGAACCATGGTTACCAAATAACAAGAAAGCAGACTTACTTCCTGTGTACTGAATCACACAGCGAAGAATTGATGAGTATTGACTTAGCAGCTGACACTTGCACATCTGAAAAGGTCCCTAAACCAGTTTTGAAACTTCAACCTTCAGTTTCTCAGACAGAATTGAACAATTCAAAGTGTTGATGTTTCTCTCAACAAATGTGGTGAAAAGTCCTTGTAACCTTTAATTGCTCTTGCAACATGCAAAGCACACGAATCAGAGTCAAAGGAGCATTGTAAATAAAAACTAAAATTGACTTCCTGTAGAAAAGTTTGCCTCTCGATGTCCAGGGTGTCCCTTACCTTTGCCCTGGCCTATCTGGGAAAAGGTCCAGGCTGATTGGCTATGCACTTATGGAAGACAGATGGATGGAGGGATGAACTGTTCAGTAGAAATGAGATACTTCCTAGATTCAACCCAGGAGTCATGTTTCTTCATCTAAAAGGCAAGGGACCCTATTTTGCAACACAAAGTGGTTTTGCTAGTTTTGTACCAGCGCATTCCTTATTTTGATGCCAAACGCAAATGATTCTGCACGCATTTCCCGCTCGTAGGAGTGGTGCTTTTGACCAACAAAAACCAGGTCTAAAGTCAGTGACGTATTATTAAATGACATTTAAGGGGCGCGTTTTAGAAACGTGCAGGTGCATGACACCATGGTTTTTTGATATTTTGTTTTATTCATGTATGTTTTATTATAAAGTGCCACATATTCCCACGCCTGCTTCACCTCGATAGGCTTAGGTGGACCAGTGGTGCTCCCGTAAATGACTTGCTCCCGCCTTTTCACTTTGCGCACGAGCACGTCCGTTTCCCCAGCAAAAACCGATCCGGTTTACCAGGTAAACACGCCATTGTAATAGCAACCCGCCATAGCTCATGCGCCCCTGCCTTTTAAAGGTGAGGTGACGTGCCATTCTGATTGGTTTATTGCATGTTATGCCCAAAACACACCTCTGAATAATTAACAGAGTTAGGACAACCTTTTTTTGCCTTGCACTGGTGCAAAGTCTGTTTTTTTGGTCGTCAAAATAGCAAAATGGATTTGGACACGCCCATAAATGTTATTTGCATCTTGCGCTTTAGGCTTTGCGTTCGATCATGGAGCCCAAGGAGTCCAAAGTTATACCATTAAACACCTTCTCAAATTCTTTAATCTACAGTTGAAATTTATAGCTGAAAATGTGATTTCCTTCTGTTTTCATAATTAGAAATGGATGAAATATACTCTTCCCAAGACCCCTGACCACTTGACCAGGATAAGCAGTTCAAAGATGGATGGATGGATGGATAATATATGCTGTGAAAATGTAATTCATTTCTCACGCGCCACTACCAAGAAAATGTCCAAACAACACAATGGGAAGTACAAGAGCAATGGAGATGCTGTAGCTTTTTGGCAGTTTCTCCTAGGTGGTGATTGTGTAGCGGGGGGCATTGACCAAGAATATTTTTCACAAGACTTCATCAGCAGCAGACGGTCCTTTCTGTCACTGTATACGCACAATAGAATGTCAGTTACCATACTTATTAGGACCATGGTTGGTTTGGTTTAAAAATAATTCAGATATTCAAACATACATGAGAACATCTAGTTTATATAAAATAAATTTGAGCTAAACGATTGAGCAAAAGGTAACTGCCAATCCCCACCACACTCCTGTGAGTGTGTATAAAGGACATGGGAGACTGTCCTGAGTCCCCACTGTAGCTAACTCCTGTAATGACAAATTAACTGCTTTTATGCTATGTTGCATATTTCTTCAAATCAATAATCAGAAATAAATGCATTTAGCAGCAGGAGTAATATCTCAGCATAAGAACCAGTGTACTAAAAGTAAATACTGTGATTTTTTTGTTGGGAGGGTGGTGGCGTGTGGCAGGGGATTGGATAATTGATGGTTCGGATGACTGATACTTGGATAATCGACATTCCATTGTGTTCACATTTTCACATATTAAATAAATAAATGGCAAACTTCCATGAAACGACGAAAAATATGGAAAGCCACCATTTATTAGATGGTGTGCTATCAGTCGCTAAAGCAAGAAAAACTTTCAGAGAATGAAATATATGTTTGGTGAACATCTTAAAATATATGGAGTAGGTTTGCTCCCATAAGCTCTTATGTGGGTCTCAATTTTATTCTTTATGTCCTGAGTTTATGAAAATAAACGGATGATTTGTTTTGACATTAATTGCTATTTAAGGTGTTGAACTGATAAAGGAACATGACAATACCTACTTGGGTGAATAGATGTCCAGTTAAGGTTCAGCCAGTGCCTGGAAATCATTCAAATCTTTGTGTCAACTTGAACACATAACAGGCCTCTCGCAATGAGTGAAATCTAGTTTTTTTTTTTTTGGACACGTGGCTTTTTAAATTTTATTTTTTGGGTCATTTTAAAGGTCTTAAACAGTTCTACTTAAAAAAGACCTAACCACTCTTGACTGAATAATTTCACTTCAAGTTCTTCACGATTTTCTTGCCCAGCTGTAGCATACCATATTTACTGTATCTGCCTAGCAAGTGTTTTGTCATAATAAAAATGTGGAGAAACCCTACACATTTTCTCTCTCTAGGGTTTTACATTGTAGTATACAGATCAGTACATCAACAATGACTTTCAGCTAATTCTTAATTAAACATCACACACTTTACAACGGTTAACCTGTTTGAAAGTGCTGGGGACGCCAAATATTTTTTGATCATTAGGTTCATATCGACCAGCATTGATTGGTAGTTCAGGACACTCCCACCCACCATGGGTTTTGAAGCCTCATTTGTTCTATCTCTAGTGAAAAGTCTGTCATTTCTAATTGCGCTGTAAGGTTTTCAGGGGTTCACAATTATAGTTATTAAAAGTATTTAATTAGCTAGAACACCACATCAGACAAATTTAAATTCCAGTTTTATATATTCTATGAAATACATTTTTAGTAAATATAAAAATGACAGTCTTGACAAAAGACAAGTGCTTGTAAATCTTTGCATTGCTTTCACAATTTTTATTTATCCTCACTTTGAACACGACACGTGTCAGAATTGGACTGCAGCAGAGACAATATAAAATAGTTTAATGACATCAGAAGGTGCGTATGCATGCGAGTGGAGAATTAAATGGCTTTTGATATTCTCACTCGAATGATACAAATCCTCAACAGCTAACCCATAGCTAACAACTCTTACATCTTACAAGAATACAAAAAGATGAAGCACAAAGTGTATAAAAATGAAGAATGAATGAGAATGAAGAAAAAAAAAAAATTGACACTATTTTATTGTGCTAATCAGATTGTTTTTTAAAGCTGGATGGATCAAATACATTTCCAAAATTAACATCAGACATTTTATATAGCATACATCAGAAAAATTAATGCTTAAAAAAACAAGACTTTAATAATATCGCTATGTATCAAGTATTACAATGACTTAATCCTAATTAGTACACAAATATCAGTCATTCCAAAATTCGTGTGAGTAGCTGCCACTTCTCTAAGTACAGGCAAAGCCTGTGTTAACTCAATTTTTTTTAGCCAGTGCATTTTGACCCTTTGAGCAGATTAGCTAACCCTTTTTTGAAAACTTTGTTCAAATCTAACAGCAGGTGAACTGAATGGCTTCTTACAGTAGTACTAACAGCACCAAAAGGTCTACAGCAGACCTCCGATAACTAAAATAAAGCATCAGGTTCCGCGATCAGATTAAACAAAATACTAAACAGACATCCGAAATGTAAAGTCTTATGTCAGGTGCAAACACAAGACTGCGATTCGCCCAGGTAACACATTTTCTACTGTGACGCGTGGTAGTAGCAGGGTTATATTATGGGATTGCTTTTTATCAATATGAGCGTTAGGAGCTGGGAGGCTTTTCAGAATGGAGGGCAAATGTTCGCAAAGGTAAATATGGGCAAAGCTATGAAAAAAACAAATAGAAACTTTGGTGTAGAAGCGAGCATGGGCTGAATCAGACGTGTCTTTCAACGGGATGACGACTCGATGCACAGAGATAAAGGGAGCAGGGAGTACCTTCAGCAGTGATTGTTGTGAAGATGCTCTGTTCCAGCTGTTCCTTGCCAACCTCCTTCCCCAACTGGACACTACCTGAAGAATAATTTTAAATAACAAGGAAATATTGCTTGGCTATGGTCCTGCAATGCATATCCAAATTTGCCGATAATTAGCTTACAGCTGCAATTACCACCAAGTTTGGTTCTACCATCAATGAGAGAATGTGAACTTCTCTGTATCAGAATGATGTAAAACAAGAGGATGCTGAAAGAGGGTTAACCCTTGAATTTAAGATGGGCAGACTATGAAATACCAAGAGTATCGGCATAGTTTCAAACACAGAGCAGCATTTGCCAGGAAGCAAAAAGGAGTGTAATTGAATGAAAAATGAATATGAAGCATGCATTTAAATGAAGTCTTTTCTAGAATTTCACCCATTGAAACAGTTTGATTCCTTACTGGAACCATTGCGGTTAACGATCCTACTCAAGAGGACCACTGATGGTTCTCTCTCAGGACTCAAACTAGTCACTTTAAGGTTGCAAGTCAATGTCTTTTACATGTGCACTACAGGGTTAATTGTTCAGATTCTTCATGATTTTTATTTTTGCTGTATATAAGTCTGATGTGATTATATCACACATACATTTGTGCATTTGTCTGCCTAGTACATGCAAAATACTTTTCCCAGTTTTCTAGATTTCAAGCCCCCATCTTGCAGGCATGGAGGTTTACAGCTGTGTCTGAGAGCTGTCAAGATTCGCCCTTGTCAATGGGGATCTGACGTCAAGCAGCTAATTGGGCCCTTCTTTGTGCGTAGGTACCAGTCACGCCCAGTGATGCTGACGTGGAGAACGCCTTAGATCAACAGGCGCTTGCGTCCATCCCGAGCGTGTACGGGGAGAAGAGGCACACCAGGAAAATAGCTTCAGCGATTGTCGAGGCACGCAGCAACTAGCCCCGCCACCAGACCCCGGCAGCTGGCCGGCACCATGGCAGGTATCCTAATTAATTCCGTACACCGTCTCGGAGCATAGAAAAGGGGAGAAATATTAATCCCGTTTCTCCCTGTGGGATCTATTTGTCCAGGAAATCATACAGCCTCTAATCCCGTCCATCATCCTCTCTTGTCAGAATTCCGTTGTCACAGGTCTGTCACCCGATAAGACTCTTATTAACAAGGGAATAAAATCTTGGTAACGGGTGGGGTTCTTTGTCTCAGTTTTTCCCCAGTTTACCCACCCTCCCTTTTTTCCCTCCTCATCCTTTGTTTTGGTTCCTCTCTCCAGTCCTCCCTCCTTTGTTAGCCTGCTGACATCACGCACGTCATAGCGGCTCGATCATTTGGGAGACGGTTGACTCAAACGCCGTTGAGAGAGCTTGTCGCAGTAGGGAACAGGTGTAAACGAGGCCACTTGCTTATTCCTATCTTAATTTATTTTTTTTATTAAAGGATAGTGTAAGTCAGCGCTGATACTTATTCCGATCAATCCATATGGTACATGCTTGCATGGGTCCCATGGGATCAACAGGATGGCTGATGGCTTCACTGTTGCCTAGGCGAGTATGTGAAGGAGGTGGGGGTAGCTGGGCTGGTGAGGGCAATGAGACGCCATGACGATAGGTATCTGGGGAGATTCTCTATCTCAGGCGGGGATTCTTTCCCCTTTGTGCCTTCCATATACAGATGTACACCTGCCACTGCCGACTTTCCAGTGCGAGAGAACTCTGATGTAGCCTTTTTCTCATTCACTTCAGCATCAGGCAATTGACGTAGGCATAAATTAATTTCTCATACGTTGTAGATTCATTTAAAATTCTTGTTGTTGGATGCGGCAGAATTTTCCCCTCAATTAATCAACTTGGGCTAGCTTACCTAGTGTTTGAGACACTGTTACTAATTTGTCCTGTTTTATTTAAATAGCATTTATATTATAATTATATATGTCTAATTCATGACCATATGCTCACCAAAGCAGTAGTGATATACAAATTTTTGTTTTTGACCAGAATTTTGACATTAGATTTATGACTAAAACACCATTTTAAAAATCACACATGTAACAGAAAAGTGATGTTAACATTTTACAGATTTTCTTTCTTTTTTTTTTGGGAAATCCACCATGACGCCTCGAAGTTGTTTCCGTCATGTTTGGTACATTTTTTTTCTCAATCATCAAATCTAACCAAACTTACCAACCAGCGTGTTTTTTATTTATTTATTTTTTTGCTAAATGTCCCTCTACCCTCAGCCAATAGTGGAACAATTTAAGTAGTTCATCAAGTGACAAATTTTGTCAGCATAATTTCTCTTTTTACAAATTTTTACAGCAATGCAGCTCCTGTACCTGAGTCATGACGTAAATGATTAAATTCATGCAAGCGATGCTGTGCAGGATCTTTACGGTGCCTGTCACATCATGACTAACCGATTATGTGAAATCTTTTACGTGTAAAGACATGAACTATTAACAGCTGTAATGACATGGGGAATTAGAGAGTTAAGATGTTTTTGTATGGAAGACAGAAAATAAACTGCTTATCTATGATTGTGGGTGAACTTTTGTGTAAGCTGCTTTTAAATAAAAATTCAGAAAATGAGGAAAGTGGTGTCCATTCCTGTGTGCCACCTCTCAGCCTTAGTTGTACCCTGCGTTATCTCTGAATGTCTTGCTAGCTATTGAATGTGGCCGGGGTTCTGAAGTGGGAGAATATAATTAGCTTCATGCCACCATGAGGAGGTTAAATTGGCCCAGGTTGACACGGCCATCATGGCTGCCTGCAGCGTAGGGCTTTCTGGCAAACAGAGAAAAGGTACATTGGAAAGCTGAATGTGATGGAAGACTGGGTAAGGAGTATTGTGGACCTTGGTAAATATCCATAGCTAGCTTACAATGCAGATTGCAGAGCAGGTGATGCAGGTCATGTATATAGGAATGCTGGTCTGTACATGGAGAGAAAATTCACTCAACCCACAGGATTGCTGGACCTCTCTTCCTGATCATTCCCAACAACTGCACTGAAGGTCCATTGAGGTGTTTTGGAAGAAAATACAGATTGTGTGACACTGACCACCACCCAGATTAACAGCTGTAGAGAGTACTTCACTCTTTCCAGAATCTATTCATTCTTGACCAGATCTTATTTTTCTAAGGCTGACAAATAAGAGAATAGACTTTTGTGTGTTTCTGAGGTGGACTGGTCTACTCTATGTCTGGCCCCAGATCTGTGTCTGTGGCTCATGCTCTCTCGCTGGCTTCCATGTGATTCCTTTGGCAACACTAGACTCCCTGCTCTGCCCAAAGACACACAGCTGAAGTGAACTGGTGACTATAAATAGCTTGGGTATGTTTGTGCATCCATCTACGTGTGAGTCCCTTGTGAGAGACTAGTGCCCTGTCCACGCTGTGCCTGGCCCCTTATAGTTGCTAAGACTCGCGTTCTATCACGTTGACCCTAACTGAGCAGAGTAAGCAGGTGTTGAAAAAAGACACGTTAGTAGCTAAGGAGATTGAGCTCGATGCATGGTCTTGCGTACTGGCTGTGCAGTGCCTTTTAAATTTGTCAACAACCCTTCATTCATCCGTCTCCTTCTTGGTGAACTTGAGCCCTCCTTGCGTCTCATTTCATAGGTCAGGCCACGGTGTCTGTGATCAAGGTGTCCCTTAAGACCTGATCAAACTGTGACGGCGTCCCTTGATTCAACATAAAAGTTTCCCTTGGCTTTTCCTACATTGTGCCTGATTATGTTAATGCTGTATACTGGTTATTTTTAAAGAAAGATAACATATAAAATATCCCATTGCCTAATATTATCTTAACCTGGCTATATGATTAACCTACCTGAAATGTTCACTTGCCTTTCAAGATATTTAAGTTACTGCAGAGAAGAACTTGTAAGAATAAAAATGACATTTACATACAAGGGATAATTAATGCCCATGACAATCCCAAATACATTGTAGGCTGATTTTAGTGCTGAATTTGCGTTGTGTGATAAATAAATGTATACAATTTAATATATCGCAGTTTTATTTGGAAATAATCCTGTCATATTTGTAATTTTTGTGAACAGCTATTCCTGGCTTACTTATAAATGCATAAATGGCATTTTACAATTTTGGATGTGTTAGGAATTGTAGACAGTAAAGTGCTTGACATAATTAATGTTTAATTAACAAATCTCTGCCATATATTTAACTTTTGGTGATTTTCTTTATTTAGTTTTGGCCCAGAATAGCATTCTTGCATTAAATCACCCAGGTGACTGATCCTGAGAGGTAACATCTGTTGGTGTCAGTCATTTTACTACACCACAGACATCACGGTAAAAAAAAAAAATACATTTATATGAAAAATTTATGTAGCAAAAACAGATAATCAGTATGCAGTACCTGCATCCCATCGATGACTCCAAGTAAATATTTTTGAATGGCACATTTAAATATCTATGGCGTTTATTTTTATAGCTAGTTCTGAATGAAATTGTGAGCTAAAAAAAATTGTTTATTCAATAAATTGTCGTGTCATGCTATCTTGTAAACCTGAATTATAGTACGGCAAATTTCCTGGGATTTTACATGCATTGAAACTACAGGCGAATGCTACTGCGGTAATCATGGAAGTCACAGCTTTGGAGGTCTTTGACCAAAGCTTCTGCTCCGCTGCCCCTTCCTGCGGTCACAGCTGCTGTGGTGCAGTGACGTTAGGGTCGCTGTCTTCATTAAAGCTGTTCCACAGTGTTGTAGCTAATCTCCACTTAATTGTAGTTAACGAACCAGTTCCTGCTCTGTGAGTTTTACTAATTCAGGTGTCAAATGTAACTGTAATTAAGTCTCCATGTGGGGTTAACATTTTTCAATTTGCAATTTTTGTTTTTGTTTTTTTTTTGGTTTTGGTAGTAATTTGGAATATTTCAGCAAGATTCAGAGCAGACATGGAGCTGGAAGTGGCTACAGGCATCGTGGTTCAGACAATTAAGGCTCACACTTATGATAAGAGAATAGTTTAAACATGTTAGCTTAAATACTGCCACCCAAAACCTAGAAATGTTTCCAGGAGTTTTCAGCATCTACATTTTGCAAACCAAATTGCATACAAGCACATTGACAGAGCCGGAAACACATGCAGTGAAATGAACGTCATTTCCAAAATCCACAATATTCCTGTAAATGTAATCCAAGTCATGAAGGCTAGAAGGGCCAGTACAGGCCATAGGTTACATCTGAAGGCCTGTTGTTTAGAAAGACATCCTGTGTGTCCCACAAATAATTTCCTTGACTTCCCGTAAATACCATTAATACAGTTCCCACTTCATTTTGCATACAGTGGCATGAAACCTCAATAATTAATTAAGCCAAATACTAATGTTTCTTTCAGCTGGGGTCCAGGATGTATTGGTACACTCCATGTTAATCAAAGAAGCCCCCTTCTCTTATTCCAGAATTGTTCATTATGTTTTTTTTTTTGTTGTTCTTAATTACTGTTTGATTATTAAGAGGCCTTGAACTTCTGGTGGCAAAGTCCATTTTTAGTAGTGTGTATTTTATTATTCATCTTTTTTAATTCTAGTCCATTTCTATCTCATCGATTAATTTATTAATTTTTTTGTTAGTGTGGGGGAAGTGGTAAATAATTAGTTGTTACTCTTTTTTAGGTGGGTACTCAGTTTTGGGAGCTAACTGCAGTTGTGCGCTCATGTCTTTCTGCCATCTTGTCTGCATATATTTATAACGATAAATAAATGCAGTAATGTTGATACTCTTTCTCTTTCTATGGTAACTTTTACCAGTCGTAGAACTTTACAGTCATCTTTACACATGAATTTTGTGCATATGGAATATCACGCTGCATCTAGTCAAAGCAGGATATGTCCTTTTTTGCCCGGATCTTTGAAAGACGAAGGAGAGGCAAAGGAGTTAAGTCTGCATCTCTTTGGGAGGATGGCCCGGTTCTTATTGATCCGATGAGTCACACCGAGTGCCGCAGAGCACGGGAGAAACGCCGTGCAGAGCACAGACAGAGCCAGACATCAAAGGAGGGTGTGACTTAGGGTGCATGGCAGCGAGGGCTGCGACAGTGAAGCAGTGGAAGTGCGGAAATGGCATTACCTGCAATGCAACTGGGCTCCTTGCACGCTTACCTGCCTGCAATCTAAACAAAAAAAGCCCAAAAAATAACTCCAGATGTGGTACGGAATGCAAGAGTAAGACATTCTGCATACAGGATGTGCCCCATCTGAAGGTACACATTACATAATTAAGGCAACTGTAATATACACAATACACATATATAAATTGTAATTCATATTTAAACATAAGTTAGTGAGGCACCGTTAATAAAACGTACAATTAAACATAGCTGAGTACGTACTATTTTCTTCTCATCTCAGGACGGCTTCTTAATAATGGCAGCTGGAGTTCATATGCATAAAGAGTATTGACCTTATTTCTGGACAGCTCAAAGGCAGGACACCCAGTTGCTGGATGCCTCAGAGCAGGATGTGCGCTGCTGTGATGATCTCCCCGCCAAGGCTATCGCACGCTTTGCACACTATAGGTCAGCACCAAGCAGGAGGGCTAATGCTAATCAGAGGACTTCCACATTAGTAACTGCCCCCAACCTTAGGGTGACTGGCAGATTTTCTGGATGTGTCACTGTAGTGCATCTGTGATATCTTACTGCTTTACTTCCTAGTGGTCTATGGTTTATGGTCATGCATAAAACTTCTGTATTGCAAGCTGGAAGTCAGCCTATATAACTAAACTTAATTTAAAAATTGTCGATTATTTTTTTTTCCCTGCAACAAAATATGAAAACATTAGGTCACATTCTGCTTGAAAAAAACAAATAATAAATAAATAGATATTGACTAGTAAGCAATCAGCATTGAGATGTTGGCATTTTTCTATCAACTGAGAGTAACATAAACCAATGTTGCAGAAATCAGAAGAGAAGTTTAGCTAGGGTGGCGCCGTTGGCTCATAACTCCAGGGTTGGCAGTTTGAAATCCACCTCCACTGTGTGTGAGGAGTTTGCATGCTCTGTGTCATGTGGGCCTCCTCCAGCAGTCCAAAGACATGCAGATTGACTAAATGGCATATTTAAATAGTTCATAATTTGACAGTAGGCCTATATGATATACTGGCATCCCATCCCGGGTTTCATTATGTACCCCTGACTTGTGCCCTCAGTGACTGGGATCGGCTATGTGCACCCTTTCTGTGTTGATCGGGAAAAACAGAAGATGGACGGATGAATGGATGGATGGAAATTTAAGTCGAAGTATCCAAATTTCAGAATAGTTGTTGTGCTGGGTAGCTGGATAATCTTATTCTAAACTGTAGTAAAATCAGCGTTGCATTTTAAAAAGTTTCACGAGTACCTATGTGTTTTAATGTCTTACTGAGGATGCTAATCCAAATCAAATTAGTTAAAATAATTACTCAGAGAAGTCAAATATAATAAAAAAAAAATGGTAATGGTAGAAACATGCAATAAGATTACTATTAATAACTGAATTCACAATTGTATAATTTAAATAATAAAGATTAGATCTTATTATATGTAATTTTTATATTACTGGTAAGTTCCCTAAAGAAGGATTAGTGTAAAATTCGGCTGTTTGAGGTTTATGAAATGAAATCACATAGCAGATCATCAAGCTCTTGTCCTATACATTATTTATTGCCTTAAAACACATTTTCTTTAGTGGCCATATGTGCGATATTATCTGTCTGGATTCAAAGTGCATTGTCTTTAAGGAAATCTGTATCACACAATTTTAATACTTTAAATCCCAACAGATCATAACAATGGGACATGAGTGGTACAATGTCCCATTTATTCAATCAGTTTCACCCAGTTGTTATCAATTAATTCTTTTCACTTAAAAAAATTTTTGAATTCTTTCTGTCTGTCATTTCTGAATAATGAAAATAGTGAATCCTTTTTTGAATGCTTGAAATATGCACACTGTGTCACCTTGGAAACTAAACAGTACTCAGAATCCTCATATACTTTCTACATTCTGTATATGTTAAACATTTAATTAATTTCAAGAGTAACCACATCTGTCCCTCGCATTTGACTAAAATACAGTCATTACGTTTTTACAAGTTATTAAAAATTGTGGTTTGTCATAACACTCCTAATGCTAATTACTTCTAAAATGATTTACATATGGTATGTTCATATATTTCTGTCCTCCTTAATCCCCTGGTCATTATTTATTTTCACCTGAGGTACACCAGCCAGCAAGACAACAAGAACGAGCTGTGATTGAGTGGGAGGGAATGGGGAAGGGTCAATGTGAATATAATGGAGGAACATGGAACAAGCATATTTGTGATATACATCACTGGCTCGAACTGCAGAAGGGCCACAATTTCAGGGCAGCGAGGAGATTTTTCTTTTCACTTCTCTGTCCCTCGAGGCTGAGTGCTGGCAACAGAGGTAAAAAAAAAAAGAAAAAAAAAAACAAACATAACATTTCAGACCACTTATTGTGTCAGCAGAGTATGACAGACCTGAGACCGTTTTCTGATTTATTTTTATGAATGTCGTATATTTATAAAAATAAGAAGAAACCGCTGGAGATAAAATGGATGGGGTCATACTGAAAGACAGTATTCCATAAAAGACTGATTATTTCTTTTAATCCTATTTCATTCTTTAAAACACAAAAAAAACGCTGTGTCACTTACTGTCCGTGTCTAAAAGTAGTATTTCTCCAGTTGATGCTGAGAATAATTAACACAGTCGACCATGAAACTCTCTTCAGTTGTAGTTGTTGCGTCTTCTAATATTCTAATTAAAACGAGTCAGAATATCAGAGCGGATAATGAGAGCCGCACTTGAATCCATGCTAATTAAGAGTAATTATAAAAATCTATACTAGATCCAAAGAAACAATATGTTAGTTGGGGGTAGGCTATTTCTGGAATTCAAGCTCAGCTGTAGCAGCATGCATTTTGGATCCATGTGGTCATGTCACCTTGGAAAGAATTTCCCCATGAAGTACAGTACAATGCAAGCAGACTTGGGATATTTAAATATTGTTTAAAAAGACTTAAACTAAGAAAGCACTGAATATTTAAACTTTAATCTAAGAAACCAGCGGCATCAGTACTTTCGGACGAAAACATACGGAAACAAAATTGTTCCATTTTTGAATAGGAAAAAAAGCAATCGGTTAATTACACATGGAAATTTGGGGGTATATTTAACACTTTAACACTGAAACTCTGCGCCCCGATCAGCTAAATTTCAGATCTGTCATACAGTTCACAATGGTCACCAACCAAGTCTATGTATAAAGCAAAATGATAACATCACTTCAAAGCTACACAAACCTTTTCTAATCGTGCAAGGCTTGCACCTTGCACACTGTCTCTATTAGCTAAATTCAATTCCTATGTTTACTGGATTCTGTATTTTGACCCGCAATTAACTTTTGTGTGTCCCCTAAATTTGGGGCCCCACCTCCAAAAGCCAGAAGCCTGTTTTTCAGCATCAAGAAAGAGTGGTTGATGTTGCCAAGATAAGGCCAGCTAATATGCTAAATTTTATTCAACAACGTTTGGTCTTTCTTCTTAAATTGCTACCTGAAAATCTCCAGAAAACATAAACCAAATGGCATCACATTCTATCTATAAAATATAGAAATACTGATAGGTGTTTGTTTGAACGCGTGTGTAACAGTTCTTCAGTTCTTCAGGAGTTGCTGAAAGGAGCTGAGCTTATCAGCTACCAGCTGTTAATATATAGCTGTCAGAAATTTCCCGTGTTTCTATATTGTAACGATTTTCAGTTGATTTTGGTAAATCCCTTTAGTCCTTGGTAACAGTTTTATCGGAAAAGCATCGTTTTCATAGTTGCAGTAAAATAAATAACTTAGTGTAAATTTAGAGGAATTATTTCTAAGACTGTAGTAATTAGATGTCCCGACACATAAAAATGAAAATTGTAGTCAAATAATTTACAACTATGTCAACTGATGTTTTGTTACAGTGGATCTCTAGCGCCTCTGTGTGCCAGTGTCAAAAAGAGTGGAAGACAATGGAGAGAGGAGCGTTTTTGAGATGTGTGAACAACGCACTAATGTCTCTATATCTAGAAAATGCATTTAAAATACAAGGTATTCTACCACTACACATTCTCTACGTTGTAAACTTCAGGCCTTCTAAGGTTTATTATTTTAACTTTTAGCTTTGAAGAGGCTCCACGTCTTCCCCCACCTAAGAAGTCAACCGGCTGACCCAGATGACTGACAAAGGGAGTGACATGAAGATGGTGAAACCAATCAAGTTGATGAAGCCAAACCATATCGAATAGCCTGAGCTGGGCTGGAGATCTGGCTCAGGTCCATGGTCTAGTTCTTGGGGTTGGGCTCTTCCTGTTCCTCCAAAGACATCTTATCCAGTCATGTCGTGCTCTGTGGCATAGTCTTTGTAATGGATTCGAACAGCTGTAGGGGTTACACAATATCTGGAAAATAAAATTGCTTCATAAGCACCTTGTATGACCCCCAAGACTGGCTACGCAGAATAGGTTTAAACAATGACATCAGTGTTGCGTCTACCGTCTTTTCTTGTGTGATCTGAACATGGAGATGAAGTGGTATGGCCTGTTCCTGAAGTCCGGGATGATATCGATCAGTGAGTCAGCTGGGTAAGTTAATGTTACTTCATGCCATATCATATTATCTATATTTAAACAGCTTCACTAAATTATATATTTATTTTCTTAGTAGTCATTTGCATAATTGCAGAGGACTAAGATAAAGAGGAATGATTTTTAACGATCAAAAGCAAGTTGACAACCAATGTACCGTTTACTATAATTAGAATTCGAATTGATGTCTGCAGTACAGCCAAATTATACACTGCAAGGCCTTTATTTCGTACTGAAACACCACACCCACCTTAGTTGAAACTGAGATGTGTGGTTTAGTTCATGAAGGCCATGCAGTTGACGTGCAAAATAAAATTTCACTGACATATCTGAGCTGCTCGAAGTTGAACTGGTTTAAGGATGCTTGCACATGTCTGCTAGCCCTTTAAGCAAGGCCCTTCACCCTAAGGGCTCCAGGGGTGCTGGATGCTGGCTGACCTCATTCTCTGACCCCAAGTTTTCCTCACTTGTACACTGCTTTGCACAAATGTCCCAGCTAAAATATGTACATGTAAATGTGCAAAATATGTACATGTAAATACAATGTATAAAATGCTACATTAAAATGATTAACGGTAAATATTAACAGTTTCATTTTCATTTTTTCTTGACTTTTTTTCACAGGATTGGTTATAATGACTTGTGACACTCAAATGCAACCTACAGATTAATAATATTAATAATAATTATTTGTAAATATAGGATTACATTATACCATATTACTGGATTATTCAGGTCCATAAATTCATCAAATGAATTTTTAAGGTCATCTAATGTACAGTTTGTAAAGAAATCCATCAGTTTTGCTCATCAAAGTAAATTCTGGCTAGGTATTTTTCATTTCATGACATGATTAGGTATAAATCCTTGTTCATGTCATGTCAAAAATATGTCTGGGGGTAAAAAGTGATATAATGTATCAAATGTCTCTTATGTTGTTGTTTAGTCACGCAGTCGTGTCCGACTCTTGGCGACTCCATGGACCACAGCACGCCAGGCCGCCCTGTCCTCCACCGCCTCTGTGTCTCTTATACCCTGACATAAGAAAACTTGATTGATGCTTTGATCCTTTGAATGTATGAAAGAGGTTTGTAGCCGCATAACCATTTGCATGAATAAAAAGCAGATCCCTTGAAAATTTCTCGCCCCACCTGATTCACAAAAATATTCATTCAACAAATGAGACACACATCCATTATTACAACAAAATCTTTAAAAACAAAAGAATACCTCCGTTTCCATAATGAAACTTCTATTTGTGAAAAGAACAGCAAGCTGGAGACAATTATGACCTTACGTTTCCCCTGAATAAAACTAATGGTTAAAACAAAGGGCTGTTGCTTCAAATTAATAGACAAGAATAAGGCAGAATAAGAGCAGTGCCGTCACTGGACTATGTCCATAGAAGAAATTCAGCAGATTTTGTGAGCTTCTGTCTAGGACCACGTTCTTCATTACAAAGCAAACTTTTTACAATACTGACTTGAAATAGTGATTTGTTGTGTGTCGGTGACCCGATTGGCTTAGAGGGATATGCTGAAGACTGTCTGTGTCTTACAAATACTTATAAATATCATTGTTTGTATTGGATCGAGCAAATATAGTGTAAGTGCGATATTTTAGAGATATTAAAAATACGATTGAAATTAATAAATACTTTTACATAAGACTGAGACGCACTGATATTAATACCATGTTTCCACAATCCTTAAGATATGTCCTTGAGAAAAATGACATTATCTGGCTTGTTAATGATGAAGGTGCCTTTAGGTGAAGATGCCAGCCAGCCCTGTAGTACAACGGCACGCTTCACAATGAGGAAATCATACACCATAGTGCTGTACAGACAGCAGACACTGTAGCCCCTCCCATTGTTTTATTTTGAATAGTTTAATAAATGCTCTTATTACACGCACGTGGGTATTGATTGTTTGTCCGCTCCAACGACCAGTGACTATGGTCGCATTTATTTTATAGACGAACAGTTCCATATCGTCAGCTGTAGGCTGCCGTGCTCGGCCGACGGGGTGATCCCGATCTACTACTGCTGTCTGGCAGATGGACGGGCAGCAGAACCACGCCCATTCTGCTGCCGTAGGAGAGGGGGGAGGGGGTGGTGCACTGTGCAAGGCTAATAAGTAAGGGACTGTGCTTCTCTTGCTATAAAAAGATTTCTCAATGAAAGTCTTTGAGGTTGAAACCATCTGAATGATTTTTTTGAATGACGCAGGGGCTGAGTCTCATGGGATGCAGATCAAATCCAGCCAAAGAGACAGATATATTAGAGCTGGGTGAAAACACAGCCAGAAGCCCTGCATTTCACCGACTTTCAATTAAAACTTTGATAAAAATGAGCCTGAAAATACCCACCATCTCTTGGGGACTGGTAGCATGGTATAGAAGCAGAAATTCATCGCCATGCCCCTTACACACTTGCTATTTTGGGGTAAATACAAATAATTTAGCTTTGTTGGTAGACTCTCTAAAGCATGCATTTCTGTAATAGGCAGAGCAAAATAAAAAATAAAAAAATCATAAAATAGGGATTTGTACTGAAGTTTTTCAGTAGATTTAGCAGGTACGGTTGAACGTTTATGTCCACGCTCCCTAACACATGATGGTACACGTGTACTGCTGTGCACGGGATCAGGGCTTTGAGAAGCCCCTGAATGACAGCGTCATGAACTTCAAGCTGCACACAGACCTCTAAGTATGCTGTTTTTTTTTTTTCCACTGCTAGTAAATGTGTGTTAAAAGAGAAATCAGAAGCTCGCTGGAAATGATCACAGAGAACGACAGAGACGCAGGCTGAGAAGAGTGATAATTTAAAATATGCATTAGAAGCTTCCAGGGCAAAAAGTGGGCCGGCCCTGTCTTGCTGCCTATCCCTGGAGGATCATGGGATTGAATAATTCTCCAAAGCTGACTGCAGCATTTGGTAACTAACAGACAAACCAGCTGGAAGCCCGAGACCCTATTGTATATGGGAGGCTTTTGTTGCTGATGGTTGCATTTCTTGTTTGGTTGTACTCATTGGAAATTCCTCTTTGTAGACAGAACGCTGTCTCGCTGTGTTATAAACCCCATAGAAAATCAGGCCTCAATCTGCATTATGGCCTTTATTTGTCTATGTATAAAATCATGCTTGTGTACGCAGTCTACAAGGAGCATATTTGTTTTAGTATGTTTGTTATGGTGCTTTAAAAAATAAAAATAACCATTAATATGTATTAACTGAGAGAAATTGCATTAATGATGTGCAGATTGAAGAACTCATTTTTGAAAATTAACTTATGTGTTTGCCCTTTTTGTGGGAGTATGAACAATAAACTTTAATGCAGTACTCAATATATTCATCTGATATAATTAGTTACAGTAATTAGTGACCGGTCTCCCCCATGATTTTATTGTACCTAGTGATGAAAACCTGTGATATATAACTCGGGAATATTCACAAAAACGACCTCAACAATGATGCAGTGAGCAGAGACAGACGAAATTTTGAGAGTATATGACATTATCACGTTCTCCAGGTTTCAGTGCCTGTGCGATGATTACTCAGTCAAAAAAGTAAATAAAAATAAGTAAATCTATTCAAATACAACGTAAGAATATTGGTTACAGGTCCTAGAGTATGACATTTATATCACTGTGTCTAGGTCTTGGTGTCTGTGTGATGATTACTCAGCTGATAAAGGTAAACAGAAATCATCATCATCATCATCATCTTCCCACCTCTGTTCCTGGTGAGGGTCGCAGTGGCAGCATGCCGAGCAGGTCAGACCAGATGTCTTTTTCCATGGTTGGAGATCGTAGCTTGTTCTGAGGGGTTCCCCAAACATTCACAAGCCAGCTGGGAGTTATAATCCCTACAGCATGTCCTGAGTCTTCCCTGGAGACTCTGCCCAGTGGGATAGAGCAGAACTCCTGGAAGCCACCCAGGTGGTATTTTTATAAACTTTCAGAACAATCACAGCTGGCTCCTCTTGATCTAGTGGTGCAGTGGCTGTATTTTGAGGCTCCTATGGATGTACAAACTCCTCACACAGTCACAAAGACTGAGTCCTGCAAACCTTTGAAACCTCATTTTGGATACTTGTACTCTTGACCTTGTTCTTTCAGTCAATGACCACAGCAATTGACCGTAGTTAGGAACGTAGATTGGTCTGTCAACCTTAAGTCTTGTCTTCTGACCTAACTTTAATTTTATTACTATGTACCTCCCCTGTGCCCACAAATCTGCAGTGACAGATACAACCTACCTGTCAGTCTTCTGTTCCTTCTTAACATCAGTTACAGCCCAGTCCATGGGAACGCCATAACACAGAAGAGAGTATCAGTGTATGATGATAAATGCAAGTATTTATTATTACTGAAAATAATGCATGGAGTCAGATGGGTTACTGATAAAGAATTCAGGTCGCGGTACAATGATGAAAACACTAAGAAACGTAGGATTGCAATAATAAATGGTACAGTTGTTGATTAATATTTGTGGATGTATGCATGGACGGAAAATGAAAATTAATACTGAGAATTCAATTTTCCGTAACACACCCAAGAAACTGGGTTTGGCTAATCTGCGGACCATCGCTCAGACATTTTAAAGCCCATCATGGTCCAACCATGCATATACCAGCCGAATCCTTAGCAGGGATAAAAGACATTTATTTAAAGTAAAAATATATGAGTTATTGCATTATGTACCTTAAATGTGTTTGTATCTTCAGACAGTAAGATTGACATTAAGGAAACTTCAACGTCTATGAATAAATATACTTAGTTTTTAAACTTCTATTTTACAGCATGAAAATGGTCTTCCAGTGGAATTCGTCTCAGCACATATCACAAACAGGAGTGCCCTTGCCAGAGGTCAGGTCAGGTCAGGTTAGGTTGAGAAGCATGCACTGGTACAGCACGTTGCCACACCCACCACAAGACGAAACACCTTGGAATCCTGGTTGGCAAACTCCCAGGCCGACACGTGGTCCAGTCTCACCCTTCAGAAATGGTCGTCTATCTGCCACAGCCAGGTGTTACGTGGGGGTCCCCTTGGCCTAGTCCAGCCGCTCGGGTCCTCGGCAATGAGGATCCTGCGAGCCGGATCACCCTCAGGGAATCGTGCCACATGGCCATAGTGCCGTAACTGACGCTCCCTCACAATGCAGGCATTGTGCCTCATTTGGGACTCCCCGAGCAACCGCTCGTTCGGCACAAAGTTAAACCAGTGATACCCAAGGACTCTCTGAAGAGAGACAGTACCAAAGGAGCCCAGTCTCCATCTCCAGAGGTCAACCCTGATTTTAAACAGCTTCGGTTCTGTGCCATGGACGCTGCAACATCTCTTTTTCCATTTATATAGGGACCAACCCACACACAGCAGGAGCCTAGGTTTCCCATATTCCTGCAGCACCTTCCACAGTGTCTACTGAAGCACACACATATGCCATCCCTAAGCCTACAAAGCACATTTACCCCATGTTAGCATACTCCCAAAAATCAAGAACCGATCCATGTTCCGTGGCCAGTCCGGAATCTTCATTGTTCCTCTTGAATCCTGAAATCTTTGAACCAGAGTCTGACTAGTGTCCAGTAATGTTGGCCCCTTAATCCGTCATTCCCTGGCTCCATCCCCTGCTGCTTGGTTTCCTCGTGCTGCACCTGGTTGCCATGTTAACCCTGGTGCCTGTTGTCTCATTAAGCACACGGTTGCTTGGTGTCCCTGGCTTATTTCTCCCATTCAGCCCTGTCGGATAGGCGGTCCTGATCTGGAGGGTGCCTGCTGAGTGCTGCTTGATCATACTGCCCTGTTCAGCATGCTGAACCAGATCCCTGCTCCCTCAGTGCCTCAGACCCCACCATAGCATGCCTGGCCGCCTGAGTGGCTGGTATTACGATATGCCAATGGGTAACCAAAAACAACATAGGCTATAGAGCCCAGAGTCAAATTACTCTATGGGTACTCCATGCCTACAGATGGACATCTTCACCTGTTGCTTCTCTGGGGCCTTCGTGCCCTTGCGGGTACCCTAGACCCAGTGCGCCTGTGTCCCCCTGGAACTCTGTTATTGCACTCGCACTCCTCAAAGTCCTGGTTCCCTGTAGTCTCCACTAAGTTCTGGTCTGTCTCTCTGGAGTACTCCACGGAGTGCTGGTCCATGTCTCCTGTCGTGCCTGTCTATCCTACTCTGTCGTTCCATGTTCATGGCTTTCCATGCGGCACCTTTCCAGGCCCTGTCCTCATTGACGTGCATTTCCTGGGTGTCTCTCTTCGAGCTGTGTCATTCTCCACACTTCTCTCAACTGGCGCTGCTCTAAAGCACCCTCCCTGAGCTGCTCCTGGTTTGTCTCTGTTCATGTCTTTCCCTGCTTTGCCTTCTGCAGGCATTATCCCTGCCCCATGCTCCCCTGAGCTATGACATGTAGCTTGGCCTTCTGCTTTCCCTGCAAGGCTTTTTTAAAATATGGACGACCACCGGTGCCTGCCAGTTGAGAGGTACTTTGCCTACCACCCATGTCATGCCAACAACAGCCAGTGCTTTCAACATATCTGGGCAGATCCCATCTACTTCTTACAGCCTTTCTATTACAGAGGCCACTGACTATGGTCCTACATTAATAGACTACGATTAACCGCAAGTTTCCAACACTGTTACTTAGTGAGAGGGCATATTCAATGGCTTAAGGTGTACCTTAAAGTGTTCTTATTACTGCATGATAATATCTACAGAGTTGCTCAGCACTTCCTTACCTTGGATGGACATAGCCTGAAAATGGCCCCATCTTCATCAGGAAACCTCTATAACCCAGCCACTGGGGAATGCATTGTGTGTTTCTCTGTGCCGGTCCCAAGCCCGGATAAATGGGGAGGGTTACGTCAGGAAGGGCATCCGGTGTAAAATTTTTGCCAAATCAAATATGCGGACAACAAAACGGATATCCATAGTGATGATGATGATTCATCAGGAAACCTCTATGCAAGTTTTGCCTTACAGGTCACCTTATTTAGCTTAGCAGCTTCTCACACAGCAGATGTTAACAAGTGGGTCCAAGAGATATCACCCTGTTACCAGCTACCTTCTGGCTACTGCAATGACTGAGGCTTTGAACACAATACATTAAGACTCAATGTTCCTAACCACACTCAGCATGCAGGAAGAGGCTGCTTCACTCGTGCCAGTTGAATTCATCTCACACAGATGCTTCAGCCTGATGTTCCCAGCAATCCCTGACTGCTTGTCTGTGTTGTCTTGATACACCTGTTCTTTTTTCTGTATGCCAGATCTTCCTCACCACCAAGTCACGGTCATTTGGTGGCCCTGTCCCTCTCTTCACCAAAGTGCAGGTCCAAAACACATGGACTCAAGTCAGATGACAACCACAAAGTCAGTCATTGACCTTTATGCTGTGGTACCATGCACAATTATGAACATGATTGTGTTTCAACATGATGTTTGTTATGGACAGTCTAAGGTTTACCAATATCCAATAATAGTTTATCACTTGGGTTAAGACCCAGTAGGACATACTTGCCAATCAATCACACCCCTCCAGGTGTCATCATTGATCCTCAAGTGAACACTTTAGTCCCCCAGTAGGACCACAAAGTTTGTAGAAAGTACCCATTCAAGCACTGTTGCATATGCACAAACTGCAGCCAGAGTTTTTTCTGTCTGCTACTCTCGATTGCATGGAGGCAATCCTCTTGTCCACTGGGAAAAACTCCATCTGCACAGCCCTCAGTCTGGGACTTGTGAGTATTGAACACCCGCTTGGGATATTTCACTATGGGAACTCCAGAACAGGAAAAACTCCACCCCCCACTTATTATGTCTGGGTTCCGACTGAATTAAGTTAAGACTGAATATATTTAGCCAATGCATTTCCCCACACTAGCTTTGGCTCCACCCCCAACAGAGAGGTCACGCTCCATGTTTCCCTGTGTCCATTGCCAAGCTATAATCTGTTTTGGTGCCTCTTGCACATGCGTTCTACCCAAACTGTGCTACACCTGACCTCCGCTTGTCATTTGCCAGCAAGGAACCTACAAGAAGGTGCCATGAAACCATTTTGCACTGAGGCTGGCCCAGTTATGCCAGTGGGCTGGCCACAAAGCCCAGACCTGGCTCCAGCCTCTACCCATGGACCTGATTTCCAAAGGAGGCCCTAGCAGGAGATCAAGCTCCAGATAATATAACTCTGTGGATTGCTAAGGCATACAACACCTTCACCAGGCTAAAGTTATGGGGGTAAACAGACTACTGCTATGCAAAAACATCACCGTGAATATCTATTTTTTCACCATATTGCAGAAAGGACATTTCCACACAAAAATGTTATGTGCAGAGAATGGATGATCCTCGGTTAAAATAGCTGCCAAACAAAGATAGGTAAGCAATACAACATCGCTTTGGTCAAAAAAGATAGCGGAGTTGGGGGGGGGGGGCAAGACCCAGTTGTACAAAATCCTGAAGAACACAATAAGGTCAACCTTGAGGACTGTTTTTATATTAGTATTGATTCAAGAACCTGAAGTAAATTATCTGGGTCCTCTTTAGATATGAACAAAAAATATTTCTTAGTGGTTTAAAAATAAGCTTCTTACTAGGACAATAAAGACAAGTAATTGAGAAGAACACTATTCATGTATTAACACTAAGGACTGAATATTGTCTTGCTGATAAAACAGCTGAATTTGGTGGTGTATATTTTGGCTTAGTGTCTATTGAAGGGAACCATTCAGGAAATGGAGGCAATTGAACCTGAAATCTACATTAAACTACTTATGAATGAGAATTAGATATGTTAACATTATTTGGTACCTTATATAACTGGATGTAATTTTTTGTCCACAAGTTAAAATATTGAAACGTCAAATCATCTTGCTCCGCACTCTGCATCAAACATTATTTATTTACTTATTAATGTAGTTATTTTAGGCTTTAATATTTTATTGATAAAAAAACTGAAGCTGTAATTAAAGGCTTTTTTTAAAATAACCAAGCACAGTTAGTAAAAATGAACGTGATGAATATGCAGACGGAATCTAAGTGCAGAGTAGGGCTCTTTAATTTTGTTCAAAACAGACAAAACGGACAAGATTTACAAGATTTACAAAGCCAAAGGTATGTCCAGAGATGTCATCATGATCACAAGCAAAATAGTCAAAATCCAAGACAATTAAATTAGCACGGCAAACAAATCAAGGTCCGAAAGACAAAAAAGGAGAGACACAGATACAGCAGACAGCAATTATGACATGCTCAGTAGTGGTGTGGGAATTCAATACCTCACAACGAAGCAACAGACCTGGAAGTACTTAAAAGCAGTGGAAAGATTGGAATTAGCTGTGGTCAATATTAATGGGATGTGTAATGAGAGTATGTTGGACATGGCTGGCTTGTAGCAGGACTTGGCCCTGTTTGGTTTGACATGGCCATGACAGAGCCCTTCTCTCCACAGATGGCCCGTGAAGCCCGAGGTGGCCAGTGCGGAGGCCAATCACGTGGAAGGGGGGAAGGGCAATCTGGGTGGGAATGATGGAAGTCATCCATGAGTGACGGGTCTCGAATATCCACGACAGGGAACCATGACTGCTCTTTAGGGCCATAGCACTCCCAATTCACCAGGTACTGGAGTTGACCTCTCCTCTCCCGGGAATTCAACAAGGCAGAGGCAACATAGGCAGGCTCACCCACGACATCCAAGTGAGGAATGTCCACCGGAGCAGATGGAAGATTCATGAGGCTGCAATGTACTGGCTTCAACGGGGACACATCGAAAACCGGGGAGATCTGGAAGTGCGATGGCAGCTATAGATGGTAAATAACTGGGTTTATGCAATGGATAACTTTGAACGGTTAATCTACTAGGGGCTAAGCTTTTTTGGAGAGGAAGTGAAGCTTGATGTCTCTGGTAGTCAGTCACACGTTAACCAGGGTGGAATATGGGCATCGGTCATCAACACCAATCAGCGAATCACTTCTGCATCCTCACGGCTCATTGGAGTTGCACATGAGCTTTCACCTAGACCTGCCATCTCCTATAGAACAAGTCATCAACAACTGGGATATCACTGACCTCAGGCTCCCGCAGGTACAGTGGTTAATACCCTAGGACACGCAGGAAATAGGGGAAGTCGCAATGAAGTATGGACAAGGGGATTCTGGGCATGTTCTACTCAGGAGAGGAACTGGCACAAGTTAGCTTGGTTTGTTGAATGATACTATTGTAAGAAGTGCCCAGTCTCTTGGTTTAAGCACTCTGTTTGTCCATTAGGTGGTGGATAGTAACCAGGCGACCGACTCAGGTGTGACCAAAATTCCTGAGGTGAACTGTGGCACTTAGCTGAACACAACGTCTTCAGGCATTCCATATAATCTGAATACATGGTTGAAGAGACACTCAACAAAATCCATGGCAGTGGGCAGGTCCATCATTGGGATCAAGTAGCACATTTTCAAAAAGTGTTCCACAACTACAACGATAGTTGTATGTCCTTGTGAGGGAGGTATAAATTAGTTAGAAAATCCATGGCACTGTGGGACATAGTCTATGAGGGATAGGTAAAGGTTTGAGGGCACAAGCAGGGAGGATACGAGGGTTTTTGGACTGGTCACAAATGAGGTATGAGGAAACAAAGTCCTTTGGGTCACCATTTAAGGATGGCACCAGAATTTACGCAAGGGAAGTTCCTTTGTATGAGTAATCCCAGAGTGAACAGAGTTGAGAAACATTCTGGAAGGCTTGTCTGGCCTCCTCTGACCAGACAAGCCCACGGGCCTTTCCTCTGGGTAGGGTTGTTAAAGGGGGAGCAAAAGAGCTGAAGTTTTGGATGAATTGCTGCTAAAAGCTGGCAAAACCCACAAAACATTGCAACTCCTTCACGATGCCTGGTTCTGGCTAGTCCCTCATTGCAGAGACTTTGTTCTTCTCCATCTTTATCCCCTCAGGTACTATTACATACCTCAAAAACAAGATGCTCTGATGGTTAAACTCACACTTCTCAGCCTTGATAAACAGGTTGTTCTCCCTTGAACTTTGTAATACCTGGGAGACATGCAGTGATGAGACTCTTGGTCTGGGGAGTAAATGAGGAGGTTGTCAATATACAGTATATGATCAGGAACTTGTTAATCATGTCTATTAAGATCTCATTTATGAACGACTGGAATACAACTGGAAGGAGCATTAGCAAGGTCATAAGGCATAACTAGATAGTTATGTGCCCCTTAGTAGTGAAAAACCCAGCAAACAGGGAACATTCCCACAACGTCCAGCAGTGTTCTCATTATGTTCTTAACGTTCCTGTAATGTACCAATAACATTCCCTGTTTGCTGGGAAGGCTGTATTCTCCTCATCACCTTCTCTTATTCAAATGAGGTTATAGGTACTCCGGATGGTCATGCTTCGTGAACAGGGTGGCCGCACATACCTGTTCCAATGTCACTGGGATCAGGAGCAGAGGATACCGGGACTTCATGGTGATATAATTCAGTTCTGCATAATCAATGCAGGGACAGAAAACCCCATCCTTATTTTCCACCAAGAAAACACATGAGGCAGCAGGGGAAGTAGAGTGCTGAATGATTCCCAAAGCAAGGCCCTCATAAATGTATTTGTCCAGAACCTCACTCTCCAGGATCGACAATGGATACACTCTGCCTCTAGGGGGCACCATCCCAGGTAACAAGTCAGTGGCACAATCCCATGTGCAGTGAGGAAGCACAACATCAGCAAAATTCCTGTAGGCCTGAAGGAGTTTTGGCTGACTGTAAAGCCTGTCGGCTCTCCACCTAGGTGGCCCTGCCAGGAAGATTTAGACACTGAGTAAAACAGCCTTCGCCCCAGGATGTCAGCTAACTTCTATACAAGGAAATGGAATGGTCATGACAGCAAAGCCATGAATGTCCCACGAGGGGACAACATGACCAGAAGCTGGATCTCCTCTCTGTGGAGTAATCCCACCTGCATTTGCTAGGTACTCGTTTGGAGGGTCACGCCTCCAGTTCTCAGAGGTATTCCACTGAGGTCATTTACAGACAGTGGGGCTTAATCTTCATGAGAGAAGCTCCCAGCTTCTTGGCCCAGTCTGGGTCAGTGAAGTTCCCAGCAGCACCAGAATCAACAAGATATGATCAATGAACCAAAGGACAATAAAACAGGAAATGTGAGCTGCTTTTGGGGGACATTAAGAATAACTGAGTTTCTCACCCAGGTGCCAGGCCAATCTTCTCTCCTGGGATGAACAGGGTGTAGGTGTAGGTGGCCGGGCTCACCACAGAAAACGCACAGCCATTATCCCCTTTTCTGCCATTCTTCCCTGGTGAGGGGTGTTTTCCAGAGCCAAACCTGAGGAGCTTATATAGTGGGAATTGAGGGTCTCTCCTGAGACTTCAAGTAAGCAAGATATGAAACAAGAACAGAAGTATCTGAGACTGATGACTCAGAAGTTCAGGTTGAATGGGCTGTTGGGACTTGGAGTTCATCCTGCAGTAATTGTTTGAAGACCGGTATACAGGTAAGCATAGCCATGAGCTCTACTGGGTCCAGGTTCTAATGAGGTATTCTTTAATGAATACGCAGACAAGACCCAAATGCAGAGTAGGGCTCTTTAATCATGGTAGAAACAGGCAGGGTCAAAACTGGAACAGATAAGATTTCTAAAGCCAAAGGGATGTCCAAAGACCCAACAAAACCAAAGCACAGATTTAGTATAGCAGTGATGTAGAGACAGGCAGCTTACCAACATCTCCCCAAGTCCTTCTCTTACACTTGGCCATGTAATATCCATAGCTGGATAACAAGTCCAATCATAGTCAGTTGGATGACATAATGTTAATGACTGTGTTTCCATTGCCACCATTTATGTAACAAAATGTTCTAGTATTTGGTGACAAATCTGAAAAGGTTTCAGCTCACCTACACACCAAGAACCATCACAAAGAAAAACCACCTTCTGGTAGGCCAAGTTGAATTCCAGTTGGCAGAAGTTTTACATGCTGATATCTGTAGCTTTCCCTATTTATAAAAGCAGTCTTCAGTAAGTATTATAAAAAGCAAAATATCGTATCAAAAGTACTTATCCTTTGCTCTTTTTGCAGAGATTTGACCCATGGGTGTGAGAGCCATCAGTCATTTTTGAAAAGTGTTCTATGTCTTATATAACTTCATATATAATATCATATAATGGTGAAATAAAAATCCAATCCTTTCAGTCTGAGGTAGGGGTGAGGAACAGGCTAGTTGGGCTCCTACGTGGCTTGCAGAAGTATGTAACCCCACTTAAAATGATCAAATTTCCTTGAATTACAAAAGACACACAATTCTTCCTTTCAGAAGTTTTCTTGCAAACTCATCATCTCTCACAGTAAATTTTCCAAGTCAAAATCAATTAATTGCCAACAAATGTTTAAAAAAAAATAAAAAATTGAAAAATACTGCTTCCATAAGTATCCAATCCCCATCTTCTGGAAGCTCAGGATAAAAGTGGAAAAAGACACAAATGGGAAACACTGCCTTTTACAACTGACCTGTGATAACCCCGTCCCCAGTTTCACTATCACAGAATGGTCTGTCAGTCTGAAGGAAAGTTGCGAAAATGAAGATTAAAGAGCATTCTAAGGAAGTCAGAGGTTAAATAATTGAATGTCAAATTAAGAACAGGGTACATAAATATCCAAGAGGTTGGACATCCCAGTAA